>VDFB02168118.1:127109854-127417691 GCA_007258455.2 Sequoia sempervirens | reverse complement strand
AGGAGTACTACATCCTCCCCCCCTAAAACTCGACTTACTCCTGGAAGTCACATGGCTCAAAATGGAACATAACCACATTAGTACCAAAATTTCTCTAATCTTTAATTGACGTACACCTTCTTTCTAAATCATTGCAATAAGAATCACTATTCGGCTTCACATTTGAAAACAATATCTTCTTAACTACTTTTATTTATAATTCCTTACATCCCTTACAATAACATACTGGGTTTCAGCATTAATAACAATAGCAAGTACTCCTATTAAATCAATTTTCCATTTACACAACATCATCTTCAAAATATCATAGAAGGTAGAACACATCAAATGATTACTTGAAATTAACCAAAAATACTCACCATAACATGTTTCAGTAACATATTTAAGTCACAATTTACGATTCTCAATAATAACCAATCCATTTATACCACAGAGTCACTATATACCCACATTTAAGATAGTGTGGTTATCCCTCTTTTACATCAATAAGCAACAACACATAAGAAATATACATCTAACACCTACATACACAATCACATCACCGGTAAAAGCACATCACAAGGCTACACAAGGGTCCACCTGGACACCGGAAAGCATCATACTAATCCATGATACAAAATCCATGAGCCAAGAGCCAATATCCATCTCACAATAAATCCATACCTCACACTCAGTGGGTTGATGGTGTTAGGCCACACACACATGGCGAGACCATCCAAACAAGACCACTATGACTCATCTCTTGTTGTACAAGGTGGTTAGCCTCCAAGAGATAGTCATCACACATAGGTGGGTAGTGGGTCCTAGCTATAAAATAGCCTCACATACCCCCATCCTCAAGGTTCCCTTCGTCTACTTCCTCGTGTACACTCACCAAGTTCGCCTCATACGTCCTTGGAGAGGAATCACAATACAACACATAGCCAACCTCGAAAACAATAAGGATAAATTAGTTTAGCCACCAAAGCCATAATTTAAAAGAAAACAAAATTTCAATTTCAACAATAAAGAAATAAATGTGCACAATTTCAACACTAAATCAAATGTAACCACGAGGGCTACGAGCACATAAAATCCCAAAGTGTGGCTAAACCATCACAATCAAATATAACAAGGTGTTAGCTTTCACAATCACTAGAAAATCATCAATAATTATAAAGAAAGTTCACAATCCTGGAAATTGCACTATACAACACTGCGTGACTAGATACTAGCCACCAAACGAGGAAGGAGGGAACAACGTCCGACTATACAATAGCCCCCATGTGGTGCGGAGTGAGCACGCCATCCACATGACCCAGAGTGTGCTCCTCAGCTACACTCTGCCTCGCGTCGTCACGCGACATGGACTAACCAAGTGGCCCTCGCACTCCTTGGTTGCCCGCATAGGATGTGCACCTCGGCCTCCATCCTGCATCGCATCTCAGTGCGGCGTGGTCATACACCAGCCGGAGAAGGCACGTACTGGTCATATGCCGCATGGCAGTGTGTCCGTGGCTCCGCGGAAGTAGGCACGCGCTAGACACACCCCGCATAGCGATACCTCGTGGAAAAGACACACGCAGGTACTCGCCGTCGCCAGAGGTATACATGGCCAGGACCTACCCATATGCTAACCGACCCAAACACTGTCGAAAGTAAACATGAGTATCCCTCTACAAATGTGTGAGGCCCCATTACGCTCATCACACAAGTAGGCTATCATAGCACATCTCATAGTGCACCTTCACGTGTCTAAGCACATGGCATCGTGTCCTCGAGCCCAGCTCGCTACCATCAACAACACGGCATCATCACCAGCACTATGTCGGAACATCAGTGGGGTGTGGCATCGTATCCACTGCATCATGTCGGAACATGTGCAAATACAGTGTATGCAATACATATGTGGGCATATCAATATGGGGCTACTTGAGCTTCACCTCTCATACGGACGAGGTTCACTCGCTAATGTCAGCTCAACGTCCCTATGGACGGCCAGACCAATACTAACAACCAATGCTGCTATACTCAAAACTGTGGGGTTTAGGCTGGCACATATGAATCAAGTACCCTGATCCATCATAAGGGGAAGTAGTGAGTACGTTTCCTCAGGATCGGTTGAGCTAAGAATACTCTGTGTCACAATATGCGTACGCTATACACTCCACCCAAGGAAATTTGTGGCTGCTACTACCCCTTCACAGATTGAGGGACTGGAGAACCAAAAGAAAAGAATCTATGAAACTATCTTTTGGCTACTCATATATAAATTTCAACCACATGTGGGTTGGCCCTCAATCAGGTAACAAACATGCGACACATGAATGGTATGGTTATTTCCACACCAAGGAAAACAATAGTTTTCCCATGGATGGGTACATAGTATCACCATCGCATGGCACACAAGGCAAGCACAGGGTACTCACAACACTCAATCAATGCACAGTTACTGGCTTCTCACATTTACAGGGGTTACAATTACATGCACAACTCCATTACTATTCAAAAGATCACATTCCATAAGTACTATTTTCCATATATCTCATGATGCTACAAGCCAATATCATGATTACTATGATCACTTAACAACTCCAATTAATAAATTCACATTCACCTCTATTCCTTCAGTATAACATTTTTACCTTCATAACATATGCATATGTAGACTAACTTTTCTTATAGCAGGAATATATAAACCGGACAACATAATGGGCTCATATGAAACCAGAGTGCCCAGTGTTAGAACCTTTGCTCTGATACCAAGTTGTAACGCCCGTCATGCAACCCAGAGAACACAGACAAGGCAAACAATTTTTTTTTTTTAAAACAATACAATTGAACATGTAAGAACATTAGCCATACACACATAACAAATTACATTACGCTATCACACTTAGTTATCTGGGGCACGCGAGGTTACTTCACAAACCACTAACAACGAAAACAAGATAACAACAACACAATTCACCACTTGGAACTATATTCAATGATCACACGAAAAGATAGAAGTGAATTATTAACTTTGGCAATAGAGTCTACTTACTTAGGTCAGCTTACATACCTCTTACATCCTATTTTATCGACAAGTCCTTGCTCCCAATGCCTATACCTGCAAGGTCTACATGACTTGGCACACACATTAGATCAAAGATAGTTAACACGTGATCACTAAAAGGAGTGATATAAATCAATGGTAGTTTTTACGTTACCGAAAATAAACGACAAGACTCAAACAAGACTCGGAAGAATAGTCCTAGGGGCCCGACCTAATGCCTCGGGAGCTCATCACTCGATGGCCTTGCCTACGTATATAATTCGCAGAGGCACCGTAGTTCGACAACTTGAGCTGCTCCAACTCATTGACTGACCAACCAAGGATTCACTCAAAAGACACTCAAGGAGGTATCTACCCAAACACAAAGTAACACAACACCGCAAATACACGCTAAACTCAAACCTCTATACGTAAGCATTATGTGACCCATACAAAATTACATACTATAAGAGTGGGTATGCAACCCTTTCTAGGGTCCATAACCCCAGACAGTTTCTTATGCGGCTGCCACCCACTTAGGTGAAGCCGAAGACGGATGACTAGGTAAGCATAAAAAAAAGAAATAATAAAATAACAATTATATTCTATTTATTTATTTCTTGGTTCACCATTTGACTTCCACATACTAAGAGATCATTTAAGTCACACATAAACTCCTCATATGTCACCTAAAGTCACATAACACCACAATTGCAAGGACTACCATAATGACATTTATACTAAAATAGTCCACATTGATTTTTGATTTACAATAGTAATCTTAATTCCTTATTTCATCAATTCCATAACTAAACAAGAACACAATAACCTAAACATTCTATAACAGTCAAATTAGATTCACTAGAATAACTTACCCTAGCCCTCAATGCTTAATCTTTGGCTATGATACTAATTCAAAGGTTAGGGTATAAATTTCCTATTTCAATTACGTATTTATTTCTCTATACAAGAGATAAACCAAGCTTTTCCAGTTAATCAAGGTTGACTAAAATAATTGACCTATTCCCTTACTTAATGTACTTACCAAACATTCCAATGTGACTCACAACAACTATTTAATCATAATCAAAGTACCTTTCTTTTCTAACACATACTTAAAGATTACTCTACACTCATTAGATACTCAAAAACTTATCCTAATGATCTTATAAAACAATTCTTAACAAGGTCAACATTCCGAACGCTTCATATCGTCAATGGGTTATACTTCTCTAGTCAACTAAAAGGCACTATTTATGTATTTATATGCAAAAGGCTAATATAAGATGGAGCATTGACCATGAATATGCGTGATAGATTTTTAATTAAACATCATAAACTATGCACTGTATGACCTACACATTATAACCTTACAAGCACTAATCTTAATATCGAATCTGAGAGAAGGGATGATGCACACATAGGAAGGAGTTTGGGATAAATCTCGAAACACTGACTATGGTCTTAATTACGCGAGAGCTTCATACAGAAAGGAGGTTGGTGACCGAAGCATCGTCCCGAATAGTAATTAGCAATTTGGAATTTGTGAGGAGTTAGCTTTAGATGGAGTTGCCAAAGCGATAATACAAGACGCGGGGTGCAAGACAAAAGGTGCAACGCATGACACAACGAAAACCATGTAAAACAAGCAGCCATCGCATACCAATAATATCAACCACAAAGCATCGAATTTCAAAAGGAAATGAAAACAAATCATTCATTACCGAATCCAACCAAAAACGGCTTTTCTATCGACACAAATAAGAGAGCATGCACAAGCCATGCGAAATGCTTGACAGAGTGTCCCCACGAAATGTCGTCTCATGCGATACCATGATTGAAGGATACATGCATTATGGATTTGTTGAGAAGGCTTGATAAATTGAGGCAAATGTGGTATACAGGTGTGAAGGCGAATTCCCTAGCATTACCTAAATAGTTGGCCATTAGGTGTGCACGACTGCCCTTCATACCAGCGCTGACTATCAAAGTAACACCCCAAACCATGATGCAAAGATGCCAGTTAAACCTGTCGCGCCAATGGATCGATAGACAGAGGATATGCGCCAGCAATAAGAAAGAGAACAATGTTCATGTGTAGATTATTGGTGGTGCTAAATGCGACAAACAGAAAAAAAAATTGGCATGCAATAAGATTATTGGCGCCGATAAATATACATGCAAAGTGTGTAAGCATCTAGGCAAGAAACACACTTTGTTTGACATCATACTTTGAAGAATTGTGGTCGCACGGGATAATATGATCGCAGGTTGTGCATACGGTGGATTCTGCAAGGAAACCCTCAAAATCTTTGAATTAAGGAAACATTCTAGAGTGCATCCTAACATTGCAAACTTTGCTAGTGTCCTGTGCGCATGCAGTCATGTTGGTTTAACGACTGAGGGGCTGAGGGGTGTGTTGCTCCACATATCAGTAACCTTAGTTGCATTACATATATAGTTGATCACCTGGTGTGCGTGGTTGAGGTTCATGCCTGTGCAAAGATAGAAGCCAAGGAAACGGTATGCGTGCCCCTTAAAAATTACAAAATAAAAAAAGGGTTTGAGAAACGTTGCATGATAACCACCTAGGGATCTGTTGAGTAGTATAGGAAACATTCAAGAAAACACCAAAAGGTAAGGATAAGGCCAAATTCGCAACACACACAATACTGAACGGATGAAGCCATCGTAACAGCTAAGACAGTTTAAGTGACGGCTGCATATTTTAGGAATGAATAAAACAAATTAGCCTAGCAATGGCCGCCGACTTGGAGGTCCAAACCAGAGACCTTTAAGGAAAACGTCGGCCAACAAGAGATCCCGAGCCAAGATAGAGATTAATATTTAGCTAAGGAAAGAATAAGAAATCTACAAGGGTTCGTGACAAAGTTTCAGGTCTTAGTGACTATCGGTGATGCGCCAAGATCCACTCTTTATCATTTTCTGAGCATAATTCAGAATAAACATGCATTGCCATTAGAGAGTATCATACACTAATCAGAATCATGAATACCTTTGATGATAAAAGGATAAAGCATGGGTGAATACAATCTACGGAGAAATAGGTGAAGTGAGAGTAAGGGAGGCACGATGAGACTAACCATTGCACTTGTTAAGGAAGAATCTTGTCCGATGTCAAGAGCCTGGTCGATTGGTTCCCAGAGACGCAGTCCGTGTAATTCAAGAATAAAACCCTGGATCCTTCCCCGTTCAAATTCTTCAAAATCGAATGCTTAAGCATGCGGAAATAAGATGATTCTCAAAACAGCCATCCTCTCCCTCTCTCTAAAAACTCACAAAAATTTCCATTAAATAAAAGATATTCCAATTTCTTGCAAAAACTCACCAAAATCCTGAATAAAAGAAATTATATCTTTCAAAGCAAGCTTTTCAGTTAAATCTCCAATCACATTCGTTCTTTCATCTTTTTCTATTCTTTTATTTATTATTATTATTATTATTTTTTTTTCTATTTTCAATATATATATATATTTATTTATTTTTATTTTTTTTAAGTTTTATTCCTGTTTTTACAACTTTACTTGTAAAGCATATTATCCAATTAATTTAAATAATTTATTCTGATAATTATCCTCAACTAGTGAGTTAATTGAAATAATAAACACAATTTATTATTTAATTAACATTTAATAAAATACATGACTTTTTACAAATAAATAAAACATTTAAATATTTAAATACAATTTAATCTAACATTTTAATAAACAATATTACCCTTATTTAATTAATCCAATCACAACATATAAAATACCATTAAAAGCTCTTGTCCCATCTTCCGATTCCGATTCCTTAGCCAGACCACCTGCACATCCTAGGTGAGAATGGAGGGGTACTACATCCTCCCCCCCTAAAACTCGACTTACTCCTGGAAGTCACATGGCTCAAGATGGAAACATAGTCACATTAGTACCAAAATTTCTCTAATCTATAATTGATATATACCCTCTTTGCATCGTTACATTAAAGTCACTATCCGGCTTCACATTTGAAAATAATATCTTCTTAACTACTTTTATTTATAAACCCTTACATCTCTTACAATAACATCCTTGGTTTCGGCATTAGTAACAAAGCCAGTGCTCCTATTAACTCAATTTTCCATTTACACCACGAACATCTCCAAAATATCATAGAAGGGAACCGCCTCAAATGATTACTTGGAATTAACAAAAATACACACGCTATCATGTTTCAGTAACATATTTTAAGTCACCATTTACGATTCACAATAATATCCAATCTATTTTATACCACAGAGTCACAATACCTTCACATTTAACACAGTATGGTTATCCCTCTTTTACATCAGTAAACAACAACACAAGAAATATACATCTAACACATACATGCACAATCACATCACCGGGAAAAGCACATCACAAGGCTAGACAAGGGTCCATCTGGACGCCGGAAATCAGCATACTAATCCATGATACATAATTCACGAGCCAAGAGCCAATATCCATCTCACATAATCCATACCTCACACTTAGTGGCTTGATGGTGTTAGGCGACACACACATGGTGAGACCATCCAAACAAGACCACTATGACCCATCTCTTGTTGTACAAGGTGGTTAGCCTCCAAGAGATAGTCATCACACATAGGTGGGTAGTGGATCCTAGCTATAAAATAGCCTCACATACCCCCATCCTCATCTTGACACACTGAACAGGATAGCCATTAACAGAATTCAATTTCAACAATAAAGAAATAAATGTGCACAATTTCAACACTAAATCAAATGTAACCACGAGGGCTACGAGCAAATAAGATCACAAGGTGTGACTAAACCATCACAATCCATTTTGTTTATATCCTGCTTGCCATTTCTTCTTTTCTTCCTCTGTGGAGGCTGGACAGTAATGGTGAGGGACACCATGCCTTATCGATGGCATGGCAACACCGTTTCCTCCCGCATCATCCCTCATTAAATTGCTGTCTTCCTCCGTATGAAAGAGGGGCTATGCCTCATAAATATTTTTTCAGGCTTCTTGGTCTGCTTGGTAGCTCCCACGATGTCCCCTCTTTTCTTATTATTATTTGTTTTCCCGCTCTTGAAATGAGGGAATGTGAAAGCTTTATCTTCGTATTTTGTCCTCTTCATTTCTTCATGTACCTGGTTCTATATGGTAAGGTGTTTAACTTGAAGAGAGTGGAGTCTTGTAGCTTCATATGTTTTCTTACAGATCGTTACTGTCTCATAAATTACTCTTTATTTCAATAAATATTCATTTAAATTTTAGTGTCATATGTGTTTATGGTGGTTTTTTCCTTGATTGGGTTTATTGCTTTGATCTTACGTCGAGTTTCTGGTATGTTTGAGTTGCTCAATGAATATTTTTCCCACTAATTTTTATTATATTTAAATAAACTTTTTCATTAAAATATGCCAAGCCAATGTAAATATTTGTCTTGTTATTAATAACAGGAATGATGCTGGTTGCATCTTGTGCTTGTGTATATAACCCCTCAGTTCCTACTGGCCTTCTTATCGCAATAATCATAATGCGTTTCAGAGTTCAGAAATAGCAGTTTGAGGTTCTGCATCAAGTGCATGCTTCTCCTACATCACCTTGCACTATTTTTCATTGTTCTAAGTCCATTCTAACAAAATAAATTGTTCTTCTGCTTTGCACAGTATCAATATTGTCAACTCCTTTGATCTCTGTTTTTCCTTTTGGACAACCTTTGATACAACTTTATTCTTTACAATATTAATCTCAGTTCTATTTTCTAGTGTGGGTTTGACGACAATGCTAGCACCTCATCTTTCAATGGTAACAATTCACTCTTCTCCTTTGTTTGACTCTTCAATTATCAATTTTGGTGCCTTAAAACTTTCTTGTTACTCCAATTCTGCACTTTTATTCTTCTATGCGCCACTTTCCCGTCCAATTGCATCAGGCTTGTCCATAATTGCTCCATTTGGCCAACACAAACTCTCTTTGCTACTTTCTGGGCTAAGTGCAAGAATGAATCAACCTCCCTCAGCCGTACACTACTTTTAAACATTTCCCCTAGGTTTTTTCTATTGCACTCGACTCTTTTGCAAATGCACTTTTTGTGCATCAATGCTCCGGACAAAACAAAAGGTTGACCCTTCATAGTCTTCCCCTGGTTTCTCACAACTCTTTTAACAACCTAATTCCTCAACATCTTGTAGGTCTCATTTGCTTTGATACTAGCTAATGTAGATTCATTCCTACACCTTCAATCAAAACTCAAAATTTATTCTCATTTATTCAATTCGAATTTGTGGGTTTGGGTTGAGTGGTTCACTGATTTTTTCCTGAGTGTTTTATACAGTCGGTTTGGGCATGCTGACTCTGTGTGTGTTATTTGCACAAAATGTACAAAATTAAATACAGAACCCAGCTGATGATTGATATCACATATAAAATCAATGCAAATTGTTATATTGCTCTTCAACAAGAGCATCAGTGTCATTAGCTAGTTTATTGGAGCCACACACCACTCCCACAAAATGTACAAAATTAAATACAGAACACAGCTGATGATTGATATCGCATATAAAATCAATACAAATTGTCATATTGCTCTTCAACAAGAGCATCAGTGTCATTAGCTAGTTTGTTGGAGCCACACACTACTCCCACTAGTTGCACCATACAAAGGATGCTGTGGAGAAGTTTCATGGCTCTCATTCTCGATTGGGACTTAGGAAAGCTGCTAATTAGGGTTAGGTTTTTCTTATTTTTTCTCATGAATTATTTTTGGTTTATATGTTGATTATCCCTGTGTTTGCCTAGAGTCCTTCCCCGGGCCTCTGGAGGGTTGAATCCGAAGGTCTGGGTTGAGAACCTTGGATGAACCCAAGGTGGATCCACACCAGGATCAGAAACTGGTCCAGATCAGTTCAGGTTCAGCGATGGTTCCTGTAGGACCCGGTTACAGAGATTCAAAGCAATGTTTTTTCTCAAATTGCAAAACATGTTAGAAATCTAAGAGCTGCATTATATCAGACATCTACTTTATAATACTTAAGCAAAATAAACAAAAATCAGAGTCTCAAATGGTGGCTACTTTCTATCAGTTCTTGTCTATTTTTATTATTTCAGTACCTGCAGCATTCTTTACCATCAACTTTAACTATGAACTACCCTACTAACTATTGTATTTACTTGAATGTAGATGGCCATGATGGGACCCCCAAAAATAGTCAATTGGATAAGTAGCATGCCATGTTGCCTTTAATAATTAATACAAGGGTTTGTGGGTCTTTTCCCTTTCTCCATCACAGTTTTGTTTCAAATAGTGAATTCCTTGCCTCTTTCAAAGAATGGACAATGAAACATCTGCTTGGGTAATCTCCAATTAAATTTGTTGATCCTTTTATGTCTGTGGATCTTTTTGTTGTTGTTGTTTTAGGGTCTTACGATGTTAGGTTCTTCGCCAAATCTGTTCTTCAGTTGGCAGTTTCACTTCATCCACTTCTACATACTTGGGACGTCAAATTACAACCAAACAATCATACATAATCTATAGCCTGTCTGTAACTTGAACATCATATTTTCACCCACATTGAAACCAAACATTTTCATGTGGGGGAAGGGCGGTTTTGTAGAGTGAGATATTAAATTTTTTTCACAGGGTGTCTCACCTAAGCTTTCAGGAAGTACTACTAGTCTTAGTTTTTTTCATTAGGATGTAAACTGAAGCCTTGAGGATGTGTAGTCTGTTTCTAATGATGAAGAGTCTTTTTTAGAGTTTTAAGCCTTCAAAACCATTCAGCGGTTAAAAACTTAAAAGCATAGAGTATTTTTTATAAGCAGCTATTAGCTTTTTACTGCATGCATTAGGCATTGATTATGTTCATTTTTAATTTTAAATTTGCAGGCTTGGAAAATTTAATTGTGTGACATCAATAAAGAAGATAAGCTTTGAGGGTATTTGCTTTATTGTTAACCATTGCTTCTGAAGATGTTGTACATATACTGATTAAGTACCTTATGTTTTTGATTAGAAGAGTTGTTATTGGCAGTCTGACAGTGGTATGTGCTTGATCGTTAACCATTGCATCTGAAAATGCTGTACACATACTCATTATGGAATTGACTTTTGTTTTTGATTAAAGATTTGTTTTAGCTAGTCCGACAATGGGAAATACTTCGCCTGGGAAACTCTCCAGCGGGACTCATAAATGTGCAAGTCGACCAGATGTCGATATATGTGTAGGTTCAGACCATCAGCTTGCTAAAGAATCTACAGAGCTGAATGGTCAAAAACCAGAGAACTTGCCTGATGGTGAGTCAGGGGCTAATGTGCATTCAAAGTCCGAGGGTGGAAGTATTTTATGCGGTCCCATCATGTCAGATTGCACCTTAACATGGGTACAACATGTTGCATGAATAGTCAATGAGATTCACGTGAAAGCAATGAGGTTTTCAGACATTCAAGTAGTACAGAATTCTAGAATGTTAAAATGTCTTAATAATTTAGCACTACAATCCCTTTTAGGATTATGCTTGGTGACAAAAATAACGAAATTCTTTCGTCTCTAGTAGAATTTTTTCTGAGCAAATAGATGAAACTATTTGAAAATCTTCAAAGAGAAAGGAATCACATCAAGAGCTTCATACATGTAGTCAACACATGTGGCAGGAGAACTTAAGGTCATGTCACTAGAAAATCTAAATAAATTAGAGAATGAGGACACAAAGGCCACTCCCCTGGTTTTGGAAGTATTAAAGGTTTGTCAGGAACAGATCCAATAACTTAAGCTCCAAAAAGGTGAAGTTAGATTAGAGTTGCACAAAAATAGAGAGAAAATCACATTGTTGGAGGATCAACAAAAGGGATTGGCAAATGCTGTGTCAAACTATCTCAAGGTTCTTGGAGAGAATAGGGAGTTGAGCAGTGAAGTTCAATATCTGAAACAAAGTATTTGTGTGTGTTGCAGAGTAATTCCTAACCTTGAACAACAAACTACAGTTGAATATATTGTTGAAGATGGAGAATTGTTGATCGGTAGTCACAAAAGCCAAGGTAAACATAACAAAAGGATGTATAAGTTCAACAAAGTCTTTGATCACTCTGCTATTCAAGACCAAGTGTTTCTAGACATGGGAACCTTAATCAGGTCTATATTACATGGGTGAAATGTATGCATTTTAGCATCTGATCAAACTGGTTTGGAAAGATTTTTACAATGACTGGCACAAACACATCATCTGATCAAATCTGGGGGGATTATAACATAAGGTAAAGTGTTCTTTTCCAAAACATGAGAGAAGAGATTCATTTAAATATGAAATTGGGCTTCAAATGATTGAAAAATATAATGAACAAGTACACTATCTACTTATAAATGATGGCTTGCTGAGAAAGATTTAGAATTTGCAGCATCTCTCAGTCTGAAAGACTCATGGTTCCTAATGTTCACTTGTTCCCTGTTGAATCAATCACAGATGTCTTGGGTTTGATAAAGAATGGAATGAGTAACCGGACTGTAGATGCTACTGTGTTTGATGTGAACGGTAGCCATTCTCAGTGTCCTATTCTGCATGTCCTGGGAACGAACTATTTTTTTGGAGTAATTCTCCAAGAATGTCTTTATTTTTGTAGATCGTGCTGGAACTGTGATGATAAATCCAAGATCAGTGGTGACAGACTCAAAAAAATGCAAAGACAATAATGTTTGTTTGACTTAATCAAGAAATTTAATCTTATTCAGAGACAATTAGCAAATTTTGAATTTGCAGAATGAGTGTTTGGTCTACAACTGGTTGCTACACATAGAAGCTTTAATTCAACCTAATAGTACCCCAGTTCTCAATGAGGAACATATTAGTTTTCAGCAAGAAAACTAAATGGGCAATCTTTTAATTCACTTGGTTCTGTTTGATGCAAGTGTTCTTTTTGCAGCCACCAGCCCACCAGTGCCACCATCCCCCCACCAGCATCGTCATCTCCAAGATTCCACTAGGACTTTGATGACATCGGGGTGTCCTCAAGACCTCTAGGGGACTCCTAGTTGTCTCCAAGATGTATAATTCTTATACTTGTACATCTTTTTATAACTATTTTTTCAAGTACTATATGTATTTCAGCACCCTGCTGCCACCTCGTCATCATTCCCCACCGTCCCCAAACTTAGGCCCTTGGTCCCCCTGTCCCTGAAACAACGTCCCCGTGTCCTCCCGTCAGGAAACTCTGTAGAACTATGCTTACAATCATTACAATCTTCAACAACTTTCACACAAAATCCAATAACACAAAACCTAGGCACAAAAAATAATATTTGTACTGTGCTATAATGCCCATGTGCACATTTCAAATGTTTGGAACTTCCCCTACACTAATATGAAATACTAGTAACTCGATACAGTGAAAACATGTTATGACCATTTGCATATGGTTAAACTAGTAGATGACCAGTATTCAAATTTCTTGCATGAGAGATCTAGGAGTTATATTTTGTTATTTTCTACACCTAAAAACATGATGCAAGATTGATTGTTTTATAATTGTAAAGATAGAAATATAGCCATATGATCCTTGCAATTTTTTGTTGCACTTGTTGAAGTGACTTGTCATAGTGCAAAATAGCTCTCAAAATCATTTGCGGTTGACGTGCTTTGTAGCTTATGTTATCTCTATGAGATTAAACAATCATTGCATCCATTTTCTATTGACATGCTAGAGAGTCATGAACGTCACTGTCTATAGAGACGACAATTTGCACCGATGGGAACGATGGGCATACATACCTGTTGCTAACCGTTCGTCAGTGCTGTACGCGTACCATATTCCGTGCATGCCTACTACTATTAAATCAATCAAATCAAAGTTTCGCTACTCTTACAAAGCCTTATATTTAGGGTTGGAAAAAAAAATATTAAAGCAAGTCATTATTACAATTTAATAATGGCTGATAATGTCTGATTTTCCAATTATTTTGTTGTATGACTATGCTCTATTGTAAGATTCAGTCTAACTGTATGCAAGTTTCTTTGTAGGCGTGTTATTCTGGTTATGCATTTTATTAAAATGATGGTTGGTAATCTCAAAAGTTACCTTTACTTTTCATGTAGGAGAGTTAATTTGAGATTGATTTAGTGTTTAAATTTCTTTGCTTGTGTTAATTCCAAGAATTTTTGTTCGAGATGTAGAGATTAGATTGGAAATTAACATCCATTATTTTATTATTTTTAATTATTTTTGAAATTTGAGAGAATTATTATTTTTGAAATTTCATTATTAATTTTAGAGAATTCTTTTTTATTAGATTGTAGTTTGATGAATTAAAAAGTTAGTTATTTTTACCTAACTTTATAGTGATGAAATTATTAGTTAATTTTAGAGAGAGTCTTCTTATCTATAAATATCAAAACATAGGGTGATACGTACATGATTAACATAAGTTTGGCTTTCTTTACAACAATTTTAAACTTGTGATTAATTTAAACTATTTAAATATTGAACAAGTTTCTTTTATATTAAAATATTAGATGTAAATAATATTAATATATAATATTTAAGTGCTTTAATGAGTTAAAATCATATAATAATTATGTATGTATGTTATGTAAATTGATATTAAATTAATTTAATGAATGAGAATAATTAAAATATATATTAAATTAATTTAATTAAAGAGAATAATTAAAAAATTAAAATTATGATAGTCATAGAATATGACAATTTCTTATTAAAAAAATTATATAAAAAAATAAAAAATCCTTAAAATTCAATTAAAATAAAATTATAAGTGCTCATCATAAACAAGTTTAGTCATAGAAAAGTTAGTTATTTTTACCATCACTTCATGGTGATGGAAATGTTAGTTAATTTTAGAGAAATTTTCTTGCCTATAAATATGAGAAAACATATAGTGATCAGTATATATGATTAAAATAGGCTATACTTTATTTTAAATAATTTTAAACCTATGATTAATTTAAGTTATTTTATTATTAAACAAGTTGCTTTTAAATTAAAATAAGTCATTACTTTTAATTTTTTTTAATATAAGTAAAATGGTGAAATTTGTATACCTTTACCATATAAAATAATTTAAATAAAAAAAACAAAAAATCAAATTCAATTAAAAAAAAATTATAAGTGTTCATCATAAACAAGTTTACCATACAAAAGTTAAATAGATTAGTTTTTTACTAGATCGTAGTTTGATGAATCAAAAAATTAGTTATTTTTACAATCACTTCATCATGATGAAAATGTTAGTTAATTTTAGAGAAATTTTCCTTGCCTATAAATATGAGAAAACATATAGTGATAAGTATATGATTAAAATAAATTATGCTTTCTTTAACATAATTTTAAACCTTTTAATTTTAATTTTAATTTTAAATCATAATTTTAATTTTTTTAGTATAAGTCTAATGGTGAAATTTGTATACCTTTACCATTTTTAATGTTTAGTGCTTATTTTAAAATCCTTATTTGCCTCTATAATGATATTATATTCAATCCTCTAAACTAATTATGCCAAGAAACATTTGGCACTTGTATATGAGCGTTAGTTATAAAAACAATTTTAAACATATGATTAATTTAAATTATTTTACTCTTGAACACTTGTTGCTTTAAAATTAAAATAAGTCATTGCATTAATTTTTTTACTATAAGTGTAAGGGTGAAATGTGTCCTTTTCCATTTTTTTTAGTTTAGTGTTTATTTTTAAATTCTACTTTGTCTTGGATAATGCACCGATGGGAATGATGGGCATACATACTTGCTGCTCATGGTTTGTCAGCTGTCCATACTCCGTGCATGCCTACTACTATTAAATCAATCAAATCAAGTAGGTCATTATTAAAATTTAAAATTTATTGATATGTGTTTTTAGAATTTAAGTTAAAAGTTTAATTATGGAAATACATAAGTTAGTAAATACATTTTTATTTTATTTTATTTAAAATTATTTTAACTTGAGTCCTAACCCTAACCTTAAGATTTACCCCAATCTTTATCCTATCACCCAAACCTCAACCTTAACCCTAATTGAACCATGTCCTAACCCTAACCATAATTGAAATGTAAACCTAATTAAACACAAACTATAACTCAAAATCTAATTGAACCCTAACCCTAATATTTATCCCAAGATTTATTTTAAAATTCTAACCATAATTTAACCCTAACCCTAACACCAACCTTCAACCTAATATTGACCCCAAGATTCATCTTAGAACCCTAATTCTAATTGAATCGTATCCCTAACTGACTTTTAATCTTAGCCTTAAATCTAACCTTAATTCTAATTCTAACCCTCATTCCATGTTTAGTTCCCTGATTGAATTATAACTCTAACCTTTACTATTACCATAATTAAACTCTGACCTTAATTAAATTATAACCTTAATTGAATCATAACACTAATTGAACTCTAACTTAACTTTAACCCTAATTGAACCCTAACCTTACTTGTAATAGAAAGCATAATTGAGCACTAACCCTCATTAAATTATTACCCTAATTGAACCTCCAGCCCTAATCTTAATAGTGAACTTTACCATAACCCTAACCTAATTGAAATCTAACCCTAACCCTGAAACCTAATTGAATTCTAACCCTAATTGAACCCTAAACTTAATTGAAAACTAACTTGAACCCTAACACCCATATACAAGTACATAATTTTTCTTCAAATAATTAATTTAGAGGATTGAATATAATTTCATTAAGACATAATGCTTCTTGACATAATTAGTTTAGAGGATTGAATATAAGTGCATTAAGACAAAATGTTTCTTGACATAATTAGTTTGAAGGATTGAATATAATTGCATTATCCAAGACAAAGTAGAATTTAAAAATAAACACTAAACTAAAAAAAATGGAAAAGGACACATTTCACCCTTACACTTATAGTAAAAAAATTAATGCAATGACTTATTTTAATTTTAAAGCAACAAGTGTTCAAGAGTAAAATAATTTAAATTAATCATATGTTTAAAATTGTTTTTATAACTAACGCTCATATACAAGTGCCAAATGTTTCTTGGCATAATTAGTTTAGAGGATTGAATATAATATCATTATAGAGGCAAATAAGGATTTTAAAATAAGCACTAAACATTAAAAATGGTAAAGGTATACAAATTTCACCATTAGACTTATACTAAAAAAATTAAAATTATGATTTAAAATTAAAATTAAAATTAAAAGGTTTAAAATTATGTTAAAGAAAGCATAATTTATTTTAATCATATACTTATCACTATATGTTTTCTCATATTTATAGGCAAGGAAAATTTCTCTAAAATTAACTAACATTTTCATCATGATGAAGTGATGGTAAAAATAACTAATTTTTTGATTCATCAAACTACGATCTAGTAAAAAACTAATCTATTTAACTTTTGTATGGTAAACTTGTTTATGATGAACACTTATAATTTTTTTTTAATTGAATCTGATTTTTTGTTTTTTTTTATTTAAATTATTTTATATGGTAAAGGTATACAAATTTCACCATTTTACTTATATTAAAAAAAATTAAAAGTAATGACTTATTTTAATTTAAAAGCAACTTGTTTAATAATAAAATAACTTAAATTAATCATAGGTTTAAAATTATTTAAAATAAAGCATAACTTATTTTAATCATATATACTGATCACTATATGTTTTCTCATATTTATAGGCAAGAAAATTTCTCTAAAATTAACTAACATTTCCATCACCATGAAGTGATGGTAAAAATAACTAACTTTTCTATGGCTAAACTTGTTTATGATGAGCACTTATAATTTTATTTTAATTGAATTTTAAGGATTTTTTATTTTTTTATATAATTTTTTTAATAAGAAATTGTCATATTCTATGACTATCATAATTTTAATTTTTTAATTATTCTCTTTAATTAAATTAATTTAATATATATTTTAATTATTCTCATTCATTAAATTAATTTAATATCAATTTACATAACATACATACATAATTATTATATGATTTTAACTCATTAAAGCACTTAAATATTATATATTAATATTATTTACATCTAATATTTTAATATAAAAGAAACTTGTTCAATATTTAAATAGTTTAAATTAATCACAAGTTTAAAATTGTTGTAAACAAAGCCAAACTTATGTTAATCATGTACGTAACACCCTATGTTTTGATACTTGTAGATAAGAAGACTCTCTCTAAAATTAACTAACAATTTCATCACTATGAAGTTAGGTAAAAATAACTAACATTTTAATTCATCAAACTACAATCTAATAAAAAAGAATTCTCTAAAATTAATAATGAAATTTCAAAAATAATAATTCTCTCAAATTTCAAAAATAATTAAAAATAATAAAATAATGGATGTTAATTTCCAATCTAATCTCTGTATCTCGAACAAAGGTTCTTGGAATTAACACGAGCAAAAAAATTTAAACACTAAATCCATCTCAAATTAACTCTCCTACATGAAAAGTAAAGGTAACTTTTGAGATTACCAACCATCATTATAATAAAATGCATAACCAGAATAACACGCCTACAAAGAAACTCGCATACAGTTAGACTGAATCTTACAGCAGAGCATAGTCATACAACAAAATAATTGGAAAATCAGACATTATCAGCCATTATTAAATTGTAATAATGACTTGCGTTAATATATTTTTTCCCAACCCTAAATATAAGGCTTTGTAAGAGTAGCGAAACTTTGATTTGATTGATTTAATAGTAGTAGGCATGCACCAATATGGTACGCGTACAGCACTGACGAACGGTTAGCAGCAGGTATGTATGCCCATCGTTCCCATCGGTGCAAATTGTCGTCTCTATAGACAGTGCCGTCATGAACTGCAAAAGAAATAGAAGACTTGCACTGTCCTATAATGCTATGTTGTACTTTTTGCAAGGACTGGTGCCTAAAAGACAATAAAGAAAAAATTATCCACAACTTCAACATTAAACAATATTCGATAAAGTAGGATCTATGCACAAATGCTGCTTGAATGTTTTCAAATTGTCTTTGATTTTCTTTGTGGGTTATGTTGTGCAGATGGCATTTGAAGTTCATTGTAGCTTCCTATGGAATTCACTGAAGTGGCTCGATTTTCCAAATGCATGGAATACAAAATAAAATACATTGCTTAAAGAAGTGTAAGTTTTGACTCAAGCTATATGTTTCACATTGATACATGATAATATTTGTATATGCTTTCTTTTTGATATTTAAACACATCCATATAGTTAGATATGCCTTTGTAGGAATGAATGCAAACCTTCCCTTTGCAAACTTTGCAGCATTCTTGCAACCTATGTGCAGACAAGTGCTTTAAAATAGACTATGGATGCCCATCAAAGCATAACGAAAAGACATACTTTTTGATAAATGCAATGGTTTCCGATATAAAAGTGGATATGTGCAATTTATTTTTGGCGATACGTGTTGCTACATTACTTTTTGCTTTTCAAAATGGCTTTTATCTAATTTGGTTTTCTTGCTTCTGATTTGAAATGGTGGCTTGAACATAGGAAAAACCTTGTGAATTTTATTGGCATTCTAATACTCTCTCTATTGTGCTTCACAACTATTACATCCATGACTTGGATGTAGCATAGACTTTGTGCTTTCAGCAGTATGCTTTTTTAAGAATTGTTAAAAAATTATATTTACTAGTAAAATTTTGAGGGTTTGAGACTATACTATATGTTTAGTTATTTGAAATGCACTTCATGTTACAAAAAAAATTGTGTTGAAAGTCTACATTTAAAATGGAGTTTGAATGGAAATTCTAATTGACTTAGCTTAGTAATACTTTAGATCAACAATATAAATGATTCAAAACAATATAAATAATCTAAAATTTAAAAAACTTGCTAAATAGGCATGTGACAAATTCCTGTTCAATATGACACAAAGGTTCAAGCCTCCAAATTTTTTAAAATATGTAAATATTTAATAGTTATGTCAAAAACATGTTATGAAAAGCCCTAAGAATAAGCCTTAGAATGTCAAAAAAAATTATGACACATACATAAAAACATTTGATTAGATTTTTCTATTCTTAATGCTCCCAACGTGACACAAGCTATAACTAGGCCACCAAAACCATGTGCAATTGCTCGTATTACCCCACATTTAATGACATTCTCCCTATCTATTCCATTATCAGTTAAAAAATGCACATGCATCAAAACATAAATTCACGAAAACCATATGCAATGACTCCAATCACATCACATTTAGTGGCATGCTCCTTATCTATGCCATAATGAGATTGAACATGCACATGCATCAAAGCATAAATATTGTGGTTGCGTTGCTAGAAATGCATGCAAAGTATTGACACATGTATAAGGAGCAAAAGAACAATTGATTTCTAGTTTATTGAAACAAATACATTTTTATCATAATATATATGTATAACCACGTATAATATAAATTTATATACATAAATTTGTGGTTGCTTTCATTTATTTCCTTCTGTCAAGAATAATTGTCTAAATATTATTTTCTCCATTAGAATATTGCTAGTTAGAATTTTAGTTTTTCATAAAAAAAAATAAAAACCACATCCAATTAAGGCACAACTATTTATAAATTAAATTATTTTTTGTTATTTATATCTATATATTAAAATTTATTGATGCATCAAAACACCCACCCAGTTTGTTTGTGGACATATTGCATTTCTAACCTATGCCAAAACGACAATTTTGGATTAGATTGTGCACATCCATCAAAACAAAAAAGATTAATAATTTTTTTAGGTGTTGTAGTTGACAATGTGCTAATAGACATCAATGCAAAAATGTAGAAGCATGGACAAGGCTTAAAAGAGAGTTGAATGCCAATTTATTAAAAAATTGTACACACTCATTTTCAAATCTACCTTCCATACCAATCAGTGTTAAAAAATTATACACAAGCATTTTTAGACCTACCTTCCATAATAATCAGCGTGAAACGCTCTTTCTTCAAGTTTTGTTTTCATATCATGTATAAACTAAATTAGGGAGGACAATTGTGTTTGATTTTTATTTAGATCTATGTTGTGTAATTTTGTGTGGGGGATTGATTCTAACTATTTATAGTGGTTTCCTAGCATCCTAATTCTCATGTTATATGCTTCAAAAATAAAGGGTGTGCTTGACATACAGTGCTTAGATTAATCTCAATCTTGTTTTTGATTGAGGTGATACTTTTAAGTTCACTTGATATTACGAAGACAAAACCATTGAAAATAAAATGTGTAGCATTCCTTTGATACATCTCAAATTTAATAAAATGTGTAGCATTCTTCTTCTAATTGTAAATATCTAACACTTTAGTCAAAACCATAAGGACAAACAAAAAAAGCATTATAATTGTTGGTGTTTTATTTTTAAATGATCGCTGATTTTCTCTAAAGGTAAGTGTAATGCCCAAAGTTTCTGCTAAAGAAAATTCAACTATTTTTTTTTAAAACAATAATTAAAAATGTACTCTTTCTTCCCAAGGTGTTCGCGGTGCATCTACACTCTTGATATGAAACTATATACCTTGTGAAACCACCTCAAAATTTGAGTCCAAATGACAATTTAAAGGGTACACCAAATGACCGTGCATTCACAATGTGACATTATATGCCGGTCACACCTCTAACAATAATTATTGTTGATCTAAACCAAAAATTATGAACGTCTGAACATTGGTTAATATGCCCCAACAAGGTCATCTTTCCATTCTTGGTTAAAGTCTATTCTTTCACTAATAAAATTATTATTTGAAGGTTAGGTTACATCATACATAGATTTCTTTGCATATCTAACTTCCCTTTTTTTCTTTTTAATTTCGAGGCGATTGGATCATACCTTTAATTGGATAAATCCATTCAACAATACGCCTCCTAGGGTTGTTTATTATTTAAAAAATCCCATGGATATCCACTAGGTTATGAACTAGATTGACAATAAATTTTATCTGAATTTTTGAATGTTAATGGAACTATAAAATAGTAAGTTTTCTCATCATGCAATAATATAAGGAGTAAGTTGGGGAGCATTGCTCATCTTGATGACAAAATAACTCCACTGAATACGTCTCTAACATTCAACCCATAGTTAAAACAAATATGCATTTTAAACACATATATCACATGGGTATTACAAAATTTAAATCTCCCATGATCAAGATAGCATCCTTATCTATTAGTTATGCTATAGTATTTCTTTTGTATCTTTAAAGTCGATATAGTACATTAAATTCATTACTTCATTATTTGGAACAAATTGTAAAAGCTATATATACATATATACCCTATAGTACACATATAATCAGCTCTCAATTTTCTTACTTATAAAAGAGTATATATATATATATATATATATATATATATATATATATATATATATATATATATATTTTCATTCATTTGTGAATTTACTCTTTTTATTCATTTATATTCCCTTCTATATCACGTATTAAATCCATATAAGATGTATGTTCTAATAAATAACAGTTTTTTTATTTTATTTTGATACATAAGAATTTTATATTTTATATTAAAATTAAAAGCCATATAAAACCTCTGCCATAGTAGGATAAACCATTACCCTAACCAGCCAAAAAAATGCTATGAACACAACTACTAGACCGATATGGGAGCAAAATTCCTATAAAAATGGTTGGGTCCAAGCCAGTAACAATAAACCCATTAACTAAACACCCAGTCAAAAGAAGAAAAATTTATACCACCCAAGAAATAACGTCTCACAAAAACCCATTTAATTTAGCAAAGGTGTCAAAATCCACCACCCAGTCCAAGCCGTCTTCCACCACAAACCCTAACTTCCTTTTCAAAAATTCCACCGCCACGGCCGATACCATCCTATGCCTCGTGAACTCCGCCCCTTTCAAATCTAGGAGGAAAGGGAAAAATTTGATAGCCTCGTCCGTTTTCCAAAGCAACTCCAAGTCTGTTGGACATGGTATTCCTTTACCTACAATTGCAGCTTTTAGAGACTCTTCTAAGCCACCCAACAAGTTTGCACAAAACAGGGACACCAACAATCCTTTAGCCTCCGCCTTGGTAACGTCAATATCCAGCAATGTAGCCAAGAAATGCGAGGAGATATACACAGTATTCCTCGCGTACTCCTTCCTCTCAAGGTGGCCTTTCCCTAAGACCATTTTAACCACAACCAAAACTAGGGGGTCTGTATCAAGCAGAATGCGCTTGAGCTGCTGGTTTGTTATCTCTCTAAAAGCACCTTGTCTCTCTGTTGCCTGCAAAGAGATAGGTGTGTCTGCACCAAACAACTCCAATCCCTCCACTGAAACTAAAATTATGAACTTAAAGCGACTAGACGAAGCCATCTGCGGAAGACTCCGGAAGCCGAATGCGGCCAAAGAACCCACACCCAATTTCGCCCACATAAACACTGCCAAACTCACACTACCAACCCATTGACTACTCCCATAAATAATGCCCACAGCAAAAGAGCCGAACTCACCTTGCACGAGCAAATCATAATTTTGATGCAAGGCAATCTTGTCCTTGCACGAACAACCGTCCTTCACCACCAGCGTTTAACACAAGGCATGCCTTGAAATGATAACCCTCTGCCATCTACCTTCATTGCATGTACTCGCCTTATACGGAATGCACCGACACTTGCACCATCTGTCAACTCCACTCCAACCGTTCATTCCGGCGGCAACAACCTCAGCGCCCAAATCCACGTATGAACCATGCCATACACCACCAAAATCCCTCCGCCAACATGAAGGGTCGCCCTCCCAGACACCCACAACAGATTTTTTATTTTATTTTATTCCTATTTGTCACATTCTTTATTAATATATACTTAATCTTTAAAAGCATATCCCTTAAATTTTAAATTCACATTAACCCAACGATAATTGGCCATGCGTGATTGGGAATTGGCGTTCTGTTATTTTATGCATTTAACTTACTTTAACATACTTTTCTCTCCAGCCCTAATTCCTACGCTTCAAACCCTAATGCCCTCTTCACAACATTTTTCTGGAGGGAAAATGGCAGTGGCGAGTTGGGGTTTCAGACAGGTAGCGGCTCGAGTGGTGGGCGGGGGGGTGCGAGTAATGAGAGGGCGAAGGCAAACCCCCTTCAGCTTGTCGAATCTACGAATTTCTTTCCTCTGAGTTTGTGTTATTTGTTCAGCATTCATCCTTTCTCCTTTGTTCTACTTAACAGAGGTGTACATTATATTTCCTGCACTGTATTTTGCAGTACGTTGATCTGGTTTTATTTTTATTTTTTATTTACAATATACTTATGAAATTTCTGCGTTATATTTATTTAGTTTTTCTTTTATTTAAAAATCAATATATATACTTGCAGGCAATATATGCAAAATGTACAGTTAATATATACTTGTGTATGCAGCATTCATATATTTATACATACCTGTGCTCTGTATTTTACATATGCATTTACATACGCCTGTGCATGGAATCGATATTCGTTTGCGTATTAATTTGTTTTTATATCATACTCAGCGGTATTATTTTTATCCACACGGGCTGTAGAGTTTTTGCTGCAGATTTTAGTTTGTAAAAAATAATATTTAAAACCCCCAAAACTGTCTGCGTACCTCCCTGAGGGGATCGAGCTTCCCTGTGAAAGGGGTCGCGGCCCTCCCTCTCATTTTTTCTTGGTTTTATAGTTGTTTAAATTTTAACTTCCTTCATTATTAAATTTTTTAAAAAATTATTTTTCTTTTGTGATATATAATATATTAAATTTCTTATTTTATATGCTACATTTTAAATTAAATAAAAAGAGATATATTAGAATTTCAATTCTCTCTCTCTATATGTGTGTATAATAAAGTCTCTTTTATAATTAGATGTTAAATATGTTAATTTGTTTATATCTATTTGAGATATTTAAAAATAAATAAAACTCTTCATTAAGATCCCTTTTTTCATAAATCAAATTAAACTCCCTTACATTTCAACCTTCTGGTCCAAATGTTAAAATGAACATACACAAAATTATTACATATATCTATATATGTGGTGTGTGCCATATAAGAAAACCTACCTTAATATGAATTTTTATAATACCTCTTCCTCTTAAGCACTCTACAATTTTCTAAATGTGATAAGTAGCTTACGCTTACTCACACATACGAGTACCAATCTATATCAAGAGATTTCAAAACTCTTGTTTTATTTTGTGCTCATAAATATATATACATATTGTGAAGTGACTAATGTGGAGGTAAGGGAAAACACAATGAAGATTTAACCTTAGAGATAAATTATGATATTCTTATTCCTACTCTCCACTCAATCAATTACATGCAAGGAAGCAAAACATTCACTCATTTTCTCATTTAATGCTTATTCCCAACCTATGCTCATAATGGTGAATATCTCATTATTTTTACACACATTCATGAGCTTCAAGAAACATTCTTTTGTACTATCCATACACATGGTTCGTCATTTTACAATAATGAAATGAAAGTAAATGTCTTCATACTTTAGTTGCATCTTCAAGCCTTCTTTACCTACACATTAACACAAACTTTTCCATGGGCTATGGGGTGCTCACCTCCCAATCATTGACCTACTCATGGGGTGCTCACCTCCCAATCGTTGACCTACTCATAGGTCACCCTAGAGCTAGGAGATCCTTCTAAAAATTGTGTTCCACACACAAACTCATACATCCATTTTCAATCACAATGAAACAATGTTTAAAAATTTCAATGACCATACATACCTCTCTTAATCCATTTTTCTATCTTGACCCCAAAGAAAAATCTCATCAATACATAAATCCCAAAATTTCATATTTCTCATACACATAACTAGGGATGCTCTACCCATAAGGGTGAGTTTATCCCTAGTATCCCAACACAATTTCAAACATAAACACATGCTTTCAATAATGAAACACTACCCATAAAATTTAAACCACATTCATATAGCTTCAAAATAAATCAAGGAGACACAAAGGCCTACCTCCTTGAGCTTCTTCAAATTTGGACTTAATGTGTTGAAATCTTCTTGAACTCCAACTCTTTTATGCAAGCCTTTTCCAAAATCAAAAATCAAGAAACCTAAAACAAAAGAGGCTCCTCTCTCATTTTCAAATGAGTGTAAAATAAAAAAAACCCAACTTGAGTTCCATGAATGAGGGAGTGACACTTGTTACTCTCTCATTCCTCCCTCAAACACACTCTCCCACAAGTCCTCACACATGTGTGAACACTTCTTGGGAGATGGGGAATGCACTTGGGCACTCTTCCTAGGGTCTCTTACAAAGGAGGCTCACACATGTGAGTTCTTTGTGTTTTTCTTCAAATCCATTAATGAACTTAGGGGAATGGGGTTGAGACAAGACAAGTCATCTTTCCCTCATCCCAAGACTTGATTTTTGGCACTTCTCTTAAAGGGTCAAATCCAAGTTTTTGACCAAGTTTTGGGTGAAAAAGGACCCCATACCTATAGGTACTTACCCTAGGGTCCCAAAAACCAAGAAAACAATTAAAACTAGCACTTGCAGCCGGGGGAGCTGCAAGGAATACGCCGATAGTTTTATATAATTTCCTAAAAATATTATCAAAATTGGCTATAGAAGCATGTAGAGTCACCTAGCTGGTCCTGAAATTCAAAACCATTGCCATCAATGGCATCAAGGCAGTTTGACTTCCTCTGTTGGAGATTCTATTTTTGTATATTCAGCTACATTATTGTCTACAACCGTGTAGCTAATACATCCAAAACATTAAGAGGAAATTAAATGCACTCCTGAAAAAGTAGCCAGGAGCTTGCTTCTTGAAAAGTTCCAAATCACAAAGGAATTGTTACGATCCCCATGCTGACAGCTCTGGGCACATGTTAAGGTTAAAACGACAACATATGGATAGAGTATCACACAATCTTGCTATACAACAATAAAATGCTGACAGTCATTGCTTTAGTTTTTAGACTATTATAGTAGGAATTTTATTATACCATCCTTAGAGAACATTGGCATATACAATCAATAACCATGCCCAGACAAAAATAAATCCAGGCAATCCCCATTCCAGAAATTTAAGTATTGAACATCAACATAAATCTTTGTAATAGTAGATGAATAGGTGTACATTTTTTTGAGGGGCATACTGGTGCCCATAAAAATAGTCATAGCAAACCTTTGACAATTTCCTAATTTTGTTCAAATTTTCATAGAGCCAGTGCAAGATTGAAACACTAAAAACCTTTTAAAGTATATGAAGTGCCAGAAAAGAGTTAGTAATTTTTTTGGTTCATGCATTAGACAATGGAAGATTTCCTGTGAGCTGTATACATAACCATGCCTCAAATTCAAAGTGGAAATCAACTCGAGCATTCATTTCAAAAAATCAAAGAGCTAGATGTTCATTTCTGATTCTTGTGGTGGTCTATAAGGTGTTGATTTTGTGTAACCAGCTAACCATGATGTTGTGCACATTCATTCATTATCTCAACCTGTTGAGCCCACTGGGAAAGCTCACTAAGCCCATTTATTGAAGACAACCACAAATGAATGCAGTCAAAGTCATGAATAAACATCACAAGATAGTCCTAATCAAGGACTAGGTGGATAGTCATCATGCTCTTTGTTCAAGGTCATAAAGTTAAAAGCAGTCTTACTAGTAGGTATGATAGATCACCCTTGCATATTGGTGATAACAGTAGTGTCAGAGTTGAAGGACTAAGAGTATGGTAGAACTCATAAAAGAAAGTGAGGATAATGAATGGTGACAATCAGCTCAAATCTAGAAGGGCATCATAGAATAGTTCATCAAAATGCACAACCTAGTCATGATAATGAATTAGTGACAAATCCAAAGATGGAAGTTGATAGTCAAAGTTATGATAGCCCTTGTCCTTGTGATTTGTAATAAAGGCATGGATAGTGTTTGTGATCAGGGTTATAAGGACAATCACAGTCTTTATGACTTAAATGAGGACCCCAAAACAGTGGTTAAAGACACTTAGTCCTTGACAGATGGTGAGTTCTACTGAGAGGCCCCAAGATAGTGACTTGTGACCTTGAATATGACCTTTGATCAAGTGGTTGATGATTGTAATGACAGCCTTGTACAAGTATGACTGTGCATAACAAGAGTGAGGTCTGCCATGAGATGGAACCAAAATTGATCAAGGTCATAAGACAGGTACTATGGATTTGAATGCAAACTTATTGGCATTGAATGACATTTCTTCCATGGCAGAAGGATATGAAGTTAGCATACTGTTTAAAAGGATAGTGAGAAGCTTGCTATTCAACAATAAGGAGTAAGTGCATTAAAGTTAAGAAGACAAACATCAACAAAATGGAATGTATAGTCAACACATGACAAAGGCAAAAGGGTAGTTTACAAGTCAAAATCCCTAAGACGATGGAAAGTAATTTACATAGGAAACACTGAGATATATCAATTTGTATGAATCTATTTTGCATTTGTGCATAACAATAATTCAATATTGACTTCATCATCCCTCCAAAATAACACGATCAAAATCATATTTTAAAGCTCTCTGAATTTGACTGATAGACAAGCATGTTTAAATAGTGTTGCCTATGAGCATCCCAAGCACTGAAATAATTCAACCCAAAATACCAATTCATGATACCTCTCTTTCAAAAATGGAAGCAATAAAATGAACTTTGACAGTTTATCTTGATATTATGCTTTCATCGAGTGTGATAGCACAAACCTCCTATTTAGTAATTTTATGACATTGTAGTTTGTACTGTTGTTGGGAAATGACAGGAAGTATAAAGAATTCAGCAAATCCAGAAGAAATTAAACAGAACATGGCAAAATCTCCAATGAGTAGTAGGATTTTTGATCACTTGTTAAATTTCGATAAAGAATCATAAGACAATTATATGAGCAAGAACAAAAAGAATAAGAAATAGGATGATATGAAGGAGGAATATGCAAGTACTATTCCCTAGGAGAAAAAAAATTAACTCTATGCAAGACATGAAGAACTTAACTGCTCAATATAGAGTGTAACGTTTGTTGCTTTGGTGCTATCCTCCTATTGTCCAAGGGTAGCTTTTATTTGGTTTGCCATATTTTTTAATTTAGCTGGTAGATTGGTGACTCTAATAGCTTAAGACTATTATTTTATTAAAAAGATTATAAAACCATGATATTTAGTTGATACTTGTTTGATTCTTGGTTAGTTAAATATTTATCTTGACCGATGTTCTCTCTTCTTGACTTCTGTTTGTGAGGGACCAAGACCCTAATTTCCCATGTTTATAATATCAAAAATAATTTACAATGAAACATACCTTTTTTTTAAAAAAAATTAATAAATTTATATATTTATTAATTATTAAAAATAAAATAAATAATAATTAATTAAGAAGGAACAAATCTTACAATTAGCTTAAAACAATCTCACTCAAAAATTAAATATTTTCTTTTATTCCTATTTAAATAACTCCCCATATAATCTTCAAATTCACACCATATTACTCTTTTATAAGTGATAGTTAAGATGGAAAGTATTCAACCCAAATTGTTTCCATTGCAACAAAACACTCTATATCTTCTAAAGATTTAGGTGGCCTTAATTGCAGTAAACATAGCTCAGTCAAGAGCATATTCCTCTGTTACCTAACATTCAATGACTACTCAAAACAATCCATACCAACAATGGCATACACAAAGCTGCACATTAGGCTTTTCAAATGCACAAAATTCTTGCACCAAAAATTTGAAAACTACAATTTTATATGATCAATTTTGTGTCAGTTACAAAGAAAATGCAGAGATTGATGGTTTATTGGCCAAAAAATATTAATCAAATTAAGTTAATGGAAAATTTTGTACAATTGGTGTATTGATTATAAAGAACTAAAATTATTTAGAATTAAAGGAGAAGAATAAGAAAAACAACCCAATTTAAAATTTAAAATAAAACTACAATGAGGAAGGGTACTGCTGAGATGGAGAAGATCGATAGTAACCAGGTTGATTAGAAGTAGGAGATGGAGGGGAAACCGTTCATCTTTTAACAGCTTTCAAACTTGTCTTCAAATTTGGGTCTGCTAATAACGTCATGCCACCATTATTGTAGCTCTCAGAGCTTCTGAATTTATGCTTTCTTTCCACCAATCTGTGAGATGGCACTTGCAGGATTTATCCTATAATGTAACCAAACAAATATAAGCGTAGATATTCTAATAACATACAAATTGTATAATTAATTTGAATTTTTATTATATATTATTTTTCAATTGATGCTTCGAATCAGAAATCTTAAGGGAAAAAAACCTAAAATTGAAGATGACATGGCTATGGTGATCATGAGCATCAATACTGTGATGCAACAATACCATTTTAAGCTTTTCAATGCATCCATTGTGATGAAATAGTACATTCTACTACTCAATTTTTTCAGCTGTGTTGAAATTATATTTATACCACTGAATTGTAATTTGTTCAATTTATCATAAGAAAATGGTAAAAATCAAATCTTTATTATGAGAATATTGTGAAATTTTATGATATGAAAGAACATAATAAAAGAAAAAAGATACAAACAAACTTCAAAGAGGGCTGCTTCTAAAATGAAATAGAGTGAAAGTGAACAAACAATGACAAGGGGAACACAAATTTTGGCAAGAGATGAGGTAGATGTCCAAATTGAAATTGCTTAGTGGGCAAGAGTAGCATGAAAGAGCTTGATGAGAATGTAACCTGCAACCCATCCAATGAATGAGAACATTAAAATTGCAAGTCCAAGAGGGCAATGGTGGAACACACAGGGATCATTTCTAATAATGCTTGGCAGGTCATCCAAGAATGAGTTTGCTATTACCTTTTTACCACATTAAGTGAGAAATCCATGCTATGACTTGAAGTCAAATTGATGAAAGGAAAGACAAGCAAGCATTGTAAAGCATACACGTTACATTTCAAGAAAGGAATATAATGTCATTGTTTTACATATTTAATATTCTCTATTAATATAAAATATAATAATAAAGAATACATGTTTTCTATATTGATTGGATCTCTATCTATGTTAGGTGAGAGAAGCAAAAACCTTTGGTTAGATTACAAAATTGAGGCATATAGGAAGAAGAATTCATGGCTCATTTTTATTGACTTATGAAAATAAAAATTTGTCTAAATTGAGTGTGAATAGAGCTTTGAATGATTGCTTTGGAGAGGGGTGTCCTAGTCTAGTGTTATCTCCAAGTACAAACAAGTTGGATGTTATAAATGTACAGTGTGATTCTGGGCAAGAGAACAGAGGACTTTCAACATATGTGACGAAGAGTGCAAAATCTCCCAATGTTCAAGTTGTGAAGGGACTTGAAAATAAAGATTTAACAAAAATGGATGTTAATGAGACTTTAACTGAGTGATGTAGGATAGAGTATCCAAGGAAATTTTCATCTCTAACTATAAATATTCTGAATGTTTTGAACAAAGGGTGTAATTCTGGCAAGAGACTACATGGATTTTGGAAAATGTTTTAGAGCATGTGAATCCTAGTAATGTTCAAGCTCCATATGAGGCTGAAGGATAAGATTTTGTAGAAGTGAAAATGAATGAGACATTAAGTGAATGGTAGGAAAATTACCACCGTTTTCAGACCACTGCCACTTCCCTCATTATTGAATAGATAGTGAAGGTTTGGCATTTAGCTCATCCTCTATTCTTTAGTAGACAAATTATACTGTGGAATGTTAAAAGTTTAAAGGACTACAATGTCCATAAATAGTTTCCTAATGTGGATGCAACGGTCCTCTTTCCTCTGTTCACCTTGAGAGATCTCATTGATTTCATAAACATATATACACTCTGATTCAAGTATAGTATTGGGAGTGGTATATTGCATTTAAATTGATATTTATATTGGGAAGCACATCATGCCTCTAACAAATTTTAGGAATATATGATTTATTTTGCCTTACCCATTTTTGAGAGGATGGTAGATTTGTTTCAAGCCAAGTGTGGTAAGCAGTGACAACTGGGACAATCATTCCAGATACAACCAAGGCCATGGATTGATAATGATGCCTCCATGAGAGGAGGAAATCCTTTCCACAAGGTGGTCTTAAACAAATCCCTATTCAGCTTAACAAAAACATATTCTATACTTCCCATTGCCAAGCTGCAGCAAATGAAAATATGGTCTTAAGATTTTGTATTCTTGTCACCACTGCAATTTGATGGTTCAACAAAGCTCAGTTTGGAAAACAAATTCTGCAAAGCTAAGGAAACATAAGGTGCATTGAATCTACTTGAAAGAGGGTGAGTTAGTACTACTTAAAGGTGTAGATCCCTATGTTGTCACTCTTCATCTAAAAGCTTCTTCTTTGTTTTATGGCTTATGGATTCAAGAAGTAGAGTTCCATTATGATTTATACCCCTTTAGCATTTCTTACTTGTCCCTACAATGATAACTTGTTATGTGGAAGTTGCTCTTCCCTCTCCCTCTCCCTCTTTCTACTAGCCCATATTTATAAAATTAGTGCAGGCAGGCTGTATAAGAGTATTAATTTCTGAATACTATGCTAATCAAGTGAGAAATGAATATCTTTCTGTCTCTTGAATAAATGTCACTTTTTAAATTATAGCCATTCTAAAGTCAACTAATGGACATAAGTTATTTTCTTTCTTCTGTAACATATCATTACTTTCTTGGCTATTTTTCTGCTTCTTCACAATGTTTATTTGGCTTTGAATTGGTTGCAATACATTTAAAGTATTGAATCTAAAACATTCATATTGGTTATATTTTTTATGGGATATACAAGAACCTTTTATTTTCACATAGACCCTGATTTTAAGCATAAAATCTCTTCAGTAGGTACCCTGAACCTTGGTGGAATTTATTCAGAAGTTCCCTAGATTCAAGTGAATGTCCCTATTATTTTACAGTTATCAATCTCTGACTTCTATATTAAAAGGATTTAAATATCTAAAACAATTCAACTAGCTTTAAATGAAAACTGTGAAATGCAATATATATTCATATTCTCAATAAGTGGGATTAAAAAACCCAATCTGAAGCTAAACACTGGAGCAAAGATGATGCTTCACAAGATACAAATGGATTGTAATAAATATCTTACAACATCGTCAAAATGCTTTCTTATATATAACTGGCCAATGCTTCATCATGAATAAATGGATGAGGTAAAAAAATTCAATGATTATTTTAGGATAATGCTTCAAAATGAAGGAACAGGTGGAATTAAAAATCCACCTTGCATTAAACACTGGAGCAACAATAAGGATCCACAAAAAAAGATGTCTTAAAATACATACATGCTTCTATGCACACACAAAAGAATGATTGGCAAGACCCAATTTCAAGCTTGGTTGTAAATTCAAAACATAAGAGGTACAATGTTTGAACTTTTGTAAAACCTTCTTGTTCCCACAAAGGAATCTCATACGCTTAGGAGGCATGCTAGCTAGGCTATGGCCTAATATATTAGCTTAACCTTACCTATAGATTTTTGTAATCCAAATAAATATATATTATTTAAAGATAGGGTCAATGCTTCAAACGAGAGGATGAGTGGGATCACAAACTGACTCCCAAAATAAGCAGTGCTTGAAAATGAAGAAATAAATGGAATTAAAACCCACTCTAATTTTATGTACTATGGCTTCATATATTGCACAGAAATTATGGGCAGAGTTTGTAGGAAAAACTAGGAAGACCACAACATTTTTATTTTAAATGAGATGAACCAAAACCCCTAAAGCTGTTGCTTCAACATTTTTTTTTATCAACATGTGTCAAGTTGACTGAATTCAACTAATGTAAATGATAGGTCCATCCCATATTATCTTTTACTAGTGTTTTATGAATCACAATCCATTTCAATTAGTATACTTTGGCTAACTAGATATTTGGTATATCTTTGTCCATATTGCACACTTAGGTTATCTTAGATTTATAAGGCATCATTGGGTAGTTTAGGGATACATCACACAATACTTTAAGGAGACCATATTGGTTAATAAAACATGCACTACAATATAAGATTTGTCAATCTTTTATTAAGACAATTTCCTTGAAACATTATTATACTCTTTCGCTACTTGTGTATTTTCATGTCCTGCTAATTAGATCAAGAGAGATAATTTCCGTAGGGTTTACCTGTATAGCCCATGATATCACCACATAATAATTATGGTTGCATCATTTATTGATTTCATCCTATCTAATTATTAATTAATGAATTGCATCATAGAAAATTAGGGTTATATTAGTTGTACTCAAGGCGGGGTCTTACAATAAGCTACTTCTTATTATCAAGAAAATTCATGTCAGTGGCCAAATAGACAAGGATTTGAAAAATCCTTTAACACCTTAGGCTTTGTAAAACCAAGGCGGGTTTCCCTTTACATACACCTGTGCTGTAGAAAAAAGGCCCTTTGACATTTTCATGGTATTTTAGGACTTTCTTTACAATGCTTGGTCCATTTTTCTTTGATTTAATGTTGCAATGTGCCTTAAACATTCACATTAGGTCCTTAAAATTCACTTTTCTAGACTCTATTCATTACAATTCACCTAAAAATCACCTTTTCATCACTTATTAAGTCCTATTTTGAAGTGTTGTAAACTCTTGTAACAAGATTTCATGCTTTTCTAGGCTTAATTTCACTATTTACACCTTTCTTATGGTTTATTTGACCCCTTTATGCACTCATAAGGCTTAATTAAGTGTATTTTTGAATGTAAACCGATAAATAAAATTAAATGTGACTTAATTCTCAACACCCACTTACAAGCCCAAGGTGGGACCCATTCTCCATGGGTGGCAAATGAGTCCCTCTTGGCTCCAAATTCAAAATATTTCAAATTTTCTTTCAGGCCTTTATTTAAAATCATGTTATGTCGGCCTGTGATGAGGTATCATCAAGTTACTAAGGCACAATTGTGTATAAATATGTGTTTTTCTCCTCATTTTACATCTTCTAACTCATTCAAGCAATCTTTTTATTCACTAAGAATTCAATTAGCATTTGACCACTTTGCATCATTCAATTAAGCATCAATCAAGTATCTTGGAGCAACCATTAACATATCTTCAGATTTTATTCAATAAGGGTTTGGTAAGTTGATAACATTTGCATGTTATTTGTTTATCATTCTCTTCCATTTCATTATTTCATTAAGGGTTTGGTTACCAAAGTGGGATTTGACTAAGGAAAATCCCTATAACCTAACTCTTAACCATTTTTCCCCTTTTGCATGTGTATTTGCATACTTGTGTATGCAGATTTGACAAGCATTTAGGTGTTGAAAAGTGGACAAGAAGTCAACAAAGTGTTTCAATTCAACTACAACCTATTTCAAGCTTGGAGAAGATATTTTGTCCATTTTTTGCAAATTTGACTTTGTCAACCTGACAAGCAGACAATCTTAGATCTAGTGCTATAGGATTGGTCCCTAATTTTATAGAATTTTAGGAGTGGAATAATTCACCATCAATGGCGAATGAGTCTCGCCTTAAGGCTGGAAATCCAAATTTTGTTAGATTTCAGATCACGACACTCAAAAACCTGTTCTCAGAAGTTTTCATTAGAAGCAGGATTGATTCACCATCAGTGGAAAATGAGTCCCATTGGTGATTTTCAGTGATCTCTGCCTACATTCAGGACACTCCAAATTCTTCATTCTCTATCTAAGTGCACTCTGATTCAACCTTCTTTTTTGTTTTTGCATTTGTTCATACTTTAGTTCATGTTTGCATATCACATTGTGTTTTCCAACATTGCATAATTCTTAGGTTTTGCATTCATAATCAGTCAAATAGTTCATTCAATTGCACTTAGATCATCTCATTTAGCCTTAATAACATCATACACATCTTAATTTGAGTGAATCACCTGGACTTTTGAGTGGGGTAACTTATCTCTCTCCTTTTAGGTGAAACATCCTAAGAGTGCAAGAGTAGCTTATAAATCCTACCCAAAAATTTATAGTTCATTTTGGTGAATCTGCATATTAAGCACTTTATATTTCTGATTTCCATTGCATCTTGCATCCTAGGCTTCATTTGAATCAACATTCAATTAGGTTTTGTTTTTGCATCCTTGGGTTTATAAACTTGCATTAGTGAAAGACTCATTTAGACTTCTTTTTTGCATATCATATCTTTGAAAAACTAAAATTCTGCATTTGCATCCTTAGTTTGCATTTGAAAAGAATTAAAATCACTTTAAATTTTCTGAAAAACTCAAAAAAATCTCATAGTTGGACTCATTTGCCACCTTAGGCGAATCAGTCCACCTGCACATTTCATACTGCATTTTCAGGCTTTTTTTGGGTATTTCCTACATTTTAGTTTTTTGTAGTTGCTTTATGTTTTGCTTTCTAGAATCTCTATTTTCTGCTATTCCTTGCATCTTAGTTTACTTACATTCATTGTCATTATGGCATTTTCTTTCAATAAGTTTTGGAATTCATTGAAATCCTTAGTAGACATGTCCAATTGTGCCTTTGGTTGTGATCCTAATGACCTTGAGCTTCCACATGCTCCTTCAACTCCTCATGTTTGTCCTTGTGCTGTTAACATCATTAATGATTCTAGCATGAACAAGTTCTTAAATGAATGTCTTGATAACCTTGAAGCCAATGCAACCTTTTAGCCATCAATGAAACCACCAAATCTTCCTACTGTTGCACCTCCTAATCACTTTGGATACCTACATCCTAAAAATCATGAAGGACCTAAGATCCCTCCATCAAGTGGACCTAGTTCCTCTAAAAAAACACATCCTCAACCATTTTATGATCACAAAATCACAAACACTCCCATCAACCTTGAAGAAACATATGTAAAAGGATTTATCCTAAGTAAACAAGGGTGTGATAGAACAAATGAGCATAAAATTAATCAACTTCTTGAACAAAAAACAATAGAAGAAAGTTCACAACAGGACTAGGATATCAAGATCCTCCTCATGTTGACAAGCCTCATTTTGAATATTGGAGACTTCGAGATGAAGGTACCGTGATCTTTGATTCTCTTCCTGACTTGAACATTCTCCTTCCACGTGAACAAACCTTACATGATTCTGATGACAAGGATGCTAGGATCCCCATGGGTCCTCTTCCTCCTTCCATTCATGAAAAAGGAGAATCTAGCAAATGAAAAAGACCTTACAAATTGAAAAAGCTCAAGTTTCCTACTCATCCTCCACCTGAATGTGAAAGGATACTTCAACTTCTTTTAAACAAAGACCTTACACTCTTACCACCTATGAATAGGTTGGTCATCCATCCTAAAGATTCTATCATACCATATTGCAAATATCATCGTGTTCTTGGACATCACACTGAAGAATGTCAGACATTGAATGGCATATTGACCAAGTATCACTTCACTTATAATGACTACTTTCCCATTATCTCTTAAAACAAAATCCTTTCATCATGCCATAGTTGTAAAATTTTCTATTCTCACTATTGCATGATCCTTTCACATCACCCAACCTGACTCATTTTTTCCCTATACTCAGTGGGGGGAAAGAAGTTGTTAGCCTTGTCCTTGTAATGCATTTGTCTTTGTCTCTTAACCATGTTATTCATTTTTCACTTATATTACTTAAGATTGAGAAACCAATAACTCGGTTAATGGTTGAATTACATTTGTATTACTAGATCCTTTTACATTTTTCACTAGAGTTTTATGTGCATATTGTGTTCCCCCATAACATGTGTTTGATGTTCTCTCTCTTTGTACACTTCTTCTACTTGTACCTCTATTCTTCTATATGTCGTGCATTGCTTTTTCCTATTCGTTTTTGTTTTGTGTTTTCCTTTTGGGGATGATGCAAAGCATTGAGACACTCTATGTCTCTTCCACGTTGACCCAATTGGTCCTTTTGCATTTTTCCTTTTTATTTCTTGTGTTTTCCCTTTTGGGGATGACGCAAGGCATCGAGACCAAAATGTCTCCTTCATGTCGACCCAAAAGATTTTCCTTTTCTTTTTCCTTTTCATTTTCTTTTCGCTTGTGTTTTCCTTTTGGGGATGACGCAAGGCATTGAGACCGTAATGTCTCTTCCATGTTGACTCAAAATGGACTTTGTTTTCCTTTTGTTTTCGCTCTCTTTGTGTTATTCTTCTATTTCTATGTGCTTTGGGGAATGATGGCAGTTCTGAGCTATTTCATAAAAAAATTGTAGCAATGAACATACTAACCCAAAATCCATAGATCCCTTATGTGTTTGGTGTGTTCCTTTATGAGGGCAACTCCCTTTTTTCTTTTATTCTCTTTTTCATTTACATGACGCAGCCTAACTTGGAAACATATGACTTGGCATAGGAGATTTCCAAGTTGGCTCTCATGTCTTGTTTTCTTTTTTCATTTTCTTTCCTTTTCTACTTTAAAGTAATTGCTCATAGAACGATGTGTAGCAATTACTTTAAAGTGGGGGGCATACATTGGCATAATTTCATTTTTAGTTCTTAATGTAGCCTTGTCACTTCATACGATGCATTCATTTCTTTGTGGATGGAATTGGGTTTGATGTCCTTCATGAGCATGATCTCTCTTATCATATTGCATTCCTTTTGGTGGCCTGATTTGATGCACTGCATCCCCTAAGTTGTGAATATTTTATTCTTTGATTGGTCCTCTCTTGGAGAAATTAGACACAATGTTCCCTATGTGACAAACCTCACATGAACTTAACAAGACTCTTTTGAATATCTTTTTACATTTTACATTTTACATTTTTGCATTTTACATTTTTGGCCATCTTGCATAACACAACTTGCATGTCTATGGTGCCATGCTATTTGTTCATGGGTTCTAAGCATACAAAGTTTTGTTTGTCTCATGATGCATGAACCAATATTTTCCCTTGTGGTGGTTTTTTAAAATTATTAGGAGGTATAACTTTGATATGGTTGAGCGGGAAGCCCACTCAATGACATGACTTTCCCCATAGCTACCTATGTGTTTGTGAGTGCATACCAACTAGCGTATGTACTTCACCTTTTGGGTCCTCTCACCCGGCGGACCGCCATGAGCTGTCACCCTAGAGTGAGTATGCATTCTCTTTTCCAAACGATTAGCCTATATCTAATCCACAACTAGTTGGACAGACGATCGAAGCTCAATCCAATTCCCCCTTTTTCTTCTTTCATTTCAACACATGTGCATTCCTTTTTTCTTATGTTTAGTTTTCCATGGGATCTTCATCCTGGGGACTTGATCATCCCTTTTGATCATTATCATTCCATCTTGCTAACATAAGTGCATTAGAACCTCTCTCTCTCTCAATATGCATGGCTACTTTAGTGTGAGTTTGAAGCAAGTTCATCCTCTCACTAAAGTGGGGGATAAATGTGCCATAGAAAAATGGCCTCTTGACATTTTCATGGTATTTTAGGCCATTCTTCATGATGCTTGGTCCATTTTGCTTTGATTTAATGTTGCAATGTGGATTAAACATTCACATTAGGTCCTTAAAATTTAAATTATGGTGTCTTGTGAAGATGTTGTGAAGTGTTGTAAAACATTTCTACACTTTTCTAGACTCTATTCATTACAATTCACCTAAAAATCACCTTTTCATCACTTATTAAGTCCTATTTTGAAGTGTTGTAAACTCTTGTAACAAGATTTCATGCATTTCTAGGCTTAATTTCACTATTTACACCTTTCTTATGCTTTATTTGATCCCTTTATGCACTCATAAGGCTTAATTAACAGTGTCTTTTGTTAATGTAAACTTGATAAATAACATTAAATGTGACTTAATTCCCGACACCCACTTACAATCCCAAGGTGGGACCCATTTGCCATGGGTGGCGAATGAGTTCCTCTTGGCTCCAAATTCAAAATATTTCAAATTTTCTTTCGGGTTTTTATTTAAAATCACCTTATGTCAGCCTGTGATGAGGTATCATTAGGTTACTAAGGCACAAGTGTGTATAAATATGTTTTTTCTCCTTATTTTACATCTTCCAACTCATTCAAGCAATCTTTTCATTCACTAAGCATTCAATTAGCATTTGAGCACTTTGCATCATTCAATCAAGCATTAATCAAGTATCTTGGAGCAACCATTAACATATCCTCAGATTTTATTCAACAAGGGTTTGGTAAGTTGATAGCATTTTCATGTTATTTATTTATCATTCTCTTACATTTCATTATTTCATTAAGGGTTTGATCACCAAAGTGGGATTTGACCAAGGAAAATCCCTATAACCTAACCCTTAACCATTTTCCCCCTTTTGCATGTGTATTTGTAGACTTGTGTATGCAGATTTGACAAGCATTTAGGTGTTGAAAAGTGGACAAGAAGTCAACAAAGTGTTTAAATTCAACTACAACCTATTTCAAGCTTGGAGAAGACATTTTGTCTATTTTCTGCAGATTTGACTCTGTCAACTCGACAAACAAACAATCTCAGATCTAGTGCTACAGGATTGGTCCCTGATTTCACAAAATTTTGGGAGTGGACTGATTCACCATCAATGGCGAATGGGTCCCACCTTAAAGCTGGAAATCTAGATTTTTCAAATTTTGGATCCCAACACTTAGAAACCTATTCTTAGAAGTTTTCATTAGAAACAAGACTGATTCACCATTAGTGGCAAATGAGTCCCACTAGTGATTTTTAGTGATTTTTGCTAGCATTCTGGACACTCCAAATTCTTCATTCTTTGTCCAAGTGCACTCTAGTTCAATCTTCTTCTTTTCTATTTTGCATTTGTACATACTTTAGTTCATGTTTTCATATCACATTGTGTTTTCCAACATTGCATAATTCTTAGGTTTTGCATTCATAATTAGTCAAATAGTTCATTCAATTGCACTTAGATAATCTCATTTAGCCTTAATAACATCATACACATCTTAATTTGAGTGGACCACGTAGACTTTTGAGGGGGGTTTATCTCTCTCCTTTTAGGTGAAACATCCTAAGAGTGTAAGAGTAGCCTATAGATCCTACCCAAAAATCTATGGGTCAAAACCACTTAAACATTTGAAACATTAGAACATATGGTGTATTTAAAAAATTAACTGCTTACACAAATTGTTAGGAATATGACACATGCAATTCATCCCATCCATAAATTCTTATAATTGTCCTAAATCATGGTGTAAGAACACAACAACTAAACAAGAAGCTTAAAATAATATGGTTTAGTTTCTTCTTTTGATACTGAATTTAATATATCATTGAATTGATGCCTTATCCTATCATATAGTCAAGAATCTTGAAATTCTCTTATAGTAACAATCTAATTACAATTTTGAGGGTTTATATATGCTATTACCTTCTAACAATATAACCAATTACTATTCAACAACACAATTCTCCTTACAAATCCTAATTCATATCACAATATCCCAATATTTAATTGAAAGAAATTATTTTACTCATTGAATAGAAGCCATCAACAAAATATTTATTACAACAAATATGTAGCATAGAATCTAATAATCCTTGATTATATTGATTTAGAAAGTAATGTGTACAAAATACACAATAATAGTGTTGATAAATATCTCTCGAATATGCCTCAATTCAGATTGTATATTGATATCATAAACAAAAGTTTACAATTCTTTCTTCTAAAAGCTAAGACTCATTAAGACCTAACTAACTTGTTCTAAAATTACATTCTCTAGGATCCCAAAAAAGAGGCTTGGCAAATTTTTTTATAAAAACAAGGGAGCAGCAAATAAAGAGCCTTGAATAAATGTCACATTTTCATTTGACAACTTGTTCACATGACACTTGGGACATCCAAATTTTTGTTTGAAATCACATATTTTTTAAGAAAAAATAATGATTTAAGCCTTGAGGGGTTCCATTTAAAGGATTTTAATCGAAGAGGGTTAGATAAGACCCCCTTAGATAAAACCCCTTGGATAGAACCCATTTAGTCTTAAATTATACCCACAATAGAGTCTCCTTCGCACTTATCAAAATGCCCAAAAAAACTTATTTTTCTTTATCTTTTGAGGGATCAAATAAAGTCATTTAGATTTTTTTTTTATAAGTATGCAACCCTTATTATAAGCTTTCCAAAAAATATATTTTTATGAATGTATGTTTTTACCAAACATCAAGGTATTTGTTTCACAAATGTAGAAAAATAGAAAAATAGAGAAAAAATCTAAAAAATATTTGTCCTAGATATTGATCTCCTTGTTTCAACAAAAAAAGAGTTAATTTTAATACACACAAAATAAGTTATGCATTATGAAAAACATCTACGTCCAAATTATAATTATTTTGATTGCAAAAATTATAAATGAAAAAATATCCATGCACTAGATATTGATGTTATAAATCTATAGTTTAAGAATTATAATTTTATCCTTTCAATAAACAAGTTGTATTACATCAATCTTGTTTGAGTGTATGCAAGAAACAAAGTTGGATGTTACATTACCTCAACATGAATTACCCTTGCTTGAGATCCAAAATAAACATGAAACTTTAATGATAATGGTGGTCATTAATAAAGTTGGGGTTAGACACACTCTCATAGATAATAGATCAAGTCTTAATGTTTGTAGCATTAATATTCTAGATAATATTGGTGTAGATAAGAATCTTATAGAACCTAATGATCTTTCTATTTGTGGATTTAATAATGTTAGTAACCAACTATTAGGGATGATCACACTACCCATTAAGGTAGGGCCTGTGGTTTTTCCTACCCTTGTCTATATCATGTTGAGACCTCTTTCATATAATATTCTCCTTGGTAGATTGTGGATTCATGCCATGAAAGGAGTCTCATCTACTTTTCATTGTGATATGTAATATGAATATAATAACAAGATGTAGACACTTACAATTATATTGATTGATATCATACATCCAAATTCGATTATTAACATCATTTTCATCTTGATTTTACCTTTCTCAACTATTTAATTAAATAATATTAATTGTTTAATTAAATTCATCATTTTCTTCTATTACTCGAATAATCAATATTATTAGGATAATTCACCCTTTCCATACTAATTTTCATCTTGTTTAATTAAATAATGTGAACTATTTAATTAAAATTCCCTAAGTCATCTCATTCGATTAAATAATATGAATTATTTAGTTAAATGTCATTAATTCCCCCTTTTTTAAAAATTAAACGAGTAAATTGTTTAATTAAATTTTCTAAATTCCTCCATCTTGCACAATTAAATAATATTCCTAATTATTTAATTGACTAATTTCTTTCATCCCTCCAATTTCTCCCACTTACAAAGGAATATTTCCATGGAATATTCCTCCATTTCAAATTCAGACAATTTCCCTCTTAAATGGAAATATCTTGCACATTCCTCCTAAATTTTAGGATTTATGTTTCTTCAAATCAATTTGAACCATTGATTAAATCCATCAATCCATGTCAACTTTTAATCTCATCCATGGATTGAATTCTTGATCCATGCTAATTCCCCTCTTCAATTTGCATCCATTGATTGATCAAATCAATCTTGTCCATTGATTCACTTAATTTTCCTATAAATAGCCTTTATTTCTTGAGAAATTCATCAACATTCATTGAGATCATCTACATTATAGTCATTTTCATAGCATTTTTATGCACAATTTCATCCATTTTCATCCATTTTAACTAATCTTGCATCCATTTTTGATCAATTACATCCATTTTCAAGCTTGTTTCAACCAAGGGATTGGGAAAGGATTGACATTCCACATCAATTCAATACCAATCCCCCAATGGGATGAGGTTTTTTGTATTAATTAGGTTTTCTTTATGCATTTCTTTGATATTTGATGTTTGAAGGCTTCTTAGATTAATATTTTCAAGAATTTCATTGGAAGCATGACTTAATTAGTTAAATCTTGGTTTAATTCTTGTAATTCAATCATGTTTAGCTTAATTCATGATTATTTTCACACAATATATATATGGTAAAAGCAGATAAAAAGTTATAATTCATAAGTCGAAGCTAAACATAACACTTCCAACTCTCTTAATAATTTGATATCAACTACAAAGGTAGATACTATACAGGTTGAGGATAAATATGATTGTATTTCACCTAGAACAAAAATCTTAGAGGATGATTGGGGTTCATTAGATTTTACACCCTCCTTTATTGGAGAGTACAAAATCTCACAATCTAAACCTAAGGAGTCTTGTGTTTCATGTTGATGTTATAAAACATCGGTTGTCATTTCCAACCAATCTCCTTTATTTGATAAATTAAATAATAGCCTAAAGCTATTTAATTTATAAGAGATCTCAATTTGATGAAGAGGCATGCCATTAATATTAAATGATGATTATTTATTGAAGAGAAACAAATACATGAGGAGGTGCAAACTTCAAGAAGGTCAACCTTGTGTTTATTGAGGAACACGTCTTTTCAAGGAGGATGACTTATGGCTTTGAAGAGGCATGTCCTTCCCTCTCCTCTTGTATATATACTCGATGGTTCTTCATTGGTGATTATCCATTCATTCATACACATCCATTACAAGTTCGAGTTTCTCAAGTGTGAGTTCATCTTCAAGAGCAAATCAAAATTGTTGATGGCTAAGTTTTATCATTATTGAATTCACATCATTGCATTACTGTGAATTGCATCAGATTGTTGTGCATTCTTTTGGACTCATTATCGGCCTCTATTGTAAAGGAGTTTCTCTTTGTGAATCAATATATAAGTGATATATTGTTGTTGGGTTTTTCTCCCTTAAGTGGAGGGTTTTCCCAAGGTATCTATTGTGTTATTGTGCTGTTATTTTGAATTGATTTTTTGTGCATTATGTCTAATCATAAATTCAATATTTCATTCAACCAATCTTGTTCTACATCAAAAAATCCAAAAAAATTACCCCATGATGGTGATGGGGGATTTCTAACTTCTGTCCATCATGTGTGGAAGATGCCTAAATTTAAAAAAAAAAAAAAGGATTTGCGTTCTTTTGAAAGAACCAATTCTTCTCATGAGAATTTAGATAAGGCTTTTTCATTTGAGTTGGAAGAGTGTTGTGGTATTGAATATAATGAAAAAATAAAAGAAAAGATAAGGATCAAGTGAAGTCTATACTGTAATTTTCTAAAGAGGGTTTAGGTTTCCATCCTTCATCCCCATCTTCACTTGATGCTTCATCATTTCTACTATTTATGACATCTTGTGGTAAGCGAGCAAGCTTTTATTCAAAAGAGAAAAACTTGTCTCCTACACATTTATCAAAGCAAGAGTATATTTTTTTGAGGCTCCTCAAAGACCACTTGATTACTCTTCCCCCTCCAACATGTAAGAAATTTTATAACAATAACTCCTTTTGTGCATATCATCGAGTGCATGGTCTTCCATAAATGAATACCAAAGCCTTGAGTAATAAAATAAAATAACTCGATGATTGTGGTGCTCTTCCATGTGTTGATGCATCTAATCACTCTAAACAATAATGATCTTTATTCTATGATGTTTCTCCTCACTATGTACCATTTACAACTTCATGTGTTTTCTCATTTCCATTCATGGTGGTACAATCTTAGGTGCAACCATATTTCATCCTTGGCAGCAACACAATAGTCTTTTGTGTGGTTTTCTTTGCCTTTACACTTTGAGGGAAAGGATAACTAGATTTGGAGGTAGACATTCTTTTCAAGGATCCACTCTTCCCCTCTTCTTCCTTGAAATACATACACAACAAGTATGTTGAAATTTTAAGGGGTGACATATCACCCCGACTATTTCATATTGTCTTGTGAGATTTGACTTATTGGTATACCCCTTTGGTGGTGGTGTTGTTTATAGAACCCCTTGAGGGGTGGTGTTCAATTCATCATCTGTGACATTGAGTATTATTTCGTCTCCCATGATGTTAAATTTTTGTGCACCCCCTGAGGTGATTTTCGTCCCCTATGACATTAGATGGTCCCCCATGATGTTAAAATTTTGTGGGCTCCCTAAATCATGATTGATAATATAGTCCATATCTTTTACATAATAGAACTTTCTAATTCATGAGATTGAGCATTTTACATGGACACCTAACATAACAAACCTTGTTTTCTAGTGGAGCCATTTGTTTCATGAGTCACCTAACATAATGCAACTTTCTAGCCTTGTGAGACCCAAATTTTTATATGGCCACCTAACATAACACAAATTTATTGCTAGTGGAGCCATGTGTTTCATAAGTGATCTTACATCTTTATGGGACCACCATTTTTTCTAACACATTCGATGGATGAAGTTTGGTATTTGAGACAAATTTAAGACTGAGGTCTCTTTACTTTATTGACTCGAACCCTTTTTAGTACTAACCATTGTGTTTATATTATTTTTTGTGTTTACTTTGCAGTTTTAGTGTGTTTACTTCGTGTATTCCATGTTTTAGCCTCATGTATTCATTTTTGTATGCATTGTGTTTATGCATGCTTCATGTTTTCATGCTGCATTGCATATCATGCATGTGTGTTCCTTTATCCATATGTTGTCTTGCCATTGGATCTTGAATCCTAGGATCTTGTGCACTCCGCGTAGATTCAATTCCATCGTATCTTGTCAACACTTGGATGATTGAATCCCTCTTGACACATTCTTACTTTAGTGTGATTCTAAGCGTAAGTTCATGCTCTCACTAAAGTGGGACTAAATGTAGCATTGTAAATTGTCACCCTTGACAATTTCATGCTAGGTTTTTCTCCCCCTATGTGCTTGGAACTAATTATGCACCTAATCTCCTAAACATTCTTAGAAAATAAAACATGAGAAATCGAATAATGAATTTATTATTTTTCCCCTATCAATTTTGATTCCTAAAAAGTAGGGACTTGGTCTAGAAAGCATCCTGTATCCTAGACCACTTAAGTTGTCCCCAAATTTGAATGTGTCGGTGTTAGTAATTTATTATTTGAAATTCCAATTTCGATTTTCATCCATCGAGATTTAACTTTTGGGAAATTAGATTAATTTCATATAAATACTTAGCTTTTTTATCATTTCAATTAGAAGAGAAATTATTGAGAAAATTGAAGATCCTAAAATTAGTCAAGAGTAGTCAAGAGCAGATTTATCAACATTAGTAGCATTATTTTTAGTCAAGCATAATGTCAATCCTTCATCATGTTTTTTTGTAAGTTTTTTCATGTTTTATGATCATTTGTTTTTGATTACTAATGCTTGTAGGTCTTCAAATAAAATCAAGAGAAACAACTATCAATCTTTGAAGGTGATGAGCATGACTTCATTCTATTAAGGAGATCAGATTTGAGTGGTGAGTTGCAACAAAGTGTTAATTCATCATTTTTTTATCATTTATCCTTTATCATTCAAAAGGATACACTATCTTTTCATCAATTCTTCCATTGTGGATGTGAAAACACGAACATGGGGTTTGATTGAGGAAAACCCCTATACATGCACAACCATTCCTCTCATTTTATGTTTAGGTTACATATTTAAATAATATTAGAGGAATACTGAAGATAATTTTCTCATTCATGCATCAAAACCCTACAAGTTGACAACTTACAAAATTTGGAATATCTCAGTAACAGATGAAGATACGATAGTCAAACCAAGAGGAAAGAAGCTACAAACCAATGTCCAAAAGATTGTGTTTTCATATCTAAGACAGATGAAGCCAGTATAGGGTGTCCTTGCACCCTAGACCACCCAAATCAGGTTCAAAATTACATGATAGGTACAACTATGTCTGCTATGCTAATTTCTAGATTCCAATTTTATGTGTCAATTTCTAGTTTGTGAGGATTCACAACAAGGTGGGTGCACAAAGATGGGGGGCCAAATTGTAGCCAAAATTTAAAAAAACTTTTGATAGGCTATAATGTGAGCATGTTATAACGTGAGTGTGTTATGGCTTGGTGTGATCGAGTCTAAAGATTGACAAAATCGAGCCTATTATGTGCTCCCATTATAACGTGAGTGCATTATATGTTATTAAAACAAAACAAAAAAATCAAATCAAATTCATTTTTAATAATTGTTGTTTTAGCATTTTCATCATCAATTTGTTGCAAGTTCATCACCAGGATGCCGCACATTGATGGGGAAGTTGAATAAGTAAGGATTGTTTGTTTTTGTTGTGAATTTTTTGTGAATTTGTTAGTTTTAAGTTGTTTTTGATATTCATTTGTTTAATTTGTAGGAAATGATAATGATCATGAAAACCATCCTAAAAATCCTCAACAACTAGAGCAACGTCAAAATGAACAAAATCCTCAACAACTACAACAACAATCTCCTCCACCAATCCCTTAACATCTTCTTGACACTCAACAAAATTTAATGTGGGTAATTGAAAACAATAAAAAAACATATTGAAGAGTTAATCACGAGGTTGAATGATCCAATAGGATCAACCATGGAAAGAAGAACACTTGAAAATTCACTTAAATAAATGTTAAAACATGTAGATTCAATCAAAAAATAATTAATTGGTTGGAAAGATAGGAGGTAGGCGGCTAGGAATTTTTATGCAGATAAATTGTCATATAAAGAAGTAAAAGATGAAAAAATTACAAAATTACATTTGCGCTGATTATTCACCAACCCACACAAAAATAAAAATCTTGACCTAAATGCAAAGAGGTTTCCTATCCATTGGTACCACCACTAAGGGTTTAGGACCTCTTTTTAGGATAGGTGGTACATGGTTTTTGATTACCCACCATGGAAAAATTATGAACTCCCACAATATTTCTTGAGGAAACTCTACTGTGAGTTCATCCTGAACAAAATCCTAAATTATTTTGATGTGAGGGACTTCTAGGGGAGATGTGGGGGCTCGAGTCAAGATAGACCCAGTGCACGATAGGATCCTTGGTGGCAAGTGAGATGAGCTCTCACTAGGCCGGATCATGAGTACATCGTTATCCCTTCAATCACAGAGGAGAGTATCGAGGTAGACACTTTGTAGGCTATCAACTCTTTGACCTAGAGTGTCATCCAACATGCCAGTTCTATAGTACTGCTCCATCCAGGGGAGTCTTTGAGTGGTAGGCTTCCACTCCATTCATGTTAGGTTTGTAGGGCAACATGTACATATGAACCCACCAATGTACTCAGGGGGATGCTACACATGATACATCTGCAACTACAGAGATGGTGAGAACAACTAACATTTTGAATGAGGCTTATGACATCAATACGCAGGTAAATTTTAGCATGTTCATTGAATTTAATTTATTAAATTTCATTTTTGAAATGCAAGATTAACTAATTTAGTTTTATGATTGTAATTAAATTTTAGAGTCACAGTGTTGATACTGGATACATCGGCCCTACACCTACTTATTACTCCACTGCATCTACCATTGAGGTATGTAACTAGTAAACAATTATAAATTTATTACATGTTAATAGCACTGTTATATGAATGGTATTCTAATATCTGATTTTGGATGTTGAATAGGCTAATATTAGAGGTTTCGTGGGAACACCTCATAGTGCCAGTGGAGTTAGACAAAACTACATGAAAGTAATAGAATAAAAAGTTTAAATAATGATTTTTTCTTAATAGATTTATGTAGTTTATATTCATATCATTGATTACATTACATTGCACACCTTTCAAACTCAAAGCATTACTTCACATTCCATAACTAATAACTAGATGTTGATAGATGACAAATTTTCAACTAGAATATAGTTGTTAAGAAAGTCAACATAAGTAGTGCTGCAATTACTTCACATAGCATAAGAAATAACTAGGAGTAAATTCCAATTGCATTTGCTTGTTATGGGTGTAGACATAAAAAATATACAAATTGACATTGTGCACCTGATCTTGATCTACTAACATCACTTCATCCTAAATTATCCCTCTGTCTAACCATTTAATTAAATAGCCTTATTTGATTAAAGTCATCATAATTCCCCTTTTAATTAAATAAATCCCTCAATTTAATTAAATCATCATCTCTGTGTAATTAGCTAGGTCATTTCATCTTCCTATCTTTATTTAATTAAATAATCCATATTATTTGATTAAATTTCTAAATTTCATCTAATTAAATTAAATAAATCAAACATTTATCTAATTTAATCTAACATCACCCCTTTGGTTAAATAAATCAAAAAATATTTATTCAACTAAGTATTAATCATTTTCATCTCTTTTTGATTTATTTCAATCCTAAAATCTAAATCCAATAGTCAAATCAGCTAAATCTCCCCTTAAATTAATCAAATCTTGATTAATTTAATCCTAATCACTCAAATCCTCTAGATTTTGCAACTTGCACATGAAAATCAATTTAATTTATTTATAAATCAACTATTTTCATTCAAAAAAGCATCCAAGTGGGAATATTCCTCAAATTTGAAATCTCCCCCCAAAAAGGACTTGTCCATCCAACAAAGCATTTAAGGCTCTTACATTGTCTCTTACATGCCTCCCACTTGGCATTTAACTCATATTTCATCCCCCCTAAACATATCATCTCATCAAATTCAAATTTTGAACTTGCACATGGATCAAAATGTGTTGAACCTTCATCCTATCAAATGTCAACAAGTGGCACCTTGCCATTGGCTCATTCTTAGTCCCACATTGCTCAAATTTGGACTTTCATCCATCTTGAAATCCTATAAATGAAGAGCTCCTCTCCTCATTTGATCATCCACATTCCAAGAAAAGTTACCATGCTAAAATATTTAGCCATTTTCATCCATCATTTGAGTTCTTAGCTAGGTTATTGCAAATTATTGGCTTGGAGCTCTCACCTTCATCATCAAAGTGGATCAACACTCTTCAACAATCATAAAACTTGCATCTTAGGGATTGGGAAAGGGCCAATTTTCACATCAAATTGGCACCAATTCCGCCATGGGATTAAGAGTTTGCTTGCTTAATTAGGTTCAATCTTATTTTTGTGATTTCATTGTGTTTTTCATCATTTTCTTCCTAATTTGAGCTATGTTAATGAATCTCATGGGGAATCCATTTTTAGGCTTGCATTTCCTTGTTTAACTTGTTTAATCATGTTGTTTTGTAGGTACTTAGGCTTGGGTATGCACAATGGGATTCCATGAGACTACTTTTTAGTGAGTAATCTTTTCAAACAGTTGACTGCCTTGTCTATGTTATGGATGCTTGGAAGAAATATATGAAAGAATAATAGTAAGCAATAGCATAGACAAAGACAATGAGTTGGAAAAAATTCCTCAAAGAAATGTGGTCTCATGGTGATGTCCATCACCATGATACCCAATTTCTTTGAAGCATTTTTTCAAATAGCTCATCACCTTTTCTATGCTACCACATCTTCCATACATGTCTACCAAAGAATTTTATCAAACAATTCTCTTCCTTGCTGCTATAGCTAAAATTCTAAAAAAAGGTGCTTTCCAACAAAGTATGGATGCTTGGAAAAAATCTATCAAAGCATAATAGTAATCAATAGCATATACTAGGAAGTGAGTGGTTTGAAAAAATGCCTCTAAGAAATGTGGTCTCATGGTGATGGAATCCATTCCATCACCATGAGACCACATTTCTTAGAGGCATTTTTTTCAAACAACTCATTGCCTTTTCTATGCTACCACAGTTCATTTCCTTGCTGCTATGGCTAAAAGCCTAAAAAAGGTGCTTTCCAAAAAATTATGGATGCTTGGAAAAAATCTATCAAAGAATACTAGTAAGCAATAGCATAGACAAGGTAGTGACTAGTTTGAAAAAAATCCTTGAAGAAATGTGGTCTCATGGGAATGCCATTCCATCACCATGAGACCACATTTCCTTGAGGCATTTTTCAAACAACTTACTACATTTTCTATGCTACCACATTTTCCATACATGTGTACCAAAGAATTTAATCAATCTACTCACTTCCTTTCTGCTATGGATAAAATCCTTAATTAGGTTCTTTCCAACAAGCTATATAATAGACCCTTAAACCCTTAAAACCTAAACCTTAAACCATTAAACCCTTAAATCCTAAACCCTAAACCCTTAAACACTCTACCCTCTACCCTCTACCATATACAATGGATCCTCAACCCTAATCCCTCAACCATATACCCTCAAACCTATACCCTAAACCCTCTACCTTCAACCCTTAACCCTCAACCCTCAACCCTTAAACCCTCTACCCTCAACCCTAATCCCTCAAACCTTAAACCCTTAAACCCAAGTAAAATATCTACCCTAATCCCTCAAACCTCAAACCTTAATCCCTCAACCCTTAAACCCTCAACCCTCAACCCTCAACCCTCAACCCTCAACCCTTAAACCCTAATCCGTCAACCCTATACATTGAACCCTCAACCCTCAACCTTAAACCCTAAACCCTCAACCCTTAAACCCTCTACCATCAACCCTCTACCCTATACATTAAACCCTCAACCATTAATCCCTCAGCCCTAAACCCTTAAACCCTAAACCCTCAACCCCTATACCCTCTACTTTCAACCCCTATACTTTCAACCTTCAACCCTCAACCTTAATCCCTCATCCCTATACCCTCAACCTTTAAACACTTAAACACTCAACCCTAAACCCTCAACACTAAACCCTTAAACCCTCTACCTTATACCCTCAACCCTAATCCTTTAATCCTTTAACCATTAAACCCAAGTGAATCCTCTACCCTAATCCCTAAACCCTCAACCCTCAACCTTTAAACCTCAATCCCTCAACTCCTATACCTTCTACCTTATACATTGGACCCTCAACCCTCAACCCTAAACCCTATACCCTCTACCCTCAACCCTCAACCTTAAACTCTCAACCCTCAACCCTTAAACCCTAAACCCTTAAACCCTCTACCCTCTAACCTCTACCCTATACATTAAACCTTCAAACCTCAATTCTCAACCCTCAACCCTTAATCCCTCAAGCTTCAACCCTTAAACCATAAACCCTCAACCCTTATACCCTTTACCTTCAATACCTATACCCTCAACCCCTATACTCTCAACCTTCGACCCTCAACCTTAATCTCTCAACCCTCAACCCTTAAACCCTTAAACCCTTAAACACTCAACCCTAAACCCTAAACCCTCAACCCTCAACCCTTAACCCTCAAACCTAAACCATTAAACCATCTACCCTCAACCCTTAAACCATTAAACACAAGTAAAATCTCTACCCTAATCCCTAATCCCTAATCTCTCAACCCTTAAACCCTCAACCCTCTACCCTCTACCTTCTACCCTCAACCCTTAAATCCTAATCCCTCAACCCCTATACCCTCTACCCTATACATTGGATCCTCAACCCTAATCCCTCAACCCTATACCCTTAACCCTCTACCCTCAACCTTAAACCCTCAACCCTCTACCCTTAAACCCTAAACCCTTAAACCCCAAACTCTTAAATCCTCTACCCTCTACCCTATACATTAAACCTTCAACCCTCAATTCTCAACCATCAACCCTTAATACTTCAACCCTCAACCATTAAACCCTAAAACCATAACCCCTATACCCTCTACCCTATACATTGGACCCTCAAACCTAATCCTTCAACCATATAACCTAAAACCTATACCCTAGACCCTCTACCCTCAACCCTTAACCCTCAACCCTAAACCTTTAAACCCTAAGCCCTTAAACCTTCTAGCCTCTACCCTCAACCCTAATCCCTCAACCCTATACCCTCAACCCAATATCCTAAACCATCAACCCTATACCCTCAATTCTCAACCCCCTAACCTATACATTAGATCATCAATCCTCATATATCTATGTAACTCCCTCCTCTTCCCTCCTCTCTATCTCACTTCTCCCTCCATCTCTCCCTCCATCTATCCCTCCCTCTATACCCTAGTCCATCAACCCTATACCCTCAACCCTTAAACACTTAAAAAATCAACCATAAACCCTCAACCCTCAACCCTAAACCAAAGATTTAGGGATTAGGGATGTTGTCTCTTTTTCTCAATTAGGGTCTTTCACTTAATGGAAAGAGATAGATCCCACACCCAAAAATCTAGGCGGTTCACTCAAACTAAGGAATGTATGATGAAATTATTCCTAAATGAAATGATCTAGATGCAATAAATTGATAAAATGGATTGATTATTGAATGGAAACTAAAGAAATACAACTTGTTTGAAAACACATTATGTAATGTAAAAACACCTAGAAATGTGAACAAAATTGAACATAAATGGATGAAACTGGAAGTGTGCACTTGAGATATGGATGAAGAATGGAAATGACTTTTGAAATGATGTTGATGCTGATTTTCAACCCTGGTGACACTCATTCACCATTCTGGGTGTACCATAGAAAACTAGACATTTCTTGCTCAACATGGGAATAATTCATGATAAATTAGACTTAATGAGGAATTGCTTTAGTGTTGTGAGGTGTTTTATGCATCCAAACTAGGTCTGGGACCCTTGCAAATTGAATAACATGCTTTTATTGATGTCTTGTAAAGGTGTTGTAAAAGACTTTCACGCTTTTCTAGACTTAATGAACCCATTTTTCCCTTAATTCAAAATTATAAAATATATTTAGTTGTATTTATCACATTAATCTAGAAGGCTTGTAAGATAAACTTAATGCTAATCTAGTGTTGTAATATGTCTTGCAAATTCACATTGGTTCTTGTGCCTTCTTAGGCTATGTGGACCTCATTTTAGTGTTGTAAAGTGTATTTAATCAAACTTTCCAATTTAATTATGTCTCCCAAGCCCTAATTGACCTTCACATCATCATTAATAGGTCCCTATTACCCCATATTGTGCATCTTGAGGCATAATTTGATGAAATAACTAATAAAGTCATCATTAAAACCTTATTTCTTAACTTCCTAGCATCTTAGCTGTCAAATGGGCCCCATTGGGATTAATTCACTACTTGTAGTGAATAAGTCCCTACCAAGTGGGACTAATTCATGCAAGGTGACAAATGAGTCCCATTTGGGTCAAATTTGAGTTTTGAGCAGGAAAAAATGAAATTTAAGTTTATTATTTTTACATGTTAGCCTCAGGGATTTGATTAATAGGAAAATAAGGTGAATTTTCTATAAAATAAAGTCTCTAAACCAAAAATCATAACCATTTTTCATTATTCAACCATCATTCTTCCATCTCAAGTCAAGCAAGTTAGGGTTTTATCATTTCAAGTCATTAATATAACAAGTTTTAGACATTCAAGGGAAGATTCTTCTTATTTTTCTATAGAAATTCAAGGTCAATCATCATGGAAAGGTAATAAAATCCATTATTGTATGCTTAATTAAATTATTTCTCTATTTTGGTTTAATTATGTAAAAGGGGTTTGACCAAGACAAACCCCCATGCCTTAACATTCAACATTTCTCTCTCTTGTCTTGTGTGTTTCAAGATTTAAGAATCTTGAAGTCTTAGAAATCATTGAATATTGTATTGAAATTTTTTTCAAGTCATCTCTTCATTTTACAAGGAAAAATATCCACTAAAAGTCAAGTTTAGGCCTGAATTCGAGAGTTTCAGAACCATACACCTGTATAAAGCTAAAACTTGTAGACTGAGAGCTCCTGTTTCCTCTTTTGAATATTCAAAAATTCAAAAGTGGACTCATTCATCATGGGTGGTGAATGAGTCCCATTTCTAGGCTTGAACAAGATTTTGTGCATTTATGGATACCCTTTTGTCGGAAATAGGTTTTGGAACAGTTTCACAGAAGAAGGATTGATTCACCCAGAATGGCGAATGAGTCCTACTAAGCCTAAAAATTAGGATCTATAGCATTCCATAATCCATTTAAAGTTTCCATCAAGTTTACATGTGCACTTCTTCAGTTTCATCCATTTCTATTCAATTTTGCATTCATTTCTAGGTGCTTTTGCATTACACAATGTGTTTTCCAACAAGTTGTATTTCTTTAGTTTCCATTCAATAATCAATAGATTTTATTAGTTTTCTGTATTTGAATTAGTTTATTTAGACATATTGCATCCATATTGCATTAATCTTTGAATGTGAACATTGCATTTTGGCCCATCTTTCTCCTTTTAGGTGAAAAACCTTAGAAGTGTTAGAAAGATCTTGGATGCATAAATCTTTGTCTACATTTTGGTGAACTTGATTTTTTTACAATTTTCTGATTTGGAGTCCTTCATCATAGATCTAGCCTTGCATTGATCTTGCATTAGGATTTGCATGGATTCATCTGCATGCTAGGCTTCAAATTTTGCATTCATAAAAAAATGTAGTTAGGTTGCATTTGTAGCATCTAAATTCATTTCAATTTTTTGAAATTATGTATTTTTAAATTAGGTCTGCATCATAGCACTTAGTAACCATAAAAATCACTCAAAATTTTTTGAAAATTTTGAAAAAAGTCCATACTGGGACTCATTTGCCACCTTGGGCGAATTAGTCCCTTTTGACCCTTGAAACTACCTTTTATAGACCTGAAAACCCTATTTTTATGCTTTTGTTTGCTGCCATTAGTTAGCTATATTAGCTGGCTGAGTTTCTGTATCATGCATTTCATTAGATCTATCTTACATTAGCTCATTTCATGCATTGTAAAAGTCCACATTTGCATTCCCAATCTTTCATCTTTTAGATCATTGCATAATGTCATCAGAAAATTCCTTTGAAATTTGAAAAGTTACATTTCATCTAGACTATGTCTTTACATTGCATTTTAAGTTTGCATAGCTTCTCATACATTTAAATCATTAACAATAAGCATTGTTTACATTCATGGCACTTAGACTTTTGCAATTTCCATTTTCAACATTAGTTCCTAGTTCATTTAGATTAGATTCATTAGCAAAGGAAAAAAAAATCAAACAATCGAATTCAAAAAATGATTCAATTTTGGAAAACCATAACATCCAAGCCCTTTAGCAGTGATTATTTAGACATGCTAGATGAAGTCATTAAGGACTTCCTCTCACTAAGATCATCCACTAAAGATTTGACACAAAAGGGTGCATGCATCGATAATCATGATAATCATAATTGTTCTTCTCCTGATATCTCTCCCATTGGTGATGAAGGTATCTTGATGAAAGAAGACACAATCATTGAAGATCATGAGAGTCTTGCTTTTCTTCCTTCTTATCCCCCTTGTAAAGAAATTATGAAACACAAAGCTGAAATCATCTCCATTACCTTACCAAGTCCTTATTAATCTCCAAACACCTCCCCTACTTGTGACAATCCTTTAGTGAATAAAGATACAATCGTGCATTATCATGAAAAATACATTTGTATGGAGGATATGATTGAGAGCTATGACAATCCTACCTTTCCTACTCAAGAAGAAATTCTAGGACATGAGGATGTAAGTGTAGATAATCATGAAAATCAATGCTTTTCTTCTCCTAATATATTCTCTACACATGAAGAAGATAGTTTAGTGTTAGAAGATATCATTAGTGAAACTCAAGAAAAAATTCTTCCTCCCTTCCTTGATGCTTCTACCATTTTGGAAAATCTATTTTCACAAAAAAGTTCAATCATTGGTCACCATGAAACTCCTAGTTATCCTTCTCTTGATGCCTCTCCTGCGAGCGATGAAGCTATCTTGCCAAATCCAATTATGACGTGTGATGAACATATTAGCTCTCCTGCCTAGGTCGATGTTATGGCACATAAGAATGACACCTTCACAAAATTAGACAACCAATTAAAGCCTTTTTCTCATATCACCATTATTGATACTCAAAACAATCCAACCATTAATCATCCCCCTATGTGTGCTGAAGTTATTTTGGACACACCTAAGAATCCTATCATTCTTTACCCACCATTACACAATGAACAAGCTCACAATATACCCATCCCCACTCTTCCAAATCATGGTCTTCGTGATTTTCCTTTCATAGAAATTAACCCATCCAACAAACCTTCACTCAACATCCATACTCTCACTCAAAATTCTTAGAAGAAAACTCTACCCTTGGTACATCCTAAATTGATAGATATCTCATTAAACGTGTATCAAGCATAAAATTTGTTTCCTTATCCACATAAATAACATTAGTTGCTGCTCATTTCCATGCAATAGTTGTAGAATCATATTATACTCACTATTGCATGTTTTGCATCCATTGCAAGGGGCAACATACCATCATGCCTTCCAAGCTCACCCTTGTCCTGCACTCAGTGGGGGGAAAGGGTTAGATAGCCTTATCCCCATATGTCACTTGTTATTGTCTCTTTTGGCTAATCACTAACCTTTCATGAATGTATAAGATCAAGCTTGGGATGTAGACAACATGTCTTAAGATTGACTCATATGTGAGATACTCCCTTTCCTCACGACATAGCTTATTGAAAACATATGAATTGGCATAGGGATTTTTGAATAAGCTCTTATATTCTCTTCTACTTTAAAGCAATTTCTTAGAGTAATGGTATTAGCAACCACTTTAAAGTGGAGGCATACATAGAAAACATCTTTTTTCAAATTTCATGGCATGATTTACTTTTTCTTGTGACATGTCCTCTCCTTGGTGGTGTCATTAGGTTTGATTCCTTCCAAGAGTGTATGATCAACTGAAGTGGCCTAATGCAAATGAGGCATCCCATGGATAATGATTTGACACCCTAACTTGTCCTCACTTAGAGACATTAGGCACAATTCTCCCTAAGTAGAAGACCTTACATGAACAAAGAAAAATCCCCTTTAACAAAATTTTTACATGACATTCAAAAACATTTTCATTATGGTACCTTATCAAAGTTATCAAGAGGATAACTTTGCTATGGTTTGTATAATGGGAAGCCAACACACTGGCATGAATTTCTCATTATATGGTGGGAAGCCGACACACAGGCATGAATTTTTCACTAAACCACTTCTTTGGGACATCTCACCCAATGGACAACCTGATGTTCTGTGGCCCAGAGTGAGCGCATCTTTTCCACCCTCATTTTCCTATCTTTCCATTGCATGATTGTGTATCTTGATGGTTTGACTTAAGACCTTGGATCCTGGGGGCTTGACTGCCTTCTTGATCTTTTTCATTCTTTGTCATCTACATATGTACACTTGGATCTCTCTTGAATGTCTACTTTAGTGTGAGTTTGAAGCAAGTTTATCCTCTCACTAAAGTGGGGGCTAAATGTACCATAGAAAAATGGATGTTTCTTGCTTAACATGGGAACAATTCATGATAAATTAGACTTAATGAGGCCTTGATTTAGTGTTGTGAGGTGTTTTATGTATCCACACTAGGTCTTGGACCCTTGAAAATTGAATAACATGCTTTTATTGATGTCTTGTAAAGGTGTTGTAAAAGACTTTCACACTTTTCTAGACTTAATGAACCCATTTTTCCCTTAATTCAACATTATAAAATATATTTAGTTGTATTTATCACATTAATCTAGAAGGATTGTAATATAAATTAATGTTAATCTAGTGTTGTAATGTGTCTTGCACATTCACATTGGTTCTTGTGCCTTCTTAGGCTATGTGGACCTCATTTTAGTGTTGTAAAGTGTATTTAATCACACTTTCACATTGAATTATGTGTCCCAATCCATAATTGACCTTCACATTATCATTAATAGGCCCCTATTACCCCATATTGTGCATCCCGAGGCATAATTTTATGAAATAACTGACAAAGTCATCATAAAAACCTTATTTCTTAACTTCATGGAATCTTAGCTATCAAATGGGACCCACTGGGACTAATTATCCACCTGTGGTGAATGATTCCCTACTAGGTGGGACTATTTTTCCCAAGGTGGCGAATGAGTCCCATTTGGGTCAAATTTGAGTTTTGAGAAGGAAAAAATGAAATTTAAGTTTATTATTTTTACATGTCGGCCTTAGGGATCTGATTAATGGGAAAATAAGGTGAATTTCCTATAAAATAAAGTATCTAAACCCTAAATTACAATAATTATTCATTATTCATCTATCATTCTTTCATCTCAAGTCAAGCAAGTTAGGGTTTCATCATTTCAAGTCATTAAGATAACAATTTTTTAGACATTGAAGGGTAGATTCTTCATGTTTTGTTACAGAAATTCAAGTTAAATCATCATAGAAAGGTAATAAACTCCATTATTTCATGCTTCATTGCATTCTTTCTCTATTCTGGTTTAATTACCTAAAAGGGGTTTGACCAAGACAAACCCCCATGCCATTCAACATTTCTCTCTCTTGTCTTGTGTGTTTGCAGCTTTAGGAATCTTGAAGTGTTAGAAATCATTAAAGATTGCATTGCAAAGTTGTTCAAGTGATATATTCATTATAGAAGGAAAAATATCCACTAAAAGTCAAGTTCCGACCCAAATCCAAAAGTTTCAGAACCAGACACCTATAGAAAGCCAAAGTGCAGAGTGAGAGCTCTTGTTTCCTCTTTTGAATATTTAGAAATTAAAAAGTGGACTCATTCAGCATGGGTGGTGAATGTGTCCCATTTCTAGGCCTAAATAGGGTTTTGTGCATTTTTGGATACCCTTTTGTCCAAAACGGGTTCCAAAACAATTTCATAATACATGGATTGATTTTCCCAAAATGGTGAATGAGTCCTAATAGGCCTAAAAATTAGGATATGTAGCATTAAAAAAGCCATTTCAAGTCTCCATCAAGTTTATAGGTGCACTTCTTCAGTTTCAACCATTTCAATTCAGTTTTGCATTCATTTCTAGGTGTTTTTGCATTACACAATGTGTTTTCCAACAAGTTGTATTTCTTTAGTTCCCATTCAATATCAATAGTTTTCATTCATTTTCTATATTTGAATTAGTTTATTTAGAAAAATTGCATCCATATTACATTAATATTTGAATGTGGACATTGCATTTTGGACCATCTTTCTCCTTTTAGGTGAAAAACCTTAGAAGTGCCAAAAAGATCTTGGATGCCAAAATCTTTGTCTACACTGGGCAAATTAGTATCAGTTCTGTGAAACTATTTTGAAGTCAGTTTTAGACAAATGGGTGTCTAAAAATGCAAAAAATTAAAAACAGGCCTGGAAATGGGACTCATTTTCCACCCATGGCTAATGAGTCCACTTTTAAATTTTTGACTTTTTTTTTGCTTCTTCAGGTGTCCTGATTTGAAACTATCAAAATCGAGAAAAAGTGACTTTTTTTGATGTTTTTTTCCTTATCCAATGAAGATTTGACTTGAACAAATTTGTAACTTGATCTTCAATGATTTCCAAGCCTCCAAGATACCTAAATATGTAAACACACAAGACAAGAAAGAGAAATGTTGGATGTTAGGGCATGGGGGTTTGCCTTCGTCAAACTCATTTTAGGTAATTGAACCAAAATGATGAAATAATGTAATGAAACATGCAATAATGGATTTTATTACCTTGCGATGATGATTTACCTTGAATGTTTGCAACAAAACATGAAGAATCTACGTTTGAATGTCTGGAAATTGCTATCTTAATGACTTGAAATGATGAAACCCTAACTTGTTTGGCTTGAGATGGAAGAATGATGGATGAATAATGAATAATGGTTTGTGAATGAGTTAATGGATGAATGGAAGTTGAAATGGATGGAAAAACACTTATTCATACACATCTATGCCCTAATTACCCAATAATACCTCATCACAGGCTGACATAAGGTATTTTTGAATAAAAAACCCAAAAGGAAATTTGAATTATTTTGAATTTAGATCAAAGAGGGACTGATTTTCCACCCATGGAAAATGGGTCTCACCTTGGGCTTATAAGTGGGTGTCGATAATTTAGTCACATTTACTATTGATTGTTGGGTTTACATTAAAAAAATACACTTAATTAAGACTTATGAGTGCATAAAGGGGTCATATAAAGTGTAAGAAAGGTGTAAATAGTGATAACAAGCCTAGAAAAGCATGAAATATTGTTACGAGACTTTACAACACTTTAAAATAGGACTTGATAAGTGATGAAAATGTGATTTTTAGGTGAATTGTTATGAGAAGAGTCTAGAAAAGTGTAGAAATGTGTTACAACACTTCACAACACCTTTACAAGACATCGATTAATGCATTTGAAAAGGTCGAAGACCTAGTGTGGATGTGAAAAATACCTCACAACACCAAATCAAGGCCTCATTAAGCCCATTTTGTCATCAATTATTCCCCATATCAAGAAGGTTTCCTTTTTTCTATGGTACAAACCCTTAAACCCTCTACCTCTACCCTTAACCTAATACCCTCTACCCTCAACCCTAATACCTCAACTCTAATCCCTCAACCCTTAAACCCTTAAACCCAAGTAAAATCTTTACCCTGATGTCTCAACCCTCAACCCTCACCCTCAACCCTCTACCCTCAACCCTTAAACCCTAATCCCTCAACCCCTATACCTTCTACCTTATACATTTGACCCTCAACCCTCTACCATCAACCTTAAATCCTCACCCCTCAACCCCTAAACCCTAAACCCTCTACCCTCTACCCTATACATTAAACCCTCAACCCTCAATTCTCAACCCACAACCCTTAATCCCTCAACCCTCAACCCTTAAACCCTAAACCCTAAACCCCTATACCCTCTACCCTATACATTGGACCCTTAACCATAATACTTCAACCATATACCCTCAAACCTATACCCTATACCCTCTACTCTCTACCTTTAACCATCAACCCTAAACCCTTAAACCATAAACCCTTAAACCTTCTACCCTCTACCCTCAATCCTAATCCCTCAACCCTATACCATCAACCCAATACCCTAAACCATCAACCCTATACCCTAAACCCTTAAAAAATCAACCCTAAAAACTAAACCCTCAACCCTCTACCCTCAACCCTAATCCCTCAACCCTTAAACCCAAGTAAACTCTCTACCCTAATCCATCAACCCTCAAATCTTAATCCCTCAACCCTTAAACCCTTAACCCTCTACCCTCTACCCTCAATCCTCAAAACTTAAACCATAATCCCTCAACTTCTATACCCTCTACCATATACATTGGACCCTCAACCCTAATCCCTCAACCCTATACCCTCAACCCTCTACCCTAAACCTTATACCCTTAGCCCTTACACCCTAAACCCTTAAACCTTGTACCCTATAAATTAAACCCTCAATCCCTATACCCTCTACCCAATACATTGGACCCTCAACCCTAATCCTTCAACCATATACCCTCAAACCTATACCCTAAACCCTCTACCCTCAACCCTCAACCCTCAACCTTCAACCCTCAACCCTTAAACCTTCTACCCTCTACCGTCAACCCTATACCATCAACCCTATACCCTAAAAAATCAACCCTATACCCTCAATTATCAACCCTCTACCATATACATTGGATCCTCAATCCTCATATATCAATGTCCCTCCCTCCTCTTCTCTCATTCTCTCTATCTCACTTCTCCCTCCATCTCTCCCTCCTTCCATCCCTCCCTCTCTACCATAATACCTCAACCCTTAAACCCTTAAACATTCAACCCTAAACCTTCAACCCGCAACCCTTAAACCATCTACCCTCTATCCTCAACCCTAATCCCTCAACCCTTAAACCCAAGTAAACTCTCTACCCTAATCCATCAACCCTAAACCCTTAACCCCTCAACCCTAAATTCTTAACCCTCTACTATCTACCCTCAACCCTCAACCCCTATACCATCTACCCTATACATTGGACCCTCAACCATAATCCTTCAACCCAATACCATCAACCCTCTACCCTCAACCTTAAACCCTAAAACCTCAACCCTCAACCTCAACCCTTAAACCCTAAATGGTTAAACCTTCTTCCCTCTACCCTCTACCCTCTAACCTATACATTAAACCCTAAACCCTCAATTATCGACCATCAACCCTTAATACCTCAAGCCTCAACCCTTAAACCCTCTACCCTATACATTGGGCCTTTAACCCTAATCCTTCAACCATATACTCTCAAACCTATACCCTAAACCCTCTACACTCTACCCTTAACCCTCAACCATAAACCCTTAAACCCTAAAACTTTAAAACTTCTACCCTCTACCCTAAACCCTAATCCCTAAAACATATATCCTCAACCCAATGCCCTAAACCATCAACCCTGTAGGTCCTCAACCCTATAACCTCAAATACCAACCCTATAACTTATACATTGGATCCTCAACCATCATGTATCTTTGTCCCTCCCTCCTATTCTCTCCTCTCTATCTCACTTCTCCCTCCATCTCTCCCTCCCTCCATCCCTCCCTCTCTACCCTAATCCTTCAACCCTAAACTATCAACCATTAAACCCTTAAACACTCAACCCTAAACCCTAAACCCTTAGCCCTTAAACCCTATACCCTAAAACCCTCTACCCTCTACCATCTACCCTCAACCCTAATCCCTCTACCCTAATCCATCAACCCTTAAACCCTTAAGCCAAAGGAAACTCTCTACCCTAATCTCTCAACCCTCAACTCTTAATCCCTAAATCTCTCAACCCTTAAACCCTCAACCCTCAACCCTCAACCCTTAAACCCTAATCCCTCAACCCCTATACTGTTTACCCTATACATTGGACCCTCAACACTAATCCATCAACCCTATACCATCAATCCTCTACCCTCAACCTTAAACCCTCAACCCTCAAACCCTAAACCCTTAAACCCTCTATCCTATACCCTCTACCCTATACATTAAACCCTCAACCCTCAACCATTAAACCCTAAACCCTCAACCCCTATACCCTCTACCCTATACATTGGATCCTTAACCTAATGCTTCAATCATATACCCTCAAACCTATAGCCTAAACCCTCTACCCTAAACCCTTTAACCCTAAACCCTTAAACCTTCTACCTTCTACCCTCAACCCAATACCCTCTACCCTCAACCCTAATCCCTCAACCCTATACACTCAACTCCTATCCATTTATCTCTATCTATACATCTCACCTCTCTCTCCCTCCCTCTCTACTACCCTCTCTAATTGTCTCTATCTACCCTCTCCCTCTTTCTATCTACCTCTCAATCAATCCCTACCACTCTCTCTCACTTCCTCTGTCTATCACTCTCTATCTCCCTCACACTACCTCTCCATCACTCCCTCTCTTTTCCTATCTCCTAGGTCTCTCCCTCCCACCCTCTCTCTCTCAAATCTCTCCCTCTAGCACCCTACCTAGGTATCCTCTCTCTCTCTCTCTCTTTCTCTCTCCCCCCTCTCTCTATCTATCCCTCCCACCCCACCCAGATAAGTCCTCCTCTCACCCACCCTCTCCCTCTCTCAAGCCACCTCCCTCCCACACCCTCTCCTCTCTTAGGTCTCCTCACCTCACACTGCCTCTCTCCCTCGCCTCCTTCTCTCACATTCCTCTAACTACCATCTTGGTCAAGTCTCCTCTCACCCCTTAATTCTCAAGTCTCTCCCTCTGGCACCCTACCTACATAACTATCTATTTCTATCCCTCTCTCTCTACCCCCTCTCTCCCTCTCCCTCTCTCTCAATTCCCTCTCTCCCTCTATCCCTCCCACCCTACCTAGCTAAGAACCTCACACTCCAACCTATTCTTTCCCACCCCCCTCTCTTAGTCTCTCCCTTCCACCCCCTCTCCCTCTCTCAAAAATCTCTCACTACCTCTCTCTCTCTCAAGTCTCTCCCTCCCTCTCTCCCTCCCACCCTACCTAGACAAATATCTCTCTGTCTCTCTCTTAAAATTCTCCCTCCCTCTAAAGACATACATAAATACATGCATACTTACATAAATACAAGAATAATACATATGTACATACAATCCTACATACATACAAGCATACATGTACATATGTACATACAATCTTGCACACATACATAAATATTGGCATACATACATACATGCATTGATACATACATACATACATATAGGCATATATACATACATACAAGCATGAATACATACATACATACATGACATACAAGCATACATTATACATGAAAACATACAAATATAATAAACATAAGTTCACTATAGTAGAATTTAAAATAAAGCAATACATAATGTGAGTGTGTTATAATGTTCTCGCGTTATGTTTTGCTAGACATGTCCCACACAAACACAAAAAACCATGTCAAAACTAAGATATAATGCGAGTGCATTATAATGCGATCACGTTATATCTTGCTTTGGGAATCCCCAAGCCTTGGGCTTGGTATTTTCCTTGGAATACCAACCCAATGGCTTGGAGGGCCTTCCCAATGACCAAATACATGTTTTTGCAAGTTCTATAATATTTCACATAACTGGGTTTGTGCTCACCATCAAGATTGCACGTGTTTCAATATCGAAAAAATCAAACACTTGGGTAATGTTAGGTTCTCTCTTAGCTATCCAAAAATGTAATTTTTTTTACTTTTTGACAATGTTAAGCCTTTGATCTATAAATTCTTTTGTTTGTGTGTCTCTTTTTTGGAAAAAAAGCAGTGTTTGGTGTTTTTTCGTTATAAATTAACCATTCATCAAAAATTCAAATAAATTACATTTTTAGAAACTAGACTCCATTCTACAAATATTAAAAAAAATAATTCAATTAGTTTCCAAAATTTGTAGGGGTAGAACGACCAAGATTCTATTTTTTAGGAAGTGTCCACTTTGAAAATTAGTAAAAAATCAAATATTCATTAAAAATTATTAGAAAAATTATACATCAACTAAATACTATTAGCTAATTTCTCACCGAAGTGATTTTTAAAATACTAAAAAAGAGTTCATCGTGCTATGTTCCCACAAAAGTTGCTATGTTATGTTTTTCTAAAAAGAACAACACCAATTTCTGTGGGTCCCTCTTTTGAACCCCTTAATCTCAACCATTTTCAAAATAAATTAGTAGTGTAGAAAGTAGATTCAGAGCACTACGATCCTTTCTTTTTTCGCGTCTCAAAATTTTGAGTGTAACTATCCTGAATTTTATGTCCAAGGTTAGTATTTCTTGATTTCAAAAAAAAGTGGCCACTTAAGCCCCTTTTTTGGCCCCCAATATTTTTATAATTACCCAACATATCATTGATTTTGCATAGTTTATATAGCTACATGATTGCATCACATAAAAAATAAATTCCCAACCCTCAAAAAATTTAGATCCAAGGTTGATTGGTTCACCTTCTACGTTTCAAGTCAATCTCATACCCTTTTCAATCTGAATTCCAAATGTTTTATAAGTGAAAAGTAGCTAATCCTAGTTAGATCTAGGGTCACTTTTCCTAAAAAAAAAAAGTTCCAATTGGGAAAATATCCAAGTTACACATCTTGAAATGTTGATCTAACCATCTAGTCATGTGGTTGTGTTTTGCATACTTGTAAAAAATATTTTTCTTAAAATCTGAAATAAAATCAACAACACTTCTCTTGTAACCAAATCACATCTAGAACCTTCACCTTCACATTTCAAATTGTATTTCACTATCTCAAATCTATTTTTCTCAACCATTTTCTTTCTAAAATCATGCTCATTGCCCTCATGAATGCATGATATAAACTTTGATAACCCACTACATTACAAACACTTTTCATTTAAAAAATCATTTTTATAGAAAATGCAACCATCATCTCTAGCACATAAAAATAAATCTAATAAGTCCCTCAATGACGTTGGTAGTTGCATTGCACACTACTCCTGTAGCATTTCATTAATATGCAAAATAGAACATATATTGAATAATAGTTCATGTGATACATAGAAAATTACACATGATATTTGCAACAACATGTATTAAAAATTTTAAGAGGCACCCAATAAAATGACTTACAAGTTTCAAATGCCCTTTTTGAGATTTTCAAATTTGGATGTGTTTCACAAAATAGTTTGTACAATGTTTGGCTATATTCTAAGAAATGTTTAGGATGTGGTATGCGGTCTTGATTATCAATTCTTAATCTTAAAACATCTATTACATCCAATGATACTTTAGAGTTAGAGTGCCAAAATTGTTGAATTTCATCCTTTGTGGTATTAGTTATCTTTTTATGAAATCATGGAAGCCTACCACTAAAATCCAAAGTATCATTTTGAAGAGGACTATCTAGTCTTGATCTTATTGCTAGTTCTTTTGACAACATTTTACGATTTAGCCTTAATTCAACACATGTTTGCCTCAATAATTGAGCCTTTCTTAAATGATTTCTTACTAAATAGGTTGTTATTACTCTATGATAAACTCTTTTATCTTTTTCCTTACTAGTCTTTCCAATAGAATTGAGTGCATTACAAATATTTTTAACAGTAATGTTATGTCGATCGAACTTTTTGTCTACATGAATCCTCAATTTCTTTAATAATTGTCTCATTTTGTATGAGTTTAGAAATTGTACAAAAGGTTGAAAATGTTTAGATAATTTCTTTGTAGAAACTTAAAAATGTCTTGAATGATACTACACACTTGAATCTGATATATTAACATCGTTTCATCCTGAATTTCATCCTCTTTTTTCCTATTTGATTAAATACTCCTAATTATTTAATTAAATGCACCATTTTTGTTTATTAATCTAATTGAACTAATTGGGTTAATTCACCCCCTCACACACTAACATTTCACCCTATTTAATTAAATAATGCAAATTATTTAATGTAAATCCCTAAGTCCTCTTATCTAATTAAATAACCCTAAGCTGTTTAATTAAATATCATTTTGCATTTCCCCTTTTCATTAAATAAATCAATAGTTTAATGAATATCATATTATTCTCCATCTTGCACATTCAAATTTAGTTTTAACTAACTAAATTGCTATTTACCCTCCATCCACTTGCATAGGGAATATTCTGAAGGAAAATTCTCCCATTTGGCCTCAAAATTAGAATGATTTCTTTCAAACAAACTTTGTAACAAACTTTCAAAGTTGTTACAAAATGTGTTTGTTTGAATCATTCTCATCCCTTGATCTTTTCTTGATCCATGTTATCTTTGATTCTCATCCATTGATGAGAATCTTTGATCCATGTGCTCACCCTTCATCCATTATTGACCTTTGATTGGTCAAATCAATCCGAGCCCTTTATTTTTCACTTGCTTTCCTATAAATACACCACTATTTGGAGAGAAATGGATCCGTCTTTTAATAGAAAACTAATGTTGTTGAAACTATGTTCACTCATTTGCACCCATGTTTCATATTTGATAACATTTTAGATTAAAGCTTCATCCATTTAGCTTAAGAATCCATTAATGGCTTCCATGGTAACTTAGCTTACACCTATTTTATCATATTTTGAATCTATGACTTGTATCTTTGATCTTTGTTTACATCTAGCATAGATTGCATACATATTAGCATTTAGCATTCATATTTATCATACTAATCCAGGGTTTTACATCGTGTTTCACACATATCTCATTAGTTTCACTAGTTTTCTTCAATAAAACTGATTGAAACAAGCTCATAATATCTAAGGGATTGGGAAAGGGTCTCCATTCCACATAAATGCGACACCACTCCCCCAATAGGATAAGGTTTGAGGTCTTATAATAGGTGTTTTTCAAGATTTCATGTTTTTAGCATGTTAGTTTAATGGCTTCCTAGTTTTGATGAATTTCAAATATCTTATTGGGATCATTTCTTAGGGGATTAAATAGGGTTTAAATCTATATGGATTTGGTCTATTTAGCTCACACTATGACTTTGGTCACATTTTGGCACTAGAAGGAGGGTTCTACTAACTGAATCTGATGAATTTCTCTTTAGATTCCCATTTTCTTGTGTTTGTAGATTCAACAACACTATTGATGGATTCAGTGATGCATCTCAAACACGTTAGTATATAGCACACACACTTTGGTTTTATTTTAGCGACATAATTAATTCAATGACGTGTGATTTAATTTTGTCACTACATATTTAAAATAGCAACGCTAAACTAATTTTTATTCCATCATGAATTTCATTATAGTGACACAATTGATGTCACTATTTTACTACAAAGCAACACATTTTATTATTCACTATTTCCATGCACATCCGATATGGTGATGCATTTGATGAAATTCAACAATGCAATTGATTACGACACTTTTTTAGTGGTAAAGAAAACATAGACTAAATTTTGACATGCGCTTTAAATATTTGATTTCCTCTAATTTCTAACATGTCACTGACATCTGGTTTTTTTTTTGAGGCTAACTGGTTTTGTAGATTTGAGCAATAAAACTTGGAGTGAAGAAGCATACTATCATTTGACTATATATTGTAACAATTGTTTTTAGACAAGTATGGGGCAATTATAACCCATTATATGTTGCTTTACTTTATGTTTTAGGACCAACTAAACTTCCATTGGGTTTAAAATTAACTTTCAAAGTTGGTTAAAATTGGACCCACATATCCTCATTTTGTAATATCAGTTTAAAATTGAACTATCAAATGCTTTCATTTGGTGCTTAAAATGAACTAATTGTGCTTTGCAAGGTTAAAATGAATGAATGAGTGTTTTCTTTGCTTGTGTATACTTGTAGTGTGTATCCACTCCCTTTGTGCTTCATGCGATCTTCCATGAAGAGAAACACTCAAGTATACTTTCATTGCTTGGGTGTACTTATAGTGCATATCCTCTCCCCTTGCACCTTTTGGTGATCTTAGGTGACAAAATAATCTTGAGTTTCACACTTTTTTCTTATTGTCAAAGCGATACCTTTAGAGGGCCTACCTCCCAACTTGTGAGAGGGAATGACCCAAGTGGTACTTTCATTTTGGTCCACTACAATGAATAATTTGGTGTGACTAAAGTCATTAACGACTTGGTGTGGATGTTCTATGATGATGGAAGTCTCCCTTAGTATCCATGAGATACGTAAAAACCCTTAGATTTTTTCTAAGGGCAGGGAGGCCTCTTAATTGAGTGAATCACCGCATGCATAGACACCCAGTTATCTCAAAAGGAACTATTATTAAGAACCTTGTTTGTAGTGGCCAACTTGTCCATCCAAATAGTTTATCAAAGTGGTGCATTGGAACTTTAGATTCCAAGAAGTTACTTACCATGTCCGATTTTGGTTAAAGTGTAGAGGTTAGGACTTCATTCTTAGCACACCTCTACACTCTTTCCTCAATTGCATGTAAAGTCATCTCTTCTACTATGAAGAGCATGAGGCAAGCCCACCAAGAAAAATGTACCCACTTGAGATAGGAATGTTATTGCTTGTGAGTCAGTTTAATACTTTTTTTGGTTCCAAAACATTTCAAAAACACATCAACATGATTCATCAAACTTCAAACCCTTTGGTTTAAGCATGGATACCCTTTGAAAAGTATTGATATTAATTATTGTCCTTAGGATTATATCCTTAGAGAATTCTAAGTAGTTTTGACTTATATCTAAATCCATACTTCCTAAAGTCAACTTAAGAAACTATGGCCATGGCATCTTGATTTTCAAATAATGAACCTTGTGGAATGAGGGTTCACTTTAAAATAGAAATTTTAATTTTAACTTTAAATAATACTTTCTTGATGTGCTAATAAAAAAATCTCATTTAAGCAAAGATTAAATCACAAATTGAAACCCCACACATTTGCTTGTCTTCATGATCTCTCGCATGACCAAAATCCTTAAGAGAAGATCCAAATTTTGTTTCATAAAAAATAGAAATCATAGTCCAAAACCTATTAGAAGATGCATTTTAAAGAACTATCAATGCCAAATAGAATGATAAGGAATTTTTATCTACACCCCTTAAGGAACAAGCTCAATTTACATATCCAATATGAGCCTAGCATTTATAGTCAACATTGATCTTTTGAGTTTGAGTTACTCATAGGGTAAAGCATTTTTCTCACTACCTTGGTCTTGCAACACAAAGGTTCACTCTAGGTTAACATTATTGGGTGAAAACATTTCATCCACCCTTTACCATATTTCACATTTCACTTCACCAAACTTTATAAACTTTTGGACACATCAAAACACTTTGGACTTAGAAATTTATCAACCCAAACCCTAACTTAGCTACTTTGTGTGTGAAATGGATCCTTTTCCATGAATTTAGTAAAGTTATTTATCAAATTTTTGGGCTAGTTAAGTTATTCTACCTTAAATATTTACAATTCCATTAACACCTTTTCATCAAAACATCACATCTCTTTGTCTAAAAGTGTTGTCCCAAAAGTTTGGAAATATCACTCTCTTCATACCATTCACCCTTCTCATCATCCACTTCCATCATTTGTCCTAAACAACTTAGAGGGTCCCTTCTACTAAAATTTGAGTCAACTAGAGAGTTTCAAAAGTACAAATCTCAACACAACTCTCCCATAGGTGACCCACAATTTATGGTTACAACAATTTCACAATACAAGAGAAACATGGAACAAGCCAAAAAAACATCTACCAGAAGTTATACAAACCCAAAATAATTTGATCTAAGGAGCCATTCTACCTACTCCCAATACCTACTCCCAACTGCCACAAAACACATTAAGATACATGAGGTAGAAGATATCACCAACAATCTGCTTGATCTTATTGCAGAAGAAATCCTTGAGTACAAACAAACTCATCAACCCCTAGAAAGTGTGGTTCCAAATTTTTAGTGCAAAAATTAACATAAGGTCAAACATTAACTCCTAGTCTTGCAACTAGGATTACCACTGATCTTGGTCACTCTCTCCATTTGGGAGGAAACACACTTTTGGGAACCCAAAACACCAATATTTTCCAAAACACCACTTGGAAAACAACATTTGGGGCTCCACCTCCATCTTCCACCTCTATTTTGGAGCACCCTCTGCATGCATGCAAACCACTTACAATACATAACTCCACAACAACCTTGACATTTTAGGGGCATCAATCTTCATCCATCCCCACAAGTACCACAAGTGTGCCTAATGTCACACAAGGTTGTGTGGACCAATTGTCTCAAATAGACCAACAAGGCCATGTTAACACACTTATACAAAATCAATACTTAGCACACCAAGGGACATCTTCATTCAACCACCCCATTGGTTACACAAAAGACATCAATCCCACCCATCATAAACCCAAATCCAAACAACACATTAATCACAAACCCCATAAACCAAGGTAATCCCTTAGTTCGAGATCAAACACAACAAGGGAATCCCCAAAATATTGGTCAAGGGAACCCTTTCAATCAATTAACGTAAGGTCCGAATGTGCCATTTCCATCACAATACCAAATGGAACCATCATCATCATTACCACGGATCCCCCAAAACATGCTAACTCCAATGGGGTCCCAACCTTATATTCCTCCACCCCAATCAACTATCTTATAAGGAATGCTAAGCCAAAACAACCCGCACCCACTTCAAACCAATCTACAACCAATGATCACCCAAAATCCATCCCAACCTCAGGATGCTTCTAAGTTCCAATTACAAAAAGCTCATGTTCTAGCTTTGCAATGAGCACAATAGGCTTATCAACAAGCCTTACAACAATAGTAATCTCAACAATAATAGAAAGCCCAACAATCCGCCTTAGTCATACAACAACAACATCAAGCTCAACAACAAGACCTAGTGGCACAACAATAACAACAAGCCAACAAGCATCCTTGTTCACACAAAAAAAAGAACAAGCCTAATAAGTAGCCTTAGTCGCATAATAACAAGCTCAACAACAACAAGCCCAACAACAAGCATTGCTTGCCTAAGAATATGCCCAAAAAATTCCCACACAACAACAACAACAACAATGGTTATACTATAATCCCCAAACCATCGTCAACCTAAATATGTTAGGAGCATATATACCACCACCATCATCACCTCAACAATACCAAACAACACCATACAATACCACATCATATCAACATTCCATGTATAATTCATCCGCCACCTCATAGTACACAACATATACTCCTCCACCAAACCCACAAGATGATAAGGCATCACAACTCAAGACACTAACACAATAAATTCATGATATCCAAATGGGAAAGATGAAGAAGCCCCATACACAACAAAACTTGTGTCCATACCCATTCGATCGAAACATTGCAATGGTACCTTTCCCTCCCAGTTTTGAGGTCCCCAAATTTGATAAATATAAAGGGAGGGGAAATCTTATGGACCACGTCAAAGAATTCAATGTCATGTGTATGGAGGTTGCCTACAATGATTCCTACTTGATGTGCCTCTTTCCATGAAGTTTGGTATGCCCAACCATCGATTGGTTTTCACAATTACCTCCAAGCATCAAAAAATTCCAAGAAATAATTGATAGATTCATAAATCACTTCTCCTTTAATCTTGACATGGACATAAGCTTAGAAGAGTTACACTCTCAAGAAAAACAAAGGAGAATCATTTGCCAATTTCATACAACAATGGATGCAAAGAGCTAGTAAGAGCAAGTGGCCCATTCCTAAAGAACAAGAAATGGGAATTATCATTGCTGATGTTGACGGGGACATATCCTTACACTTTAAAATGAAATGTATCACCACTTATGATGAGCTTTTTCCTAGTTCCCTCAACATCAAGAGAGACCTAATCTCATAGGGAACCACACAAGTGTATAAAGACAACCGTCCATCCACTAGTTCTAACGACAAGCCCTGCTTTTGGGAAAAGAAAAAAAATGTTAGTAGTGATGTTGTTATTGATGCAAAGGTGGTATTAATTTCTCCTAGGAAAACAAACACCCAACCCATGAACACAACCACCAAACAATCAACCCATGATCGATGCTAAACACTAAATGTAGACAACAAAGAACAAATAATACTCCTAAGCAAAAATTCAATCCCTTAGGGGAACCTATGGAGGATGTGTTGAAGAGGTTGATACAATCTAACCTTATCACACTCCCAAATTTCCCAAACTATCAAAAGCCATAAGTCAAACCTCACAGCTATAGAGAAGACCATTTTTGTGAATTTCACCAATACAAAGGTCATAACGCACAAAATTGTTTTAGAATCAAACATCTAATAGAAGATCTTATTGAAAAAGGAGACATTGATGTCAATCAAAAATTTTGGAATGAAAATTCAAAAATTTGCACAAACCCTATGCCTAATCATGAAAAAAAAGATTCAGGAAATACATCAGCTTCAAACAACCAAAACTATACCCATGATACCATAATAGGACATATTGATGTTATTCATTCATCAAAACATGAGGAATTAGACACGTCTCAAGATACTATTTTAAAATAAAGTCCAAACCCATCAACATTGTCTAGCAATATTTCATACCATAGTGGCATCAAGTATGTATCTGATTATGATATCTCCCCCACATATGACTTCATGATTGGGCATGTTGAAGAAGTTCTAGACTATTACAAATATTTTTTTTTGATGATATATCATCCACCCAAGGATCATGCCAAGATTCAAAAAATGTGATATCGTTTGAAAGCTATAGATTTTTTTTAATCAGTCTATCGATCAAGAATTTAGTCATAATTTGAATAGAAAATGAATAATAATTAATTATTAAATTCAAAGTAAAGCATAATTTATATTGGTGGAAAGCTGAGAATCTCCTTTTAAAACCATTTTCATTTCATCAATTTTGAGTAAAAAAAAGTTGACAGCCACATACCCATCATATTGCCACTTTTTGGCCCATCATGATCCTGCACATACCTAGTCAAGATTCTTGATTCTTATAGTGATTGTGCATCATTGAAATTTTTTGAATCATCACCAACATGTTTTGAATCATCACCAACATATTTTGAAGCAGTATCAATAGATAACGATATCACATAATCAAAGCAAATAGTTCATATTCCTGAATAGTCCAAACCCATAACAATATCATGTGTTCATGATAAGTCATATTTAGTGGCTATGGATAAGAGGATACATTATTAGGGAAATATATTAGGTATTTTTAATACCTTTACAACACCCGGGGTAATCTTGTCTAATGCAAACATCAACATAGGGGGCGCAAAGGATCCTTATGGTGAAAATATTTTCAACACTACAACTAGCCATATCTTGAATCATCATCCACCCATCATCTCATACACAAATTGGGACCAACATAAAAAGAAAGCTTCCTATCAAAGCAAGGAGAAGATCATCAAATAAAATGAATTAGTAAAGCAAAAAGGATAAAGAAAATACAAATTGATACCAAAGAAAAATAAAGAAAATGATCCCTTCAAAACTCCATTAGTCAAAGAAACTATGGGGAAAAATAAAAAAGGGAAAGGTATCCATCAAAAGCATCCTCAAATACAGAAGAAGGCTTCTAAAGAAAGGAACACATTATATCTAGTGGTTGGTCTTAATTTCACTAAAGTCACCATATCCACTCATCATTTCTCATCTTCCCAAGTTTGGAGAGTCAAAGGTTTCAAACTATCAACCAAACTATGTCATATTTCTTCATACATAACACCGTACACTCCATTCAAGATATCCAATTCTCACATTAACCATGTGTTGGCAGCTACTCTCCATCATAATGATTCCAAAGGCACTCTAGTGCAATGTGCCCACATAGAAAAAGTTAATTCTAGTATCCACAAGGTAGATCAAAGTTCTTCAAGGTTGCATCCAAGTGCTCATCTCTTAGCAAAGAAAATTCTTCAAGTAGGATATCACTAACATGTTATGAAAGTGGCCTCTACATTAGTACCACTAGGTGGTTTAACATAAGGGTAAAACTTCCAAAAAAAATAAAAATAAATAAATCAAGAAAATAGTAAAAATAAAAAATGTCCTCCAGTGAAAACCACTACGGTGGTGCTTTGGGAAAGTACTATGATGAAGACCTTGCAAACAGGAATCATGACTAGAATTGAGCATCTATATAATCCTTCAAGGAAGCATCTCATCCTTGTCATGATAGATCCAATGTTCCCTGCATCCATCAAATCCACATTTATCCATATATTCATGTTTATCTTGATCATTGACAAAGATTTGACATATACTTCAACTCTACTCATGGAAAATTTTTGACATGCTCTTTACCATTTTATCTCATGAAGTCCCATAGCCCATATCTAGCATGATAAAACTCTATTGAACTCTTTGAATATACATTACTTATCTTGGTTTGTTCATTGAACTATGAAGCATTGCTAGACACTAGGGACAAGTTATTGCACTCTTTTTTTCAAATAACTCTTGAACCATGTCTTATATATCACAACGTGACATCAACATCATGATCTAGCAAATTTTTATCTTAAAATATCATAAAAAATCCAAAACACATTCATCAAAAATTCCAAAAACACTTGAAAATTAGAAAATCCAAAAACATCAAAATCTTGAATAGCTAAAATTGAAAAACATTCAAAAAGTTGTAAAGTAAAAATCCAAAACATCCAAAACATGTCAAAATCCCTAAAAAGGTCAAAACATCGAAAATAAAAAAATAGAACTATGTTGAACTATGTTGTCTCTAAGCTTGAACGTAGACAAGGCCATCATTGATGTGCCCCCGAGACACTTTAGATTCAGAGTCCATCCTAATAAACTGACAATCCATCAAGTGTTCATCTCCATAAAAAATAAGTCAGATAAGTCAAACTATGTGGTCTCTACATGTATAACATAGGAAAGGCTCATCTTTGATAAACCCCCGAGGCCCATAGGATGGTATTTTAGGTTAGGTGCTTGGAAAAAACTAAGAAAAGCTCAAAAACATTTGAAAACTTAGAAAAACTCTAAGCAACCTCAAATAATCAAAAATAAAAACATTCACATAAAATTTCAAAAAGACAAAAATAACCTCAAAACATTTCAAAATACCAAAAAAATTGAAATATTCTAGAAAATCCAAAACCATCCATCCCATTTTGCTTTCACTCGAATAAACTTCATCCATAATAATCAATCATCATCTTCAACCTTTAGTAAAAGAAGTAGAAAAAAAGTGTCACAAGATGTAAAGTGAGAACCTAAGTGTCAAAATCTAAAGTCTAGATCATATGTAAATGAGTTGGTAACATTTGTATCAATGACCTATCACACACCTAGCCTTAGTAAAAACATCTGATAAACATGTCCTAGGATGCATCGTTTCAACAATGGGCATCAACATTAGAAATCACCTTAGCTATGTTAAGTTGGCAAGAGATATAAATAACATTGACTATTTGTCTTTGATCTTTTCTTATGATTTATCTCAATGACCCATTCTGAGGATCTTTCCATGACATCTCAATGATTTAGAGAGAAAGGAATGAGGCATCAATCATTATCTTTCATTTTCTGTGCTTGTGGGTATTCTTGTAAAATAATCTTGGCATATACTTGCTTAGTTATATGTGGGGAGGTTGTTTGGATTATCTTGTTGACTATTGAATATGCTTTGGTCCATGATATTCTAAACTTCTAATATACATTCGAATGAGGTTTCTGTATGTCAAGGTGTGAACAAGAACTATCCTATCTGTTTGTAGAGTCATATTCCATCACACTAGATAGAGTGCCATATTGGTTATCAATACTAGGATACATCATGTCTATGTGTCATATCAAACATAAGGATTGATAGAAAATCCTAATCCTAAATATTAGAAAAATCATCCATCTCATCATCATCATCTAATAAAGTCTCGATGGATCATGGACTTGTTGGAATTTTGAGTCAATCTTAAAATCAATGGTCAATCCATTCACCTTATTCTTCTATCTTCTTTCCATGCTAACCTAGTATCATGGCATTCGACAAAAATATCATAATTCATCCATCCTACATCCACAAATCATCAACATTCATACATCTTGCATCATCACAACTTATCATCATAATAATAGGAAACATAATCCACTGCATCATCATTATCATTAAAGTTTTTTAGGATAACATAGATTTGTTATTCTAAGCATCTTAATACATTGCATAATCATTCATCACATCCATATCATAAGCATGAACATATGCATCATCCATATACATACATACATCATCATATCACATGAGAAAAATACACAAAAATAAATGCATTCATCCATACATTCTATGTAAGCATATCATATCATTTGCATATCATAAACATGTCATAAAAGGATAATGAAAAAGAAGATAACACATCCATTGCATCACATATCATCAACATTGAATCATGGATCATCTCATATCACATAGTCATAAATAAAGACATGCATCGATAACATAAAAATTCGCATCCATCACATCCATACATGATCATAACATGAAATAAATACATACATCACATCACATCATAAATCTTGCATCATCTCATATATATATCAAAAAAATGACTATCATGGTACAATATTTGAATCAGTGTGTATGCATATCATCAAATGTATGATACATAAGTTGTTATAAAAAATGAGCCTATGAATGTGTATCTATATAAATAATTAGGCAATAATTCAAAAATGTTTCTACAAGATATGCTTGGGCTACCCACTGCTCTATCCATCCTCATGTTGTCTGATTGATGACTACCCATTAGATGCCCTCAGGGCTGCTCCACTCCTTTGAGAGAAATATGGCTACCACATCTCCCTAGGCACATCTCTGTGGTAGTGTATCTTGTAATATGCAGCCTCTGTAACTACCTCTTTGTACATTCGATCCAACACCACCTACCCCTATGTAGAAAGTGTCATAAACTTGAGCTACTAGCATCTCCTAGGCCAGTTGCAGGTCTAGTTGAGCTATCACAATTGAACCTATTTATCACACTCCACTTTCATAGCCTACAACTGCCACTACAATTGGTCTCTCTTTGTAGTGAGGGATAATATCTGTGCATCCCTTAGATTTGGCCTTGGTGGCCCCTATGGCTGCTATAGTTGTTGGTTAGGCTATTGAGGTTGGTTGAGCTACTGTATCTATTGATGCCCTGGGTCCTAATGACCCTGATCCTGATGAACCTACCTTGGCACCTATGCTCTCTGTTGCTCTAGCTACTAGTTGGGCTACTGCTAACCTCTACCCCTACCTCTACCTCTACTCCTGCCTCTCCCATTGAGATATCCCCCCGTTGGGTTTGTCAAGTGAGTAGGTGGTCTCCACCATGCATCATATGCTGGGGTGGTTCCCACATCTTGCAAACCCTAATCATAGGCCCATGGGTGGGCAACCAAATGTTAGAACTCATTGATCGCTAGTATGGGATCAATTTATTGTCCCCACTTGGCCTCTCTCTAGGACTTGACAAAAATAGCTATATAATCATCAAGAGGCACATCCTACACCTCCTCGAATTAAACAAGCTACATGGTTTGGTAGATACCACTCAATCATGGTATGTTCCTAGCCCTGGATGTGGTAGGTCTATCGAGCAAAGTATAACTGATTCTAATCATCATACCAAGCTAGAACTTGCAACCATGGCCTCCATCTTAAAATGGTCATATCATCTATGAACTGCCACCAATACATGATCCTTGTGGGCCCAGTGTGTTGAAGTGTCATGGGCACTCTATATTTGAAAACAATTAGCTTTTCCTTGTGTATGTAGGCCAAAACAACTAGAGGTCTCATTACTACAATGTTCTCATAAACCCATATATGAAGCAATGTAGCCCTAAATCTGATGCTCCTCCCCTAGTAGTAGACTACCTGATGTATATCATGATATAATGAGGCTAGCATAACCAACCCCCAAGCATACATAATCCCCCTGCAAATCATCCCATGTCATGCCAACCCCCAACCTGGACTAAAACCTCTACCTCAACAGTCTTGGGCAATAATACACCAACAATGAGCACAACCAGAAACTATCTAAAAATATGTACCCACCCATGATACATGTCCAATTCAATCTACGAGCTAACAAAAATGATGTCATTTGAATTCAACAAGTTGCAGCATGAATCCCTCTCGGCCTCTGTGTCATAAATGACATGCTCCCCATTAATGGGAAGCCAAAGGATCTACCACACATCCTCGAGCATGAATGTGGCCTTGCTAGTGGGAAAATGGAACAAGGACATCTCACTGTGCCATCTCTAGATCAATGTTGTAATCAATACCAAGTGAGTATGGATCTTGGGGAGGAAAGCAACGAACCCTAATCCAAGGGATCCTAGTCACTCCACCTCCAAGTCATCAAAGTCATGTGTCACTACCAAAATCCCAAAATGATGCTCCTGTGACATCAAAGGCTGAATATCCTCCTGCACGCATCACACACACAACATCAATTTTCCTAAAAACTAGAAACTAATCAAAATAAGAGGGTTTGAATCCTAGAAAATCAATAGCATCGCTATTTCTAGTGTGGGTCATTGTTTTTAGGGTGCATCACCATATTATTTTTTGGGGCATCACTATTTTAGTGATGTGCATCACCATACTCAATTGTGTATCAGCATTGTGATGTGTCACTCTATCAAAAAATCCTAGGGTCCTGGTGTTTACTAAGTGCATTACTATGTCATGCAAACATCACTAAAACATAAAAAAATTAGGCATCTTCATACTCAATAGCAATTCAACATTTTTGACATGTCACTAAACTTAAAAACCCTAATGTGCTACTAAATAGTAGGTGCGTCACTAAGAAATCAATAGCAACGTCGATGAGCCTCTTGCACATCACAATACAACATTGCCCTAAAAGACCTAATTTTGACAAGCTAATAAATACACTAAAACGTGAAAAATGAGAAAAATTTCAAGTCACATACTTGTGGTCCTACATCTGCTTGGTGCTGGTACTCTCAAACTTTCTCTGAAAGGTGAATCAAAAGCACATGTTGTGCCATCTCATTAGGGTGTCAGAGCTCAAAATGTAGCAATTCCCTATAGTGTGAATGCACCTTTCTCACCTATTTATGCCTAAAAATTAGGGTTTTTTGCCCTAATTTGAGCCAGAGGCTAGGGTTTTAGCCTATTTTACCTATTTTTGAGTTACATAACCTATTTTAAGCATTTTTTTGTGTTTTTTGAAGCCATTTTTGCATCCCAAGGCATGTTTTTTTGCACCTAAATCAATGTTTTACCTTTGTTGAGAGATCAACCCAAAAATCAAAATTTTGTGCTATCTCTTGAGAGGGCAGGGAACCGGCTAAATTCCTTTTGTTGGGGCAATAGTGGGGCATCCAAAAAATCATTTTTTTAAATTTTTTTGATCTAAGCAGTAGTTTTAATCCAAAAAGCATCAGTCATTGAACCAACATAATGGGTACCTCACTTCAAAGATGGGAAAAATGTAGACACTTAAAAAATGTCTTGAATAATACTACACACTTGAATATGATATATTAATATCATTTCATCCTATTTTTGCCTATTTGATTAAATAAGCCTAATTATTTAATTAAATGCACTATTTTCGGCTATTAATCTAATTTTTGGGAGTTTGTCTATTTGAAGAATCAACCATTGCTGTAGCTGTGTTTAGGTTTCAGATTTAGGATTTATCTTAAACCCATAGCCTTTTGATATTTCTTTATAAATCCGCGTCATACTAGATTTCCAATATCACCCAAATTGTTATATTTGATTATTAGAGACTATTTTCAGGCTACTGTTCTAAAATTACAATAAGGGTTTTAAGTAGTCCTCAAATTTATTGAGACCCCATTATAGTTCTATAAGTTTCTAGCCTTTGTCACCATAAATTCTGCTTATGATTATCAACAAATCACATCACTAATGAGCTATTTTCTACATTTTCAAGACCTAACATTCAAAACCTTGGGGTTATTTTCTAATGTTTTTTGAAGAAGGTTTCCTTTCAAGAGAGATAAAACACTTGTGTTTTATCTATGTTTTGCAGTACTAAAACACTCATTAACACAACGTCATGTTGATAATGTTGAAATGTTTCTGTGGCTTCCTCTTTTCTCTAGTTTTCAGACCACTACATTGGAGTGAAATTACTAATGGGTGAGGCCTGCCATCTTCTTTGTTCTCCATGCGAACAATGTTGAGTTGGTCTATGGTGTGGAGTGGTACACTAACTTCCGTGACTTGGTATACCAACTTGGGGGAGTGGTGGTCCAAATTGAAGATTGACCTTGTGTTAGATTCTTCAAAATTGCTCACTTTTTGGTTGGAGTTTCTACCATTGCATCCTCAGAAAATTCCATCTTGTTTTGTGCTAGCTGAGGCCACTATGTCAAAGTTTCACATCATTTAGGCTGAAGTTTTTATCATGTTTTTTCCATTGGGAAAATAATATCAATCTTTGTAACTTTTTGTTGTGCATAGAGCTACGCAAAGCTCTTTTCTGTCTCAAACAGTAGGCCTAAGTGCTTGAAAGCTACATGTAAATGATATCATATGAACATAATATATTTTTCTTCTTTCTACATCTGTGTTTCTATCTCACAAAAATGGCATATTTTACAAATTTTATACCTATGGTACATAAAGTATAAAATTTACAAGGAAAACAAACCATGAGACTATTTAATTAAATAGCTCTAAATGGATACCATTCACTGGTATTCCCACAAAATTTCCATTAAGGTATTCTAGTTCAAAAGCATTACTTTCCTTGCATTTAGAAATGTGAAACAACCCCTTCCATAGGGATTGAAATTTAGTGTGTTACCTTGGTTTGGTGACACATTTGTCATATTTCAGGACTAGGCTTCCATTTTTAAAACCGGGGTCAAAAGTATTCTAATCGAACCATCTCTTGACCACATGTTGTTAGTCAATCATGGCATAAAATTTCTTTTCCCATGCTTCCTAAAGTCTTAGCAGCTCGGCTAGCCTTACTTCCATGTCACCATTTTCCTCAACCTCTAAAGACTTCAACAGTTGCAATGCTAGAATTTTTATAGAGATAGGAAGAACTACCTCTTTTCCATACACTAATTCATAAGGGGAAGCTTTTAGAATTTTATTTGGGGTAATGCAATCTTCCCATAAGGCTACTTATAGATGTTTGTGCTAACCTCTTTGATGTTATGAAAAGACTGCTTAGAGGGATTGATTTTCCATAAGTGAAAATTATGGAAAATATCTAAGGGAGCTAAAAACAAATCAAACTCCATCTCATTTCAATGTTACTTTGGCATCATGACAAATTAATTCACACACATGCCCAGGGATATGAGAAATATTATCTTAGATAAATAAATTAGGGGTGAAAGCACCAAGGTTAGCTAGTGCATCCATAAAATTGTTATTTCTAAACACGTGAATAGGTATACTATTCCCGAGGGTAGTCATGCCATTATGGGAAGATAACATAGGGTCTTAGAGGGAAAAACAAGGATTATCCTTTCCCATCAGCAACAAAATAGTGTTTTTAGAATCACCCTTGATGACCAAGCTAGATAACCTAGCTTGCATGGCAATCTAAATGCCATGAAACACCACCACCACCTCAACAAAGCTAGAAGATTGCACTCCAAGATTCACTGAATAAGCCAAAATAATTTTACCATTATGATCACAAATGACCCCACTCCACCTTCCGAACCTAGGTAAGGTTTGGCTAAGCCATCAAAGTTAAGCTTGAACCATCTAGGTTTTGGGAGGGACCTTGCCAAATATATTGTTGATCAACATGTTTTTCTTTATTCTAAAGCTATGATATGTTTTAATGTTCTATTTCCTAATCAAGTTCCTATCTATAGGTGCTCCTTGACCACTAGGAAATGCCCCTTACATAAGGGCCATAGTTCCTTTATCTATCTCTTCCTCCAAGGGTTTCTTTTGTTTTGTGGGTGATGTTATGGATGGATTCTTTCTGCTCAAGGTACCGACATGACTCACTCCCAATATTCTCCCTCATCTACAAGAAGGTACCATGGATAGATTTATTCATGGCCTACTGTTTGGTAGTCTACCTCCCTACCACTCATGGCAAGAATATTTATATAAAAAAGTCTTAATTCTTTAGTAAAATACATTATTTAATTTTTATGAGAAACTTGAATGGCCAACACATACTTTCATGAGTCTCTTCATAAGAAAATATGCCTCATAAGATTTGGATATTCATTTTTTAAGGAAGATTCATGAATATCAATTTCTATCAATTTAGATTTATTTCACGATCTACAAAAAGATACATTGTTCAATCACATGTTCTTTTATCAAGGATATGTTTGCTAGAATTATCTTTTGCCATAATTTTACATTGATTTACTTTAAATTATGTAACACACTTGATGTTGCTGCAATAACTCTTTAGTGTTTTTCTCTTGTTAACACAAACTCATATAAAAATAAAATACGCCTCATAAGATTTGGATATTCATTTTTTAAGGAAGATTCATGAATACCAATTTATATCAATTTAGATTTATTTCACGATCTACAAAAAGATACATTGTTCAATCACATGTTCTTTTATCAAGGATATGTTTGCTAGAATTATCTTTGCCATAATTTTACATTGATTTATTTTAAATTATGTAACACACTTGATGTTGCTGTAATAATTCTTTAGTGTTTTTCTTTAGTTTCACCTAAGGTGGCCTATCTATAGGTGCTCTTCGACCACTAGGAAATGCCCCTTACATAAGGGCCATAGTTCCTTTATCTATCTCTTCCTCCAAGGGTTGCTTGCCTTTTTGTGGGTGATGTTATGGATGGATTCTTTCTGCTCAAGGTACCTACGTGACTCACTCCCAAGCTTCTCCCTCATCTACAAGAAGGTACCATGGACAATGAAGTTATTCATGGCCTACTCTTTGGTGGTCTACCTCCCTGCTACCCATGGCAAGAATATTTGGGGTGCTTGTTGGTAGCACATCCAATTCACTAGCTCTTACTATTTCACCAACACATGTTATAGAAGAAGTAAAAAAGATAAAGATAAAGATGTTTATGGGTGGGATCATCCCATGAACACCCCATTGATATATGGGGAAAGTTGGGTGACTAGGAACCTCCTTTTCTCCCCTATACTATTGGTTTAGCCTCATAGTTGCAATGCTTTTATGTTATGTGCTATAGCCCCATGTGGAACCTAGGGTTGTGACATTTTTCCACCCTCCTTTTTTGTGAAGCTGTGTGATTATCTTATAAATGATAATCTAGACACTATTCATCAAAAAGAGAAAATTCCTAGATAAAATGCATGTAGAATATTTATATAAAAAAGTCTTGATTCTTTAGTAAAATACATTATTTGGTTTTTATGAGAAACTTGAATGGCCAACACATCCTTTCATGAGTCTTCATACAAAAATATGCCTCATAAGATTTGGATATTCATTTTTTAAGGAAGATTCATGAATACCAATTTCTATCAATTTAATTTTATTTCACGATCTACAAAAAGATACATTGTTCAATCACTTGTTTGTTTATCAAGGATATGTTTGCTAGAATTATCTTTTTCCATAATTTTACATTGATTTATTTTAAATTATGTAACACACTTGATGTTGCTACAATAATTCTTTAGTGTTTTTCTCTTGTTTACACTACTCATATATAATAATCCTACATAAAATAATGATTTTTTTTTCCAAATCTAGTACTAAATAAAGGAATAGAGAAATGATATAAATAATAAAGATAAAAATAGAGTAGTTATATAAATAATAAAGAAAAATTATTTACAAATCATATACAATATAAAGATGCAAAGCCTCAAAATTTTAAGTCTTTTTGGTTCTTATCAACCATTTATTAGAGGCTTAGATACTACTAATAAACGTAAAACTATAAAATATAAAAATATATGTGCAAGACTTATATAGGAAGTGAAACACTGAAAATCAAATGCTCTATGTTTAGGGGGATGGAACAACCAATTTTCGACAAGTTTCATTCAAGGAAACCTTATAGATCTCAATCTAGGGATGGAAGTGAGGGAAAGAGATCTGCAATAAGGTGTGCTAGGGTGTGATTAAGGATTGAAAAGGGGTTTACCACCAAGAAAGGGCTTGGAAAGACTAGTAACATGCAAAACCTAATGATAAAACCTAATGATATGACTTAGAAATGAACTTAAATCATAACACTAAACTAAGAAAGTATAGAAGTGAACCTAGAAATTTGAAGGGGCTCAAAATAAGGTCTAAAATATTGAAAATGATGACTTTAATGCTCACTAGGACTTATACATTAGGATGAGTGAGTCAATCCAAGATTAGGGTTTTTGGGCAGAAATTGGAATCTTGGAGTGAAAAGTTTGAATCCTCTAAAATTCAAGAAAAGTGGTATACCAGGACTCATATGGGCCACAAGTGGGATATCATCCCTATTCTAATTTTTTGGAATGCCAAGATCTAAATCTGTTCTCCTATCTTTGCTCTTTCTTCGAAATCTGATTTCTGGATTTGAAACACTAAATTGCAATCTGTGGATAGCTTTCTATGATCTTGTAAGTTACAAGGTGACAACTTTGACAACTTTGATAACTTTTCTCCAATCTTGCTCCTTAATGCATATTCAACCTAAATATGCAAATCACACATCAAAGAGAGGGAAAAAAGTTGTTTTTTAGTATATAGTGGTTTGCCTTGGTCAAACCCCATTTTGGTAATCAAACCTTGAGATGAATAGAAATGTAATGAAGGAATGGTGATTGAACAAAATGATATGTTGCAACTCACCAAACCCTAGGAATAAAGGAGCTGCAGTCTTTTATGTAATGGCTAGCATGAATGTAGATATTGAATCTTGCTTGAATGATATGGATCTTGACTTGAATGCTTGCTTGAATCATAAAACCCTATGTATCACAAATGTTAGCTCAAAAACAAACATGATGCATGATGACCTTGACATGATGCCTGAATCTGGAATAGTGCTCCAAAATGATTGATAATCATCTCTTGAATTCTCTTGTAAAATCTTGAAGGATCTTGTGAACTCAAATTTTCTATAAGAATGCTTATTCAATATGCTAGGAGAAAAATGAGTGAAATAACCTTGTATTTATACTTGCTTATGCCAAATTCCTTGAAATTATAACACTACAAGCCAACATAAGATCTAGGAGAATAAAATATTGCCAAGAATTTGAATTTAGATTAGGTCTAAGCTAAGTAGGACTCATATGCTAGTTGAAGTGTATAAGTACCATTAGGCTAAGCTTGGGACACACTTTTCAAGAAAGGCTTAGTTTAATAAAAAATTCAGATCTAGGCCCCAAAACTTAGGTGGGACCCATATGCCCAAGGTGGTGTAAGCATCCTAGATCACTAAATCTAGGATATACAAAAAAACAACATTGATTTTCAATTGGTCATTTGATGTATCTTGGGATTATCCTCAGAAAGATGCATTGATTAAGGCTTGTGGATGTAAAATAAGGCCAAATACGACATAAAGAAGCCAATTTTTAATAGGGAGGGCCCAAACAAGTGTGAAAATGGAGAGGAAAACATTTTTCTACACTGCAAGAAGAGAAAAAGCTACCAAAAGAAAAGAAAGTTCTTAATGACGAGAATCAAACTTTAAAGACTATAAAGAAGAAAAAATATAAAAATATGACACATGTCATAAAATTGGAGAAATGATTGTAAGTCTATATCATTTATAAGAGTAATGAAAATGATGATAGGAGGAGTAAGCTTAGTCTTATAGAAATTTTAATGGTTATGGAAACATTTTTCATAAAGATAATAAATGTTAGAAATTAAATACATTAGCAAAAAGAAAAATAGGAAAGATTTCAAATGGAAATGATCTATATATTAGTTTGATTAAAATTTAATTTATCAAAAAATAATGGATCATAGATTTAGGTCTACATAGCATATGTCTCATATTGAGGATCAATTTGAGTTGCTAAATAAGTGAGCAAAATATATTTTTAGGTGACAATAGTGTCCAACAATTCAAAGGAACTAGAGATGTTAAATTTAAAATGTGAAATTTTGTTCCAAAATTAAAAATAATTTTATGTATTTTCTAAATGGTAAATTAAGGATATAAAATTGAATTCTATATGTTGATAACTACTTGATTAAGGATATGAATCAAAATTATAAAGTTTTTGCAACTAGTAAAGTCTTTAATGGTTTATATAAATTATATGAGTTTATTTCTAAAGATTGATATACTTATGTACTTGCAACAACAACTCATAGAAATCAATTATGACATGAATATTTAGGACATCTTAATTATCAAAGTATTTAACTAATGCAAAATATTGGTATGGTGTACATGGGCTACCAAATTTTATATCAAAAATGAGGAATTTATGAAGGGTGTGCTATGGGGAAGTAACATAGGAAGAAAACTCCACAATGTAAGTCATGGAGAGCTAATACTCCCCTTTATCTAATTCATAGTGATATAATGGGCCCAATTTAGATTCCATCTCTTAGAAGATGGAAGAATGTTCTTTTAAATGTGATTATAGTATGAAAAATTTGGCACATTTCCTAAAATCAAAGGATGAAATATTTGAAAAATTTAAGGAATTTAATTTTTTTTCTAAGAAACAATGTGAAAAATCACCAAAAAGAATTATTACAAACAAAGGGAGAAAAGATGTGAATAATATTTTTTTTGATTTCTATAAATAAAATGAAATCATAAAAAATAACAATTGTTTATACACAACACAAAAAAGGTATAGTGAGAAAAAAAACTCTAATGAAAATTTCAATATGTATGTTGTATTCTAAGAAAATGGATCTTAAGTTTTGGACTAAATTAATTAGTTCTTTAGCTTATATTCTTAATATAACTCCTACTAAATCTCTATAAACTATAACCCTAGAGGAATCTTGGAGTGGTAGGAAGCCTACCATGTCTCATCTACAAATCTCTAATTGTATTGCTTATGTTCATGAAAGGAAGAAAATATTTGTTGGTAGGGTTTAGGACATAGAACAACAATCTTCTTCACTTCCCATTTGAGGAAGCCCTAGAGGTCTCAATCTAATGATAGGAATGGGAGAAAGAGTCTGTAATAGGGGTGTCCTAGGGTATGATTTATGTCTACAAGAGGGTTCACCACTAAGCTATGGCTTGGAAAGAATAATGAAATGTAAGATCTAATAATTAAAACCTAATACAATGCAAAGCTTCACTAAATTACCTAAAAATGAATGCAAAACAAAATAAAAAACTATGAAATCAGAAGTGTGCACCTGGAAACCCAAGAGAGCTTAAATGGGAACCTGAGATGTTGAAAACACTGAATTTTATGTTGAGTGGGACTCATATGCTATAAGTGGCATATCAGTCTAGTTAGGATTTTTTGGAAATTCAAGGTCTGAATTTGCTCTTCAATGTTTGCTCTGTCTGCTCCACCTAATTTCTGGGTCTGAAAGTTTGATTTGCAACATGTAGATGTCTTTTTATGATCTCCTAAGCAAGGTGACAACTTTGAAAACTTTGGAAATTTGACAACTTCTTTCCAATATTTCTCTTCAATGTGTCTTCAACCTAGATCTGCAAATCACACACTAAAGAGAGGGAAAAATGTTGTTTTGTTAGTAGAAAGGGGTTTTCCATGGTCAAATCTCGTTTTGGTAATCAAACCTTGAAATGAAATGAAATGAAATAGAGAAAGAGAATGATGAATGAACAAAATGTAATGTTGCAACTCACCAAACCCTAGCAATGAAGTGCTACAAACATGCATGAGATGGCTCCAATGGATGTAGATCTTGAATCTTGCTTGAATGTTGTATATATTGACTTGAATGCTTGCTTTAAATACATAAACCTACATCACAATTGTTATCTCAAACACAAAAATGATGCCTGGAGACTTTGACATGATGCTTGATACTTGAATAATGCTCCAAAACACTTGATAATCAAACCTTGAATGCTCTTGTAATATCTTGTAAACTCTTAAATGCTCTTTAGATCATAAATTTTATATAATACATGAATAATTGAAGGCTTGGAGTGAAAATGAGTGAAAGGACCTTGTATTTATGCTTGTTTATGCCTAATTCCTCAAAATTACAACACTACAAGCTGACATCAAATCTAGGAGAATAAAATACCACTAAGAATTTGAATTAAATTTAATTTTAGGTCACATGGGACTCATATGCTAGAAGTGGCGTATGAGTCCCATTAGGCGTAACTACGAGACATTTTTCAAAAATGCTTAGAATGATGCAAAATCAAGATCAAGGCCCCGAGACCTAGGTGGGACCCATATGCTAGAAGTGTTGTATGAGTCTGAGATCACTAAATATAGGCCACACACTCCAAAAATACCTAAATTATGATTGGATATTGATTTATGTTAGTATTAATCTCAAAAATATGCATTAATTAAGGCTTGTGGATGCAAATTAAGGGCAGTTAAAGAATTAAAAAGCCCAATTATTCAAAAAAAACCCTAAATTAATGTGAAAGTGTGTTAGAACACTTTACAAAACCTTAAATAAGGCATAATTAAGGTACATTTTTCTTAAAATGAGGTTCATTAGATTCAATTAATCAATAAAACCCTAGAAAAGTGTGAAAGTGTGTTACAACACATTACAACACCTTAACAAGGTACAATTTAAGTATATTTAGTTTACAAGGGCCCAAGACCTAATGTGAATGTGTTAAACACATTACAACACTAAATCAAGGCATCATTTAAGCTTAATTTAACAAGGACCCAAACAAGTGTGAAAATTTCATGAACGACATTTTTTGACACTATAGTTCATATTCCTAAAAAGGGGGAAAAATAGAGGAAAGAAAATTTTAATTTTCATTGGATATAATGAGGAGTCTAAAGCCTACAAATTGTATGACCCCAAGAGAAATAATTATTATCAAAAGAGATGTACTACTTGATCAAATTTCTAACATATCAATCCATGATGAGCTTGTTTCTATTCTTATTATTTTTAATAATTAATCTTTTGAAATTGACCATGATCTAGATGCAAAAAATAATATTCTAGAAGTAAATGATGAAGTTGATGTCATAAAAACAATAAGGATTCAAGAAATTTGTCAAAAAGATCCTAAGTTTTATATTATTAAATATGCTTGATGTCCAAGGTCATGTAGGTTAAAGATCCACAATCATATGAAGATGCTAAGGGAAAATGAGAGTGTGATTTACAATAAAAGAATAGTATAATTCCTTGATATAGAATGATACTTGGGAGCTAACAACTCTTCTAGAAGGTAAAATTTTGGTTAGTTGTAAATGGATTTATAAAAAAAATTAAATTCAACTAGATCTATTTGGTGGAATATGGAGCATAATGGGAAACCTATAGCATTAATTCAAGGATGCTTGGACAGGAAATGGGCTCAAGTTGGGGTGAGAACCTTGGAGGATATTTTGACAAATGGAGGCTAAAAGAGTGGGAAGAGCTACAAGTTGAATTTCAATCGCCCCCTCTAGCTTGAAAACATATTTAATGCTAAAGCAGGATTGGGAGCTCGCTTCCCCTCTTAAGCCAAGTAGTCCAAGTAGTAACTTGGTAGAATAGTTGATTTGGAAAGAAACCACCCCACTCAAGAACCTACAAGTGAAAATCATATATAAGGATCTAATTTACAATGAGTCCTTGAATGATCATCTCAATAAAACATGAGGAACAAACCTAAAATGCAAATAATGACAAGAAATTTTGAACCCAAACATTTCCTATGTGCTTGATCCCAAAAAGGCTTGTTTAAGATGGCTTATTCTTCTACAAAGAGTGCCCATCAAATTAAAACACGATGACATTGAAATATGCAACATATGTAGATTGCTAGAAATAGTTAACCACATTTTTTTGGATGTTAATATGCAAATGAAGTTTGGAAGCTTGTATGGAATAATTTTTCAATCTAGAAATCAAACGACAAAGTGAATTGGAAATAAATTTTGTTATGTAATGATAAGAAACTGGGAAAAGAATATGATTTGTTTTGGAAATGTTTAGATAATTAAGCTTTTTAGAATTTGTGGAAAGCTAGAAATAGGAAAAAATTCAATGGTTAGAGGAGGTTCCTTATTGATTCAACAAAAAGGCTCATCCTACTTGATATTGTTGTGCAGGTTGTCATGACTATGAAAGTATTGGAAGACAAGTTTCTTAAACTAATTAAGGATGAGGTAGTGCTTCTCAACCATAATGAAGTTAACATTGGTTAAAACTGGCAAGTAGGGCAACACAACCTTGCAACCTTCATGAGTGCACTTGAAAACTTCCAGAAAGAGTTTAATGAAAAGGACAAAGTAGAACAAGAGCAACATGAAGTTAGGGCACCAAGACTACACATAAATGATAATTGGGAGGTGGAAGTGGTCTTCTCCTCAAATGAGCTGATGGTTGTAGAGACACTGATGGGTTGGAACCTTGACTCAATCAAAAGAGAAGGAACTTGTGAAGGAATGTCCATGCATGATACCTTTTTTTATATTTTGCTACTTATCCTTTGATATATGATGCACAGGGTCTATATTGCACATATGTTGATATAATACATAGTTTTTGTATATGCTACATAGGGTTCATATTACACAAATGATGATGTAGTTCACAGTTTTTATATATGGTGGACAACCTAACTAGTGTATAGCATCTCTAAGCATACTTGTACATACTTATTAAGTTAGTCATGAGGGGATAAAACTTTAAAATGTGGGGGAACAAAAACAGTAGAAAGTGGTGGCACTTGATTAATCTCTTGATGATGGAATTTTGTTGACTGCTCTATCTTTAATACAAAAAAAACTAAATTACATTTGATGAATCTTTAGAATGATATAAGGAAAGACTAGTTGCTAGAGGATTTTCACAAAAGAAGGTATTGATTATACTTAAACTTTTTTTCAAGTTGCAAAATTAACAATAGTTTGAACAATTATTTACTTAGCAAGCAATTTTTAAATTGGAGAACTTATCAAATGGTTGTGAACAATATCTTTTTAAATGGTGATTTGAATGAAGAAATTTGCATGCAACAACCTCTAGGATTTAAGAAAAATGATTAAGAGTATTTAGGTTGCAAATTGAAAAAACTATATATGGTATAAAGCATGCTCCAAGAGCTTATTATTAAAAAATAGATGAATATTTTTAGTAATAGGTAATAAAAAATAACAAACTCAATGGAAAAAGAAAAGGCTAGATCTTGATAAATATATATTAATTAAAATTGTTAGATCAACTTATTATAGTATTATATATGTTAATGATTTTATCATTATTGGTAGAAATTTTAAAACTACTTTAATTGATATGAAATATTTGATATAACAAAATTGGTACTAATGCATTATTTTTTGGGAATGCAAGTTTAGCATCTGTCTATAGATACATTAGTTGTGCTAAAGAAATTCAAAATTCTTGATTAAAAACTAAAATATATACCATTTGATGTGGAAATCAAACTTAGTTTTAGATCTAATTTTGAGAAAGTTAACAGTACTTAATATTAATTATTAATGGGTAATATTTTATATAGATTACAATTTGCAGACAAGGTATTGCATATGTAGTGAGTGTTACCCTAGTATATGTCAACTCCTCATGTTGATAATTGGAACATACTAAAGATAATATTTTAATATGTTTGAGGAACATATCAACTTGGAATTAATTATAAATATGTTAGAGAGTCTATTTTAGTAGAATATATAAATGTATATTATGCAAGTGACATTGATGACAAGGAATCTACATCAACACATGTTTTCTATCTTAGTTTAGGACTAATTTCATGTAGTAAAAATAAATTTACTATGTCCTTATCCAATATTGAAGTTGATTATAATTGTTAAACAAAAGCATAATATTGGGTTGGTTCTTTTCCAATGTTAGCTCTACTACAACTAAGTTGTAAAATAATGTTGATAGTCTTGTCATTTTGTTTATGGTTCTTGACCTTTTTTTATTGCTAGTTGGTTTGGGTTTGGTTAGTTTTTTATATTCTACTAGTTAGTTGCTTCTATGATTATGCTTAGTTGTAAATTGGTCTTAGGAGCACATAAAAACTTATTTACCATTTAATAAAAGAAAAATCATTTCAAGATGTACGACTTAGAAAATTTATGAAAGATTGACATCAATCACAAGAACATTCAACAATTTTATTTTGTGACAATCAAAACACAATTCAATAGGTAAAAAATCTAGTTTGGCATGCCAAATTAAAGCATCTTGAAGTACATCATTTCCTTTGGGAGTTAATTAAAAATATATAATAGACTTGGATTATTGTAGACCAATGATAAAGTTGATATATTTAGCAAAGTTCTATCTCTAGCAAAAAAATAAAATTTTTATATATGTTATATCTCATAAACATACCTCATTATAAATGGAGAATGCTTAGAATAATCTTGGTGGACACAACACAAATCATTGCTCATAACTAACAACCATAAATATATTTCAACTAACAATCAAAACTAATTTATTATATGAAAAATGTGAACAATAAATGTAAATACATGTCTTTTTCTAATAAATAAAAATACAATGAACAAAAAAATCAACTTCAACAACTGATAAAAACCATGTTATTTCATTTTCTTTTATCTTTTTATTATTTCTTGAATATGTATTATTTCTTCTTTAAATATTTAAGAATAATCAAAAAATTTATGTATAATATAAAAAATATATAAAAGTGAATAAAATTAAGAATAACATGCAATTATTCATTCATTATATTTTACTATACAAATACTCTAAATTTAAAAATAACATACAATGAATATTATTTTTTCAAAATCATTTATCTCAACAACTCCTTTCAAAGTTCGTTGATAGCCCTATTATAAACGATCAACCTATTCCTTCTAAACTAGAGAGTGGAAAGGACAAATGAATTGTCATGAGCGCCACCATGATTACATCTATAATGCCTTCAACCCTTTTAACAAGCCACTAAGGGAGAGGGGCCTATAGTGGGCCACCCTAACTTTGCGCTTCTCAAAGTCCTATGTGAAAATTTCAAACACTCCCAAATTTGTATAGTAGCTTATTTGGCAAGTCCCTTGCTTATAAAAATTGGTTTCAAGGTCACATCAACATGCTTTTTGTCAAGGTATCCAAAAAGGCCCAAAAAAAAGGTGAGACCAATAGTGAGTACTAAGTCATGTATTATTGGTGTGTTGATGTGGCATCACATGATTTGTCAATTTGTGTACTTTATGGATAAAAGTGTTTTGCAATTGGATATTAAGTGTAATTTATTGGATATTAAGCCTACCTACTATGGGGCCCACTCAAACCTACTTCTATACCCACCATTGGACCCCTACCCGCTATGGGCCCCTTTCCCTTAGTAATGGGTGACTTTTCATCTCCATAAAATTGTTTTGGGTTCACTTTTCATCTCCACAAAAAAAAAAAAGAAGAGTTTCATATTCATCATTTGGTGCATGTCTATGTGAAAATAAGGGAGAGGACTGTGTACCTGAGCATGTTTCAATAGTTGTGATAGTAGTTGTTTATAAAATGCTCAATGTTTTTATCAATATTAGACCAATAGTTGTGACTTTAAAGTTGTTAGTGTTTATGATGACTACCCATAATTAAACAAAATGTATTCCTTTGATCTAAAAAGCAACCAATCATGTGATTCCACATCAGCGCTCAATAAAACATGCTGTGAATGTCCAAGTATTGGTCTCACTTTTTGTTTGGGCCTTTTTGGACACCTTGACAAAAAGCATGCTGATGTGGCATCATATTTGATGATATGGCCTTGAAACCTTAGTTATAAGCAGGGGACTTGCCAAGTAAGCTGCTGTAAAAAATTGGGAGTGATTCAAAATTTCCACGTAGGATAATTAGAAGTGTGAAGTTAGGGTGCACAACTGCTGAATCCTCTCCCCTAGTAACGAATTATTTCATTCAAAATAGATCGCAATTGCAAATTTATTTAGATAAAACTTTCTACAATTAATAAAAGAAAATTGAATCTATAATAACCTATCGGCTAATAAATAATAATAAATGATGGGTTTGCCAAAGATCACAAGATATCATATCTTATAACATAAAAAGCATACACAACTAAGAGTAATCCAACACACAGCATACTCTATCAAACAAGTCCCTTGTACACAACAACTTCAAGCCTAGGCCTGGAGATGCTTTCGAACAGGTCTTCATTGGCCTCACTACAAATAAGGCATTTAAAGGATGGGAGTTTGACTATTTCTTGAAGGGTTTCCTTCAATAAAGAGCATCCCTCTCGGTTCTCATACAAAGCTGTGAATGAAATGTCAAGGAATTCTAGTTTTGTAAGTTTGCAGATGGAAGGTGGCAGTGCTTTCAAACCAATACAGTTATGCAATCTTATCTCCTTGAGTGATTCGAGCTTATCTAGCTCATCAGGTAACTTTTCAAAGAGAAGACAACCAGTAATTGTCAACACTTTTAGTGATTTTGAAGAACAGATTCCAGCCGGCAACTCCTTCAAATCAATGCAGGACTCTATATAACATTCCAAAAGCCCAAAAAAGTTAAACATTTCAACCAAACTAGGGCCTTCACATTGCCTCAGGTGTATTTTTTCCAAACTCACAAAGACTCTGCCGTGCTTATCTCGAAAAGGAAAGTGAAAATTATCTAGATGCAGGGTTTTAACTGGAGAAGGCACTTGAAAATTACCCAGATGCAGAGTTTTAAGCTGAGAAGGTTCTTGAAAATTATGCAGTCCCCTGCGATTGCGTGGTCGTCCACATACTATTATGAGAACTTTGATTTTTTCCATTTCGAACAAAAATGGTGGAATACAATATTCCCCTGCAGTGAAATATAAAACCAACGCCTCCGCCTTAGGGAAGTCCATTTGTGGCCATTGCGTGTCAGTCATTGCCCCTGTATTCTCCCAACAAACATTGAAGCCAATATTATGTATTATTAGTATTAGTATTTAAATATTTGATTAAAACTTTCATAGAAAATGAAGTGATAAATATAATATATTCAGTATTTTGGAGCTGCGAGCAAAATCCTGTGCATACATGAATTACAATCTAAAAGATCGGCTCTAGCAGTTACCAGTGTAAATGGAAACAATCTGGGCTCCAGATGACTGATATCCATCTGTTTCCCACACTGGATAGAAGTTAGATTGCACAGACGGATAGATCCTCGTAAAATGATTTATATTGTCGTGCTCCGCCAAAAACAAGGCCAGTTTTCTCCCTACATCATCTTGGAAAAAGGTGCAACTATTCATGCAGTCATCTATGATGGTACCCTGGCATTCCATGTTAAGGATAACATGTTATTAAGAAGCATAAAAAAATCGGGTGAAAGTTAAAAAAGTCCCACTTGGTCGCTTCCAAATGAAGACTTGTTCTACAAGTCATGGCGGAGTATTACTTTCTCTGTAAACCAGTAATACTAAATTTCCTAATCTTTAAATAAGTTTAATAACTCTACCATTGAAGAAGCTTCAAGCTTCTATATGGTGAGACTAATCATTTCAAAGTCCTTTCAGAACCCCTTCCATCAAGAGAATTCGATATCATATCAAGCATAAGAGAGGCAATGGAGATAGAAAACAGTTTGCCACAAGCGGCAAGGCTCCTTACCAGGGATCTCTCCACAAATGCAATAGATGGCGAGCTGCAAACTTGAATAAAAGCACAACAGCTTTGTCCCAGTTCATTCCACGAACATAAACCCAAATGTCTAACAATGCATTTGCAGGATAGCATTTTCTAAGTGGGAATGCAACCAAGTCCGAAAAACACTGTTTTTCATCATCATCCAGCGCACCTATGCTTGTTTTCAAGCGATAAAAGAGGCCATCTTTGTGATAGTCACCGAGAGGTTCTCTTTCTGAAGGCATATTCTTAGCTCCTTCATAGGCAGACCTACCATACGTAGAGCTAACAATTTCTTGAACAGCTGCTGGCAAACCTCTACACTCTACTTGTACCTGCGCACCAATAGAATTCAATTAAGAATTCAGATATGGGGAGTACAGGTGAAGAAGAAGAAGTGAGGTACTGTAATTTATAAGTATCACTCTACTTGTTCCACCAGCTCTATATCAAGATGAGGATCGCTTGGAATGGTAGGTATGCCAAAGGCATGCTGGCAGAAACATGACAGAGCAGACTCCTCTACAGGCGCCTTTTCCAACAAGATGGGTATGGCCTCTTCCTCTGTAAGGCTTGGGACGCCCATGCATGAATCAGAGTTAATATTGAAATTATTTAGTAGAACATTACACTTCGAGCGATCAAAAGGATGCAGCTCCCTTTTGCCACTTTTGCCCCAAGATAATCTCTCACTTCGCCTATCCTTTCGTCAGTTTCGATATTGTCCAAAACCAGCAATACCCTTCCCCCCTTCACCCATTTATACAAAGTAAACTAGTGCCTGTAAATTATATCATAAAATGCAGAACAGTTACACATCTTGTGCAATAATTTATTTCTAAAGAGAAAAGACAAATCTATCACGGAAGGAAGAACATCTTCCAAAAAAAAAGGAAAATATACGAAATTGCTCACCTCGTCTTCACTTGTCAACTCTGCGAGTTCTGACTTATGGTGATTGGTAAGATGTCGCAGGGCAAGTTTTCGCCTCTCTAATGTATTACCTTCTCTAATGTATTACCTTTACAAAATTCCAGATAGCATACTTTGAGATTGTTATTATCCTCATTATAATTATAATACTTCAACTTACGATCAGAGAATGCCTTGGCAAGTGTAGTTTTCCCCTGGTCTGGCATTCCATATAATCCTGCAATGCGAATTCCCTTTTCGTTGGGATGAACGATGTCAAAGAAATCTATAACCTCCTACAACCAATAAATACAAGTAATTCATATGTATATCCATATATGCGTGAGAATAAACAACACAACGAACAAGCTATAGCAGCTAGGAAATTTAACCTGGCACATGCGTGCTTCTCCTTGCATAGCAGGGACGCGATAGCCTGGTGAGAATGCAAGGTCGCCATAACTTGTTGAAAGTGGTGGAGATTGGTTATCCTCCCACTCGCGTCTTTCTAGTGAATACGCCATTGAACCCAAAATAACATCGATAAAGCTGAATCATCATATTTTTCCTTTACTCTAATATTTAGATGGAAAACGAATTTCAAATCTAAAACTTTGGATAAAAACATTTCCCAACATGCAAAACCTGAATGCAGGTCATAGCTGCAGCTCTATCATTTATATTCCGTACATTTTTTTCCAAAAACAACAATTAAAATGGATAGTTTTCTAAACTTCATTACTTACAGCTGTAATTCTCTAGAGAAATTTGATTAAAAAAACAATTTAAAAGTTAACATAAAAGAGGGGTAAAAATTTATTAAAACAAGAAAGAATTACAAAGCAAGGCCATTATATAGCCTTATCAAGCTCCACCAAATGGTCCAACTGTTGAGACAAATTAGGGGGTAATTGATCCCGATCCACCAAGTTCCAATCCTAAATATGATCAGAAGCCCATTTAGCCAAACAATTAGCAACACCATTCCACTCTCTAGGAATATGAGTGAAAGTAACAGACTCTAGAGAAGCACAAAGGTTGAGAATCTGCTCAACAACCAAAGTCAAATGCCAACTAACATCATCTAACTGTTGCCTATTCAACAAGTTCACCACAACTTGGGAATCAGATTCACATATGATCCTGTGCCAACCCAATTGACTTCCATGCTCCATGGCCAATAAAATTTCCTAAGCCTCCATTAGATTATTAGTATGAAGACCCTTATAAATAGAGAAGATAAACTGCACATCTCCAGAGCTATCCCGACCAACACCACCAATGCCAGCATGACCAGGGTTTCTACGAGAAGAGTCATTCGTGTTAATTTTAAGAACTCCCTGAGGAGGAAGGGACCATCTTCCCTCTCTATTCACCTTCGAGGTAGGATGTCTACATCTGTTGCGCATGAGTTGCCATTGCTGAGGAGGGAGATGAAGATGATTAAAACAACCAACATTAGAAGGAGCCATTGAATCAGTCAGATCACACTTAGCCGCAACTGTTTCTCCCAAAGAATGTAAAATCTTCCACCCCAAACAAGGGCCACCAACAACACATCTTGAAAAATCCGACGGCCAAAGATTCTAAATAATGAAGGATGGGCCAATAGCCCAAGCAACTTGAAGAAAGGAGGTAGAAATAGGAGCCCTGCCCCACCAATCCACAAAATTAGCCAGCAAGGAAATATTCCCATAGGGTGTCTTCCAAACCCTCCACCAAAAATGCCAAATCTCCCGAGCATAAGAACATTGGAAGAAGACATGAGAGACACTCTCCTCTGCAACATGACACAACACACAAATTGAGGGGCCTTGGAAACCACGCTTGCATAAATTGTCCCAAGTAAGACATTGATTTTGAGCCACTAGCCACATGAAGAAATTGCACTTGGGCCATGACAACTTGTGCCAAACTTGCTTCCACCAAGGGACCTCAATATCCCTAAACAACTGCCTACCCAACTGCTTATAACCAGCAGACACATAGTACTTCCCAGACATATCAAAACCATCCCAAGCCAAAATATCTAGTCCCCTCAGAGAATTACAAGCGAGAGAAGCCAAAAGCTGAGCAAGCTCACGGCTATACCCCTCAGACCCCCCAAGTGGCCACTCAAAAGGGTGCTTATAGTGAAAGGTAACAATAGAGCCACAATGCTTAGCGATCTTGTAATGCTCAACGGTATCCCAGCCAGTAGCAGCAAAAACATCACAAAGGCATTGAAGATGAGGAAAATGATTAAAAAATTATTTAAAAAGGTGTATTATGATCAATTTTTTGTGTATTTACATTATTTTAGATTTCAACAAATCTAAAGAGGTCAAGTGTGTGGATTTTGAAGGTTTATGTATAAGATGTTCTTACTACAATCAAATTGGTCACAAAAGAACTATTTACTCCCTATTTCAAGGGTCTTTTCAAAATTAAAGAGTTACCCATTGCTAGGGGTTGGAGCTTTGTAAATGTTGATGTTGTTGGTGTTGCTCACCTTTTGAACAACAAAATTTATGCCATCCCTTGTGTCAAATTCTCCTTGATGGTGGTTTATGGCTAGGATGAGATGGAAAATAAGGACTTATATTAGCATAAGGATCTCTTGTGCATATTATATAACCTTTGGCCTTGTCTTCTTGACCTTCACAAATGGAGGCCTCTTATTACAAGTAAAATTGAGATCTTTTCCTATGCAAAATATTTCTTCATTACTTCTTTTTCCTCTTCAAAGGCTAAAGTTTGGCACTTGACAATAAACTTTGGTGTTTGGTAGAGCTCTATCTCTATAAAGCCTTGGTCAAATTCACTTAACCCCCTTATTGAGCCTCTAAATGTGTGTCTAATGTGGGTTAGACTTCTAAATCTCCCTTGCCCCCCCAATTTTAGGAGATTTCATATTGTTACTCGTAAATGTGACCCCCCCTTCTCTTTTTCTAACTATCTTTTCTTTTTTCCTAAGTCCAAGACTTAAACTTGCATTTGGGTGGGGTTTTTGTTTGTTCATCAAACCTCTCATTTTACTGAGCTTGCATTGTTTGTCCTTCACCAGGGGGTGTTTTTCCACCATTTTTGAACTTTCCTTTCCTCCAAAAGTAGGTGCACGAATATTAATAACCCGATTGATGAGTTGTGTGTCAGAATTTGGAAACTTCACCCACAAGTCATGCCTTAGGCGATATTCTTTATGTTGTTTGAAACCAAGGTAGGGTTTTATCAAGTTGTACGAACTATCCATTTTTTTGCTGAGAAAGTTTTCAGTAATTAATGTAATGACAATGAGCCTAATTTATTTAACCAATACATTTTTCAAAAAGGAAACCAACATTTTCAAACATGATATGAACAAAGAACCAATAAAGCTATGCATGCAAAGGCAGTGTAATATCGAAAGAGATATTTTATTCATATATAAAAACATTTTTACATTGCATCGACACTACAAAATTGTCTAGTTAGAGTATAAAAATTCATGACATGGACAAAAAAGGGACAAAAGAGGCATTTCTCCTCAAGTACATAGAGTGAACATCAAGACACGAATGTCCTCAGTAACAACCTGCAAGCGTTCAGCTTGAGTTGGCGAAAACAAATTCTCATGCGACTAGAGGGATTTTGTGAAAAGACCCATATCACTCCTTACAACTCCTATGCACAGAAGAGCCACAACCTCCTCTAAGGTCTCATCTTGAAGGGCCGACACAGTGCAGATGGCGTTTGATATTAGTCCATTTCGAGGATAGTGGCTAAGCCCGTTAATCGCCACATTAACTCGATGATGAAACTTGGGCTTCACCAAGTGCTCTAGTACTCTCACTCCCCAGTCATGACGACGAGAAGTCCTGATGATAGTGTATATGAAGCACTCCAACATGGTTGTGTTGTGCACATGGGCTTGGCTTAGGAACACCTCACCTAGGATGTTGCGAAGCACCTCTTCCTCTATCTCGCTCTGTACTGTGAAAAAATTCTTCAGCTAGTCTGATACATGCCGAAATAGTGGACTGCACCTGATCTCTTCCAACACAATATAGTCATTGGTAGAGTTACCATCACTCTGAGAGCTCCCCATATTTGATGCTATTGATTGACGAAGAAATGTGATGCTGGTTGAATTTATAGAAGATTGGTTAGAAATTGGTGCGTTCTCCTAAGTATGATGAGATTTCAATTAAATCCCAATTTATGGCTGATTTGAGTAGGTTTAAATTACAATTTCCCATCAAGCATCATGCATGTGCTATCATTTGATATTCTTGGGCATTGCATTAAGTGTTTGGTTGTATGAAAGGCCATTCAACGACTGTTAGTGTGATTAAGATCAGTTTCTTCTTATCGATGTCCATTCCCCTGCCAAGATCAATTCTTTCGATTGATTTAGCAATTCTCAAGAAATGTTGGAAAACAAGAAGCCACTAATTTGGTAACAATTTTGACGATCATCTAGTGACTTTTCCTTTGCTATAAATTTGACATTGGGGATGAAATTAAAGACCTTTTTTGGGGGGAGATACACCTGGGGGTGCTCTCGAGAAGGATGAGCATTTATTTCAGACTGTAATGATTTATAATCTATGTGTTATCAATTAAATGGTGCTGTTGTATGCTGATCTTAGCATTATGCGTACGATATGGTCATGTCTTCTTTGAAAGATAAGCTATATAACATTCATTTATTGTAGTCTGGTTTTATTTTCATTGATTTGATTTGATGGTCATATGTTTTCAATATTTGCATTTATTATCAATGACTATGAACCACGCTTTCGCGTTAGTTTCATATTTAAGAGCTAATGTTAATTACCTTTCCTACTTTCTAGTTAAAATCATACCCATATTCTTTAGATTAGATTAATTCATTGAAAATTTGGTGAGGGAGCTATACCTCGACAAAATTCAGAGAAAAGCCACAAATGTAATTGTAGTTTTTTCAGAGCTATTAGTGGATTTCACTGGTGCCAAGTTTAGACCGAGAGTCATTTGTCTAAGTATATTTATCTTGAGCCATTCCAAATTAGCTAAAAAAATTTTGGTGACTCCGCTGGGGAAAATCGAATTGATTGGAAAGTCTAACAATTTCCATTACATCATTTAGCAAGAAGGATTCCTCATAATAATGCATTTCTTATTTTGCAGCCAGAATTAGGGTTGGTTGGAGCAGATTAAGAAGAAATCATATCAAAATTAGATATACTCACGTGGAGATATAAGAGGAATGTGGCAGATTATATGTGAGTAAATTTTTTCTTGGAAGAAGAGGAGGAACGGGCTCAACAACCACCCACATCTGTGTTTAAATTCCCTCCAAGGTTGATATTCGAATACTACGAGAACCCTCCTTGTCATCATAATCATCAACTAAATCAACCATTACATCAACCAAGGTACCCACCCATACATCAATCTCAAAATCCACCTCCGGCTCGCCTACTATAGTAATTTTCTTTCCCTAACTTTTACTTCAGTGTGAGTTGGCAACTCTGTCTATTTGTTTATGGCTTCAAATCTCTAGTGCAATCAAGCTGGCCCTCTTGCTTTATCACAATACCATGATTTACCACAAGTTTCCCAGGAGAAGTTTTTAAAATTCTCTGATCAGAATAGACAAGATCTCAAGGAACATATTCTGGCTATGATGGTTGTAAGTGCAGTTTTAGGGATTCAAGAAGATGTATTTGTAAGAATATTTATTGACAGTTTGATCGAAAAAGTGGTAGAATGGTACAGTGGGCTCAAAAAAGGAAGCATTACTAGATGACATGTTCTTAAAACAAAATTTCTCCAATGCTATGAAATTCCAATCAACATTGTAGCCACCCTCAATCTTTTCTTTCAGATCATGAAAAAAAAAGTTGAAACAATGAGGGGTTTTGTTTACTGGTTCAATCAGTCTCTTCAAAATATTCTTGCTCTAGAAAGGCCTAGTGCAAAAATTCAATATCATATATTTATCTTTGCTTTGTAATTGGACATACAATTAATTCTCAAAACAGATAAAGTTTAAGGGATGGAATGAGCTCAATTGGAAGTGGTGAAGGTTGAGGATGATTTTATCGCCATGGGTAAATGGAAATTAGGCTCAAATATGAAGTTAGAAGCAAGTTGCAAGACATCTCCTAAGTTTCTAGTTAAATTTCACAAAAAGGAAAACTTATCTCATTTGATTGCAAAAAAAATAAATTAAACTATTGTCACCTAGAAATGCACCCTATGCACAATTATAAAACTTAGCTTTCTAGTGAAACATGGGAAGACCTCTTAAGTTGTGGGTCACTTGTTGGTAGAGGTCAACCTCCGGAGAAGGCTGGCTTCCTTTGGCGTCACCTAAAACTACTGATCTTGTGGGGAAAAAGGAAGAAGGAATACATAAGATGAAGATTAAAATTTAAGGTGATACACCAAAATGATGAGGAAATATGGAAAGAAAACAGGGTGAACATACACTAGGAAACCTAATTGCAAACATTTTTTTATGCTCACACAACTTCTTTCAGACTTATACATCAATCCTAACAGGTTCAATCTACATACACATCTCAGGAAGGAAAGATTAATTTCACAGCATTTAATATATGAATACAGACTTAAAGATACACAATTAAGGACTTGCATAATCTAAAATACAGAAAGTAAGAGTGATACAAACATTAACATTAGTTTCCAAGGTGAAATCTGTGTTGCATTCTAGATTCCAATTTGAGTTACAAAAAAAAATACATTAGTTGAGAAAGGATTGATGAAAATCACTAACTCCCCTGCATGCATAATCCAAGCTATTTACAAAAAGGAAAAAAATGCCTTATATACATCAGTGTATCGGCCCCTTAGGGCTTACAAAAATATTAGGCTCAAAAAGATCTATCCTCAGATCTTTTGATTGAATTTAATGCTGCATCCTGTGTGTCTCTGCTGTGTGCGTCGGTGAAGAGTTATAGACTAGAGAAACCCCTTAGAACTTTTGAAGCTACTAGATGCATTTACTTCTGGTCCTTGTGTCCAACTACTAAATCCCCCTGTTGAGTGCCTTGAATGCTCCTGAGTCCAGAACAGACACACGTCGATTCACATTGCATTTGTCCCATGTCGACTTCCTTCATCTTGGTCAGTTTGCCACGGCTTGCCTCAAATCCCTTTGGTTGGTCAAGTGCATTCCATGCGGGCTCTGAGGGTAGTCAAAACTCTTTTTGAAGAGAATCACATCTCGGCAAGACACTGAAAGTGTCTCGCCAATGCGATTATGATCACTGAAGACATCGACAAGACACCGTTATTGCTAAGAGGTCACAGTGGCTTGATGAGTCATACTGAGATCCTTTTCTATTGCTGAGACCACCTTTATTCAGGAAGACATCTTGTCGAATATAAGACCTCCTTTCTGAGTCTCCCCGAATGCAACATTCCTTTGCTATGACTCCCATTGGTCGGGAAGACATCCTAGCGTAGGGAAAATGCTACACCGAGCCCCCCTTCTATTTCGGCAAGACACCCGCTATTGGGGAAAACATCTCTCTAAAACTATTTGTCCACCGAACTCCTACCTTGTCATCAAGACTCTGGTTGAACTCCTTCATTCTGCTCGAGCTCACTTCATTTCCTTCGGCAAGACCGTGGCAAGTCGGGAAGACATCCCGCTGAGTATCAGGTGCTACATCGATGTCGTTCATGTCAGGGAGACCCTTGGCACAACCCTTTGTTGTTGGCGAGACGTTGGCCTGTCAGCCAGACCTCTCACCAGACTCCTTATCTCTTGGCAATGAGCTACTTCCTCTTTGGTGAGGAGACATCTTGTATCGGCAAGACCTCTTGCCGATGTCAAACTTTCTCGGTGAGGTCCCTTCATTGTCGATGAGACTCCTAAGTGTCTCCCCAAACGCACTTCGCTTACCGAGCTCCACATTCCATTCAGCGAGACTGTAAGCCATTGATGAGAATCATGCCGAAGACAACAAGTTACGCCGATATCACTTTATCCCATCGAGATCTTCACTATCGGGGAGACTTTTCCTAGTCAGCAGGACTTACTCCGAAGTCACCAGGTTACACCGAAAACCGAACCTTCGACGTGACTATTTTTATCGGCCAGACCCCTTAGCGAAAACATCCTGTTTTGGCGAATGCCTCAACTATCGGTGAGACACCTGAGAGGTCTTGGCGACGTGTTTATTCAAACAGATAATGCACTACCAGTCGGCAAGACAGCTGGAGAGTCTTGCCGACTTTCTTCTTTGATGAGTTTATGCCAAATCTGACAGAGTAAACCCTTCCAATAGACCTCCTTTATGGAATATCCTCAAGTGCATGATCTAACTCTTGATTGAAATATCCCATTTGGCCTTCAAGAATACCTGATGCATAGATTGCCTTACCTGATTGAGCTTGAGGGTGAAAATTAGGTAACATTTCTGGCGACCTTTGTTGGATGTTAGCCTGCTGAACATGAAGACCAGTAGTCTAGGCCTAACCATTGGGCACAGAGTCGTTAGGAAGCCTATAAACAAATAGAATCATCAGTTTTGCACATGGACGTGATTCACATGAGATCCATAGGACACAACAGGTTGCCAAAAATGGCAAGACAGGGGAAACTGAAAAGAAAAATATTTACTGTGCTAAAACAACACTTATGGAAAACATAAAGCCTAAACTAATATGTACAATAGATAGACCTTATCAGACTTGAAAATAGGGTTTAAGGTGTAACCCATTGACTGGGATAGGAAGCACTTCCCCATCTGTTGTAGCCAGTTGATAAGCATTGTGCTCCTTACAGTCTCTGATAAGGAATGGGCCTGTCCACATATTGTCAAACTTGGTGTGATGGCCTGGACTGCTTTTTAGAACATCCCATCTGAGCACAAGATCTCCCACCTTGAAATTTTTTCCTGTAGCCTTCTTGTCAAATGTCTTCTTTGTTTGGATCTGATGATACTCCAAATCCTTCATGGCTTTGTCCCTTAACTCTTCGAGTTCCATGAGCTCTGCATATCTTATAGACATTGGGTCCTATCCCTCAAGCATCTCCATCTGGTGAACAATGTCTAGAGCTGGAAGCTCCACAGATAGGGGCAATCTTTCCTCTTTGCCATAGACCAACATATATGGTGAATTTCCAATAGACCTCTTAGGGGTCACTTTGTCTGCCCAGAGTGCATGCTTTAATTTGATGTGCCAGGTCCTTTGGTTATCCTCCATTATTCTTTTAATGATCCTGATGAGATTCTTATTTGTGCTTTCAGCCAGATCATTACCCTGGGGGTAGTAATTTGAAGATGTATTCAAATGAATGCCATGTTTGATAGCCCAATTAGTTACCCTTAGACCCATGAATGCAAGAGCATTATCAGATATGATGGAGTCAGGAACTCCAAATCTAGTGACTATATCTTCATAGAAGCTAAAAAATGAAGACTCTTTTGCTTCTTTCAAAGCTATTGCTTCAGTCCACCTCGTCAAATAGTCTATAGCTATGAGCACCCACTTGTGACCAGTACTGAAAGGTGGATTTATTGGTCCAATGAAATCAATGCCCCATCTCATGAAGGGCTGCTCCACTTGTATTGGATGCAGAGGCATATCAAGCAATTTTTCCTTTCCTGAAAATAGAGCGCATTTGATACACTTTCTTGACCAAGAATATGCATCTTTGAACAAGCTGGGCCAGTAGTAACTAGCTCTCATGATTTTCCAGGTAGTAGTTCTTGGGGCAAAGTGACCTCCTGCAGCTCCATCATGAAACTCATGAAGTACCTTTCAATCTGATGACTGTGAATGCACCTTAACAGGACACCATTCAGATCCTTTTTGAAAAGAACATCATTTAACAGTACGTATGGTATGGAATGCAATTTGAAGTATCTTCTTTTAGCTTTGTTTAATCATAATGGGCATTCACCAGTTTGTAGAAATTGGGTTAAATCTTCAACCCAATTAGTTATCCCCACAGACACATTACCTCGAGCATTCTGAAACTCATCTGTATTAGTAAGCACAACATCCTTTTCTAATTCAGTTCTACTACTTGACCCTATAGCAAGCTACTCACAAAGACCTTTACCTCTAACCAGTTTGGTGATCTTGAGATCTACATCATACTCCATGACCTTGGTGATCCATCCCGCTCTTTTTTCATTCAAGTCTTTGTTCAACAGAAACTCCTTCACACTTGAGTGTGCCACCATGACATGAATTTTATTATGAGAGATCAAAGGCTTGAATTTATTTAGGCTTCTAATCACAGCAAGAACATGCCTCTCTACAAAGGAGTATTTCTATTCATAATCAACCAAACCTTGACTGAAGAAGGCTATTGGTTGTTCTAAATTCTGTTCATTTTTTTGAACCAATATTGCAAAAATGTTACCTATGCTACCATAAGCATACAAATAAAAATCTTTAGAAAAATTAGGATTTACTAGTGTAGGAGCTGCTACTAAGGCCTCCTTAGTTGCCTCAAATCTATTCTTAGCATCTTTTGTCCAACTAAAAACTACATTTTTCTTTAACATAGCTGTTAAAGGTTGTAACAAGTTTGCTACATCAGGGATGAACCTTCTTAGAAAGTTGATCTGGCCCAAAAAGCTCTGTAGACCCTTCTTGTGATTAGGTAATGGCAACTCAAGTATGGCTTTGACTCTCTTAGGATTAATAGTAATCCCTTGCTTTGAAACCATGTGTCCTAATAATTTCCCTTCATGAACAGCAAAGATACTCCTTTTTGGGTTGAGAGAGATACCAAACTCTCTGTATTTTTCAAAAACTTGCCTAAGATGTGACACATGTTCATTAGTATTCTTAAAATATACTGTAATGTCATCTAAATAAATCAGTATAATCTTATTGATCAAACTTTGAAATGCCATGTCCATGGCCCTCTGAAACGTGGCACCAACATTAGATAAATTGAAAGGAATCCTTTTGTATGCCATGGTGCCCTATTTAGTTGTAAAATTAGTTTTAAACTGATCTTCCTCTTTAACCAACACCTAATTATACCCTGAAAAACCATCTAATAAGGAAAATCTTTCAGAATCAACAACCTCTTGCAAGATTCATTCCATGGAGGACAGTGGGTAGTGGTCTTTCAAAGATGCTCAGTTAAGATCCCTAAAGTCTACACAAAGTCTTATTTCACCACTTTTATTCCTAACCGGCACAAGGTTAGAAACCCATGAAGTGTGTTTGATAGGAAAGACAATACCCCCCTCAACTAGTTTGGTCAGCTCTTTGATCATTAAGGGATCCAGCTTAGGATTCAAGGGCCTTTGTTTCTGTCTTACTGCCTCAGCATTAGGCTCTAACTCAATTGTGTGCTTAGCAATATGGGGATCAAACCCTTTCAAACCCGAATATTCCCAAGCAAAGACATCATGAAATTCTTGGCATAAAGCAACAAAATCTTGTTTATCTTCATGTGAACAAATTTTTCCTATCTTAAGAAGTTTACCTTTGAAAATCTCCAGTTCTTCATAATGCTCTTGTTTGATTTACAAGCCAGCTTTACCCTTTTTAAGCTAATCATCATTACTGAAAATTGACTCTAAGGTAACAAGGCCTTTGGGAAACTTGTTCGTCCTCAGATGTGTAACTTAATTGTCATATTGTTGCTTGAGTTTTGCTTGATTCACCATGGAGAAATGATCTTCTTCGAGCAAAAAGGAAAGAATCTATTCATCGCTGTCAAAAACCTGCTAGTGAATGTTGTTATCAGGAATTGATGGTCTGACCACAACCTTCACATACTGCTGCACCTTCTCTTTTCTAATTTCACTTGGGATATCAAATTGTGCCCCGATGGCTACAAGCCTATCAGCATGCTTGTTCTGATTCCTTGGAATAGTAACTAAATTGAAGGCATCAAATTCCTCAAGCATGTTCCACACTTTGTTTCTATAAGACTTTAGTGCATCATTTTTAGCCACATTCAGACCCTTTATTTGATTAACAATTAACTCGCTGTTCCCATATACTTTCAAGTGGGTTATTCCTCTCTTCCTTGCCCACTCAAGACCTTGAACAAGGCCCTCATACTCAGCAGTGTTGTTGGAGCACACAAAAGCAAAATGGAAAGCAATATAATACTTATCACCCTGTGGAGATACAAGCATTGCACCTCCTCCAACGCCATTTTTGCTTCTTGAGCCATCAAAATACATCTCCCATAATTCGTTCTGCTGCTTGAACTGACTTTGTTCACTTCTCTCAAGATTTGGCATTTCTGTCCCAGCTTCATGCAATATATAATTGCCCAAACCAACATCCTGAATAAGCTCATTTGGATTATCAACCACGTTCTCAACTTCCCATTCATTCAGGAGTACCTCAGGTACACTCTCAGCTTGTAACTCTTGTGCTGCAACAATTTCAGTATCCTCGAAAACACTAGAGTTAGCATTGATAACATATGGCACATAAGGTTCGATGTGATCCTTGGCAAGGAACTTAGAAGTTATGGTCACCTTAGTACCATACCTGGTTCTAAAAAGCATATGGGACCGATCTGAAGATAAGTACCCTCCAATTTTAGCTGTGAAGTCTCTAGATAGGCATAAAGCAAAAAATGGAGGCAAATCTATGACAAACACATCTTGCAGGATTGAAAAATTGGGACAGGCATGTAGTGTGAGATTCAAATTTTTAATAACACCTATAGTGTTTACTGCTGTCCCATCCAATTGAAGTACTCCCTTTTCCGATGGCTGGTATTGTAAACCTAGCTGGTCTACAATCTTTTTGGGCATTACAGAACTGCTAGCCCCGCTATCAACCATACAATTGTGCACTAATTTATTTCCTACTATTAAGAAAACATAGAAAGGAGGGGGCTTGACACCATCACTTTGCTTTATGGTACTATCCAAAGGTGCATTGGTTAAAACTGACTTCATTTGGCCTATAGAGACTTCCTTTGGAGGATTCAAACTAACTGGGTTTGATAAGTCTGATTGTAACAAATTGATTTGACCAGGGATTGCTAAAGAGTCCCATATCGAAATTGAAACATTCATTTTTTTCATACTTTCAACAATGTTGAAAGGTGTAGATATGTTTACCTTTGGATGCATCTTGACAACAACATGATCAGGTTGCACTTGACTTGTGGATGTAGCATGTAAAAATTGCTCCTTACTAGTGTCGTGACCTCGCTGCAAGGTGTGTGGTATCTACTAATTTGATGGACCAGCAACTCCTTTATCTTTATTTGTTGCTTGTTCAGCCTCGAAAGCCCTCTTTTTGGTTCTAGTATTCGCAGTGATAGATGTGTCATCCTGGTTCACTCCACATAATTCTTCTCTTTGCCAATTCAGGAGAGTTGAATCATCTCCAAGTTGATCTTGCTGTTGTGGATACCCCTTCTTAGGAAAATCTTGCGTACCTACAACTGTTTGCATCATAAGAGCTTGGTTGATGACGCCATTAGAGCATGTAGCTTGACTATGTGGCTGGTTACATGGATAACACCATTCATAATCAGCAGCCAGATTGTTTTGAACAGGAACAAGCTCTTTGAAAGCACTGATTGGAGTTGGATTATAGGCCTGGAAAGGTCTTGTAGCAACATTTTGTCTTGTGCCTTGGTAATTGCTTTGATACTGCTATCTATTTCCTTGGAATTGCTGTTGTTGACCTGGAAAAGGCTAATTTGAGGCCTGATTCTGCTGTTGATAAGACCTATAATAGGTCTATTATTTTTCCAAGTTCACCAACTTGTTACCAAAAGTCTATAAAAGACTTTTGATCTCTTGTAACTCCTGTGATGATCCCGAAGCAACACTTTCTTGTCTATCAATGGCTGGAACAACAACTAGCAGTGTTGGTACAGCTGGTAGAGGCGTGAAAGGAGGTATGTGCAAAGGAATGTTTCCATGAATTTCTAGAAATATTGGCATTGGTGGCCTGGGAGCAAGCTTACCAGCCTGTATTAAGCTGTTTTTCAGCTCTGATAGCTATTTCAAAAGCATCTGGTAGAGACACTCCTCCCATTGATTGTATCATGACAGCTATATCGTTGTTAAGAGCCCTCAATAAGTACATAAATGCATACTCTAGAGGTGGCCTCACCATCACAGGGATTCTATCCCAAGTTCTTTGGAATCTAAAGGTGAAGTCATTCATCTGCTCTTGTGGAGCCCTCTTAATTGTAGTCAATTGTTCCAATAGAGATAAGTTGTCAAACCTGTCTTGAAATTGCTTATGCAACTTGTCTCCAAATTCATCCCATGTTGCAATTGAACTGAATGGTAGGCTCCTATACCATTGCAAAACTCTTCCTTTTAGTGAAGCAGCTAGTAATCTCACTACAACATCCTCTTGTGTTATGTGATGGACTCCACATAACGAAGCCACATCTCTCATATGTTCAATGAGAGTAGTTTGGTCTTCTCCCATAAAAGTTGGCAGACTCTTCAATGCTACCATCGGGATGTCATTATGCTGTGCCAAATTCAAAGGATTCCCTGCATTGAAAGCAACAAGGGTTGATTCCTTGGAGCGGCCATTGGAGGTAGTTGAATTGGATTTACTTGTATAGCAAAATGAGATCCCACTGATGGAGGAGTAGATTGAGTTCTTCTAGAATAGATAACTGTTGTTCCTCTTTTTTCTATTGCTTTGCCTCTTCTTTTTAGTGGTGACAACTGCAAATATACGAAGGGGCCTAAGCTGCCTCTTGTCTGAACTTTTCTCATAAACTGTAGAAGGCACTGATTTATGGAGTTCTTTTTCTTTGTGGAGTTGCCAAGTATGCCAAATGACTTGTATAAAGCTTGGGAGTAGTTGATTGCATACTAAACCAACAACTGAATCTAATTTTAGTCCCACTAGGCATGCCATAAACTGTTCACCTAGAAATGCACCCTATGCACAGTTATAAAAATTAGCTTTCTAGTGAAACATGGGAAGACCTCTTAAGTTGTGGGTCACTTGTTGGTAGGGGTCAACCTTCGGAGAAGGCTGGCTTCCTTTGGTGTCACCTAAAACTACTGGTCTTGTGGGGAAAAAGGAAGAAGGAATACATAAGATGAAGATTAAAATCTAAGGTGATACACCAAAATGATGAGGAAATATGGAAAGAAAACAGACACAGGGAAACCTAACTGCAAATGTTTTTTATGCTCACACAAATTTTTTCAGACTTATGCATCAATCCTAACAGGTTCAATCTACATACACATCTCAGGAAGGAAAGATTAATTTCACAACATTTAAGATATGAATACAGACTTAAAGATACACAATTGAGGACTTGCATAATCTAAAATACAGAAAGTAAGAGTGATACAAACGTTAACATTAGTTTCCAAGGTGACCTCTGCGTTGCATTCTAGATTCCAATTTGAGTTACAAAAAAAAATACATTAGCTGAGAAAGGATTGATGAAAATCACTAACTCCCCTGCATGCATAATCTAAACTATTTACAAAAAGGAAAAAAATGCCTTATATACATCAATGTATCAGCACCTTAGGGATTACAAAAATATCAGGCTCAAAAAGATCTATCCTTAGATCTTTTGATTGAATTTAATGTTGCATCCTGCGTGTCCCTGTTGTGTGCGTCGGTGAAGAGTTACAGACTAGAAAAACCCCTTAGAAATTTTGAAGCTACCAGATGCATTTACTTCTGGTCCTTGTGTCCAACTACTGAATCCCCTTATTGAGTGCCTTGAATGATCCTGAGTCCAGAATAGACACACGTCGATTCATATTGCATTCATCCCATGTTGACTTCCTTCATCCTTGTCATTTTGCCATAGCTTGCCTCAGATCCCTCTCGTTGGTCAAGTGCATTCCATGTGGGCTCTAAGGGCGGTCAAAACTCTTTTTGAAGAGAATCGCATCTTGGAAAGACACTGAAATTGTCTCACCGATGCGATTATGATCACTGAAGACATCGACAAGACACCGTTATCGCCAAGAGGTCATAGCAGCTTGATGAGTCATACTGAGATCCTTTTCTATTGCTGAGACCACCATTATTCAAGAAGACATCCTGTCGAATATAAGACCTCCTTTTTGAGTCTCCCTGAATGCAACATTTCTTCACTATGACTCCCATTGGTCAGGAAGACATCCTAGCGCAGGGAAAGTGCTACACTAAACCCCCCTTCTATTTCAGTAAGACACCCGCTGTTGGGGAAAACATCTCTCCAAAACTATTTGTCCACTGAACTCCTACCTTTTCGTTGAGACTCTCGCCAAACTCCTTCATTTTGCTCGAGCTCACTTCGTTTCCTTCGGCAAGACCGTGGAAAGTCAGGAAGACATTCCCCCGAGTATCGGGTGCTACATCGATGTCGTTCATGTCAGGGAGACCCTTGGCGTGGCCCTTTGTTGTTAGTGAGACATTGGCTTGTTGGCCAAATCTCTCACCAGACTCCTTATCTCTTGGCGATGAGCTACTTCCTCTTTGGTGAGGAGACATCTTGTATTGGAAAGACCTCTTGCCGATGTCAAACTTTCTTGGCGAGGTCCCTTCGTTGCAATGAGACTCCTGAGTGTCTCCCCAAACACACTTTGCTTACTGAGTTCCGCATTCCATTTTGCGAGACTGTAAGCTATTGGCGAGAATCATGTCGAAGACAACAAGTTACGCCAATATCACTTCATCCCATCGAGATCTTCACTTATCAGGGAGACTTTTCCTAGTTGGCAGGAATTACTCTGAAGTCACTAGGTTACGCTAAAAACCAAACCTTCGGCATGACTATTTTTATCGGCCAAACCCCTTAGCGAAAACATCCTATTTTAGCGAACGCCTCAACTTTCGGTGAGACACCTAAGAGGTCTTGGAAATGGGTTTATTCAAATAGATAACACACTACCAGTCGGCCAGACAGTTGGAGAGTCTTGCCGACTTTCTTCTCTGATGAGTTTATTCCAAATCTGATAGAGTGATGCCTTCCAATAGACTTCATTTGTGGAATATCCTCAAGTGCATGATCCAACTCTTGATTGAAATATCCCATTTGGCCTTCAAGAATACCTGAAGCATAGATTGCCTTGCCTGATTGAGCCTGAGGGTGAAAATTAGGTAACATTAACAATTCTTGATAACATACAGTAGCATAGTGAAGGACATGATCAACATTGTAGTAAATCGACTTTTAATTTATATACCTCCTTTGAAATTGAAAGTGATTACAATTCATCTAGTGATGATGAAGATGATGAATTGCAAGAAAATAAGTCATTTGTTTTTCCTCGTCCTTTTGATAGTTTCCCCCCTTCTGGGACTAATTCGAATGAACCAACATCACCTTCTCTTCCTATTCTGAAGAATAGAGATATATGTTTAAATCTGGAAGGAAATGGTGATTCCAGGAGTGATGATTTTCATGTGAAGGAAGGGTGGTCACTTCATTCCAACTCTCTCTTTAGATTCAATGAACTCAAAATATATGATAACCTCCTTTTCACAAATTCAATTGCTAATCAATTAATGTTAGGGGAGAGATGTTTATCAATAGTTGAGATTGATCATAATTAAGGGAAGGATGAGAAAAATACTAATCTCTCACTAAAAAATATGAGATTGAAGTCTCGTCAGAAGTGAGAAACAAATCAGCCGTTGCTTTGCACCAGTCTACAAAATCCATTACGCTCCATAAGGATGGTAAAACTCAAAGATTGTATGAAGTCAAGGAAAGAATTGTTTCCTCTGATAATATTTCATAAATTTGGGAAATTCTTGGAGTATTTAAGGTCAAAGAAGAACTTGGAACTCAGAATGCCATATCAGAATTGGATATGCTTGAATTGATAGATCTTGATTGTGAAAATTGGTTAGCAAAGAATGATTTGGCCCCGACAAGATGACAACAAGAGTAAGTTTTTGATGAAAAGTGGCTTTTTCAGAAGCCTTTGGGATATGCATGCATCCATGCCTGCATTAATTCTTGGATGTTGATGTTATTAAGTTTGTTGTAGAGACTGTATAGGAAGGTGGGCCTCTTTAGAAAAGGATTTTTCTTCTCCCAGCTGGTTAATGGGTTTGTGTGGTCATGCTCTTCCTCTTCTTTCTTTGGTAATTTAGTCCTACCTTGTAGATAGTGTAGTTTTGGTGTGTTCATTTTTTTTGGCTTCCTATTTGGTCTCCTTCTCATTGACTTCTCACCCAATGGATAAGGATTGGTCTTGCATGCTAGGTTCTCTGTGTCCTTTGTAGTCCTTATCCCTAGTTAGAGCCATCGCTACCTGTAAATGCAACCCCCTCTTGTATTTTTCTAACTATCTTTTCTTTTCACCTAAGTCTAGGACTTAAACTTCCATTCAAGCAGTATTTTGTTGTCTTCCTCAAACTTGGGTGGGGTTTTTGTTTGTTCATCAAACCTCTCATTTTACTACTTGCATTGTTTGTCCTTCACCAGGCAGTGTTTTCTCACCATTTTTGAACTTTCCTTTCCTCCAAAAGTGGGTACATGAATATTAATAACCCAATTGATGAGTTGTCATGTGTCAGAATTTGGAAAATTCACCCACAAGTCATGCCTTAGGTGGTATTCTTTATGCTGTTCGAAACCTGGGTGAGGTTTTATCAAGTTGTGCGAACTATCCATTTTTCCACATAGAAAGTTTTCAGTGATTAATGTAATGACAACTTGCCTAATTTATTTAACCAATAAATTTTGCATAAAGGAAACCAACATTTTCAAACATGATATGAATAGAGAACCAATAAATCCATGCATGCAAAGGCACCGTAATATCAAAAGAGATATTTTATTTGTATATAAAAAACTTTTTTACATTGCATCAACACTACAAAATTGTTTGGTCTGACTACAAAAATTCATGTCATGGAAAGCAAAGGATGAAAGAGGCATTTCTCCTGAAGTACATAGATTGAACATCAGGACACAAATTCCCTTAGTGATAGCCTGTAGGCATTCAACTTGAGTTGGCGACAACAAATTATTGTGCGACTAGAGGAATTGTGCAAAAAGTCCTATATCATTCCTTACAACTCCTGTACACATAAGAGCCACAACCTACTCTAAGGTCTCATCTTGAAGGGTTGATGCAATGTAGATGGCATATGCTATCAGTCCATTTCGAGGATAGTGGCTAAGCCCATTAATCACCACATTAAATAGATGATGAAACTTAGGCTTCACCAAGCGCTCCAATGCTCTCACTCCCTAGTCATGATGACCAAAAGTCCAGATGACAATGTATATGAAGTACTGTAGCATGTTTGTGTTGTACACATGGTCTTGGCTTAGGAATGCCTCACACAGGATGTTGCAAAGCACCTCTTCCTCTATCTCACTTTGTGCTATGAAAACCTCCTTTAGCTAGTTTGATACATGCTGAAATAGTGGATTGCACTTGATCTCTTCCAACACAATATAGTGATTTGTAGAGTTACCATCACTCCAAGAGCTCGCTATATTTGATGCTACTGATTGACAAATAAAGGTGACATTGGTTGAATTTATAGAAGATTAGTTAGACATTGGTGCGTTCTCCTAAGTATGATGATATGACAATTAAATCCCAATTTATGGCTAATTTGAGTCGGTTTAAATTACAATTTCCCATCAAGCATCATAGATGTGTTGTCATTTGATATTCGTAGGTGTTGCATTAATTGTTTGGCTGTATGAAAGTCATTCGATGGTTGTTGGTGTGATCAAGATCTATTTCTTCTTATCGATGTCTAATCCCCTACCAACATCGATTATTCCAATTGATTTAGCAATTCACAAGAAACATTGGAAAACAAGAAGCCACTAATTTGGTAACAGTTTTGGAAATCATCTAGTGGCTTTTCCTTTGCTATAAATTTGAAATTGGGGAAAAATTTAAGGACCTTTCTTTGGGGAGAGATACACCTGGAGGTGTTCTTAAGAAGGATTAGCATTTATTTCAGACTATAATGTTTTATTTGGTAATCCCCTACATTTTCTTGTGCTTCTGTTCAACAAATTGACAGTATAGTTAACGCTCTCATGTTTGATAAATTTTTTATATCTCTTAATCAAAAGGATCAACTTTGAAAATTCTATCATCAATATCAGGATTTAGGCCACACAGGACCTAATATTTTAGATATTGATGAGGAAGAGGTATCAAATATAGACTCTTTTGACAATTTTGTTTTATGAAGGCTGTTTGGAGGAGCTGTCAGATAAAATTATAGTTTTAGAAGGTTCTAAAATGATTGAATGGATTACTGATGAAGTACTTAAAGAAAATCATGATGCTAGCAATATTTCTCCAAATTCTCGCCCATGTTATCCTTTCAATGATATGTACAAAATTATTGATCTGGAAGAAGTCAATGAAGTAGATTTGATGTTCTCTTTAGATCCTCCTAGCAAGGCTTCACCTCAAGACTTTCCTATCAGAAAGTTTCCTTAGAATCCCCATGTCACTGCATCAGAAGAGCCTCAACCTACACAACAAGTATTAGTGAAGGATGAGAAGCTATTGGAGGCACGAGAGAAGAAAGAGGGAAATTTTGACTATTCTCAACCATTGGGAATCTCTCAAAATCCAAGCAGCCAACCGATTATTACTAAGAATCTAGGAAAAAGGGGGAGAAAATCACACATTACAAAGTTGAGAAAAGAAATAGCAGTAGGAGTTCAATCAACTTTGGACAACACAATGGAATTTACTGCAAATAAGAGACTGAGGAGAGCATGTTGCTCTCCTTGATACTAATGAAGATTTATCATAGAATGCCAGGGGAATTAATGCCCCTGACAAGAGAGCTTTGATCAAGCAACAACTAGAAGCTTGTTGCAAGAGTCCAAAACTTCAAACCAAACTTTTTAAATTATATTAGTGCAAAAATGGAGAAAATGGAATTCTTTTCATTCCCCTGCTTAGGGAGCTTCAGGAGGCATGATCGTATTATGGGATGCTAAGCTACTTCAAATTGAAATGTCAAATAGTGAAAAGCATTGGAAATTACTCAAAGTCTCCCAGTTTGATTTTCAATTTTGGTTGTTGAATGTCTATGCCCCAACAACCACAATAGACAAAAAGAATCTTTGGGAATCTTTAACAAAAGTTCTAGATGCGATAAGAATGGATAAAATAATCATTGCATGAGATTTTAATGCTATAGCTAGTATGCAAGAGAAGAAAGGAGGAATTATTCCTCAAAAATCTATAGATGATTTTGTGGCTTTTATTTCTGATAATGCTTTGACTAATATTATACTTGTAAAGGTTCAGTTTACATGGATGAATTAAAGAAAGGGTTTTTTGTAGATAGTAGAAAGATTAGATATATTTCTTGCTTTTGCAAATTGGTATGGCATTAGAAAGAACTTGGTATATGAAATCATGCCTGTATCTCATTCTAATCACTTTGCCATCTCTTTGTCCATTGAAACATCAAATCAGGTAAAAAAGTCTAGGGCTTCCTTTAAGTTTGAAAGAATGTGGTTTTGACATCCTCTTTTCATGCCTCTACTAAACCAATGGTGGAATTTTGCTCCTTTTGTTGTGGGATCAAGGATGTTTCAGTTGGCTCATAAGCTAAAATATGTTAAAAAATAGATCAAGTTCTGGAATGTGAATTTTTTCAAAAATATATTTGAACAAAAAGAAAAGGGTTTTTAAGGAGTTATCAAACATAAATGATAAAGTAGTTAGTTAGGGGATAGATGCAGATTTATATGAGAAACACAAAATTTTGCAAGAAGAATGGGCATAGCTAGTAGCAAGGGAGGAAATATATTGGAAGCAGAAGTCTCAAGAGTTATGGTTGAAGGAGGGGGACAAAAATACGAAGTTTTTTCATGCATCTACATAGATAAAAAAGTCACATAATTCTATTTTTAGAATTTAAGATGCTTTTTCAGGTCAGGAATTAATAAAAAAGGAGTAAATTCGGCAATAAGCTATAAGGTTTTTTTCATCTCTTCTGTCAGCACCAAATAACAATACTCCATCATCTTCTATTGATGCAAATGACTTATTGGATTCCATTCTAGCATTGATCACTAGGGAGGACAATGAAAATCTTTTGAAACCTTTCACTTTGGATGAAGTAAGAGGTGTAGTGTTTTCTATGCAACCTAAAAAATCCCCTAGCCCGGATGGTTTACAACTTTGTTCTTTCAAAAATGCTAGGATTTTGTTGGTATTGATGTTCTCCTTGCACTAGAAGAATCAAGGAGGATGGGGACAGTTCTAAAATAGTTTAATACAATTCACATTTCCTTAATCCCAAAAGTAAAGGATCCAAAGTCTTTTGTTGAGTTTAGGCCAATCTCCTTATGCAACATAGTGTATAATTTTTTTACTAAAGCTATTTATCTGAGGATTCAACCGCTCATCTCCAAGCTAGTATTGCCAAAACAAGGTGGTTTTGTTCTTGGAAGGGAAACAACAAAAGGTGCTATAGTTTCCCATGAAGTACTACATTCTCTTAAAACCTCTAGTATCCCTTCTTTCATCATTAAATTGGACATGATGAAAGTGTACAATGGAGTGTGTTGAGATTTTCTAATTCAGGTGCTTAAAAAGTTTGGCTTTAGTAATAAATGGTGCAAATGGATTCTTTCTTTCCTTTTATGAGAAAAATTCTCGATGATTATCAATGGATCTCCTATTGTATTTTTTGGCTCTTCTCAATGAGTAACGCAAGGGGATCCATTGTCTCCTGTCTTATTCATTCTTATGGCAGCACTAAGAAAATCAATTCATAAGGATCATTTGCAAGGCTTATGGCAAGGGATTTCAGTACCTAACACAAACATTATAGCTACTCACTCTCTTTTTGCAGATGACACATTGTTGATGGGCAAGGCTTCCTTGGAAGAAGAAAATCAGGTTAAATCATTGTTGGAAAAGTACTCCTTGGTATCAGGGAAAAAAATTAACGTAGTCGAGTCAAAGGTATATGTTTTTAATACCAAATCAACTATAGCAAGAAATTTGGTATCAATTCTAGGCTTTCAAAGAGTAGAGCTCCCTTGTTCTTATCCGGGCATACAGTTTTTTATGTGTTCCAATAAGTCTTTGTTTTGGAATAAGGTTTTAGAAAGAATAAGAGCAAGAATAATTTCTTGGAAAGAAAGATGGCTTACATTATCTCACAAAATTTTGTTGGTTAAGTATGTTTTAGCATCTATTCCAAACTATTTTTTGGCTATTTTGCAAGCCCCAAAGGGTGTTATTCATCAAATTGATAAGCTCATAAAATAATTTCTGTGGAAAGGAAATTTAGATGATAAAAGGAAGCTTCCACTAGTTTCTTTGGAAAATATGTGTTCTAATAAGTCAAGTGGTGGAGTGGGCTTTCATAATTTGTCTGCAAGGAATATGGATCTAGGGGCTAAATTGGTTCAAACAATGTATGCTAGGCCGGACCTTAAATGGTGCAAGTTAATGCAAAGGAAATATTTGGATAATGATAATCCATCCAGGATATTTACAATTTCTAATCTTACAGGAGGTTCATTTATGTGGAACTTCATATTGGCTTGTCAAGATGTTATTAGCCCTTTTCTCTCATGGAAGATTAATAGTGGTGATCAAGTATTGTTTTGGAGAGACTCTTGGAATGGTTTTTTGCCAATTAATTCGAATCAGGATCTACAGCTAGCTGAAAAAATTCTTTCACAAACCTTCGGAGTGAGATTAAAGGATTATGTTTCTTCTTATCATCCAATAATAGGCCTAGTTCAGTGGAAGTATTTAACTACTATCCCTATACCAAAAACTTAGAAGAACATATTAATAGATATTTTGAAGAGTAGGAATGTCTATCTTTCCCACTCTCTAGATAAACTGTTGTGGGCGCCCTCCAAGAATGGTTTATACATAGTTAAACAAGGGTATAAGTCAATCAATTCTCAAGCATCTCAGTTTTAGTCTCACATAGCCTTTTCCTTTTGTTGGAATTCAACATAGTTGCCAAAGGTAGGTAGTTTTGCTTGGTTGGCCTTGAAGAAAAAGATTCTCACAAGTGATTGCTTGGAGAAATTTAGAATAACAAGAGCTTTCAAATGTGTTTTTTGTAACTTAGAGGAAGATGAAATGGTTGGCCATCTATTTGTCTCTTGCCCAGTGGCCTATGAGGTATGGAATTTCATTATGGTGAAATTGAATGTTTTTTTCCTATTTCATAACTCTCTTTGGGACATGTTTACTAGCTGGCCAATTCTTCATAAATCTGCTATGTTTGCATGTATCTAGCTAGTTAGTTACCCCTGCTTTGATAGTTTGGCCAATTTGGTTGGAAAGAAAGAGATGTATTTTCAAAAACCAAACTGTCTGAATTGAAATAATTAAAGTGAAGCTAGAGAAGGAAATCTCAGAAGTTTGTAACTCTTATGTTGCCAATTTCAAGTCAGTTTCCTCCTTATACTCCAATTGGGATAATTTTATTTTAAACCACTAGAAGCATATCATCTTGCCACTTTAGGGGGTTTCAATGCATCAAAATTATGTAAAAGTGGATAGAAATAAGGTGAAATGGATACCTCCAAGTCCATTTTTCTTTAAACTTAATTTTGATGGAGCTTCATGAGGAAATCTTGGTGCATTAGGTGCTAGTTGTTGTATTCGAGAATCAAGGGGCTCTTTGATTGTAGCCAAAGCAATTCATTTAAATTCTTGTAAAAATAATATGGAAGAAGTTTAGGCACTATTAGTAGGTGTATCTTTGGAAAAGGATCTAAACATCAAAAGACTCCATGTGGAGGGTGATTCACTTATGATAATCAATGCATGTAAGTCGAAGAGTATATGTAATTGGAAAATAAGATATGTTCTTTAGAAAATTTGGGATTTGCTCTCATCCTTTGAAGACACCCACCTTTCCCATACATATAGAGAGGGTAACAGATTAGCAGATGGTCTTGTTGATTTGGCTTGTGATCAACAAGATTTGATTATCATAAAAAATAATGAAGATTTGTCAAGGTTTCCTTCTCTCCAAGAGATAATTTTGGCAGAACAATCTCTTTTGACGTAACATTTTATTGGGCCGAAAGTGGTGAAAAGTTATTTTCTTTAAAAGGCTAGTGGTGTTTGTTGAATAATAATTACAAGTGCAATGGGAGTTGATTATAACCTTTTGTTTCATCACATTGTCTTTCAAATATTGGTTTTAAATTGGTTACTAGTTGCTTGGGTGGCATTTATTTGGCATGGCAACAATTTTCTATGCGTTTTAGCACATGGTTGAAACATTTCAATCTGGATGGACAAAGGTGACATGTCAATTAATGATGGCATACTACAGTGGAGTTACATGTTTTGCTTGAGATGTCTCATCACCTCCTCCATAATGTGAAGACATTCATCCTGGCTGCAAAGAATAATGTTTAATGATGATTAATACTTATAACTCCCTTAACAAGCTGTTACTCTTTCTAGTAAGCATCATCAAGATGAGCTCAACTATCAAGCATGTGATTTTTCACATGCGTAATCAATGTTTTAAGTGGCCTTTGAAGAGATGGTAGGCAGATGCATTTTCTTCAACTGGTAATCAAGCTAAATTTGGAGCAGTTGAAGTATATGTTTGCTAAATCATCTTCAATCACATAGCTTTATTATATTTTCTATTTTCAAATTAAAGCATGTGGTTTAAGGGCTGCCAATGTAATCATTCATTGTTGATAAGATGGGAGTACACCTCAAGTTGAAAGGACCCCCAATGTTCACTTGATGATGCTGGAAATCAAGCAAATATTCCAATCCGATCAAATCAATCTATTTTTTTAAAACTTGACTAGTGCTTTATTTATGTTGCAAGTACATGATAATCAAATTTTGAAGTGCTTCGTCGCACATCAAATGTTCGAACAACCCAGTTACATAAGCCAACATTTATGAAGAGCTAGATTTGTTTTAATGCTTAGTCCTATGCACTCTTTCTCATCATGGCAACCTATGATGCCATTAGTGTATGTTGGTTTAAAAAGAAGCTACATAATAGGTCTATCACATTAACATTTCACAAATAGAAGGATATTGAAAGGATTTTCTATGCATAGTAAATTGAGGTTAGTTTTTCTTTAGTTGAGATAGCTGTGAAATGGCCTTCCACCCATAGAATCTTAGAGTGCTCTTACTTGTCAAGCCATGGGAGAGACCCTTTGAAGAATACTCATCCCACGATTCTCTCAAGCTCATGTTCAAGGTTGACTGTGGCAGAGTAGAAGATTGCATACACATGGTGTTGGGGGTTGATGTTACTAGTCTGAGGGCATGACATCTACTTTTCGCGTCCTAGGTGATATCAATTTTCCTCTCTAATGCAATGGATTTGGTCTAATCCTTGGGAAAAAGTGAGAAACTAGCTAGGAAAATTTTCAATTTTCAATATCTGCTAGATAATGTTGTTCTTAAAGCAGTGGGGTATGTGCAGGATCATGATGGGCCAAAAAGTGGCAATATGATGGGTATGTGTAGCGTATGTGGCTGATGACTTTTTTTTTACCCAAAATTGATGAAACAAAAAGGGTTTTTAAAGGAGATTTTCAGCTTTCCACCAATATAAATTATGCTTTACTTTGAATTTAATAAATAATTATTATTCATTTTCTATTTGAATTATGACTAAAGTCCTAATTGATAGGCTAATTGAAAACATCTATAGCTTTCAAACGATATCACATTTTTTGAATCCAAAACATGTGTCATATTCTATGCTTTGGATGCTATAGGATTAAAATAAAAAAGAATAATTCTATGAAGTTTTGACCAAGTTAAGGTGGTGAGACATACGAGTTTTTTATATTTTTTAAATTTTGTAATAAAAAAATCATAATTAATTATTTACTTGGAAAAAAATTACAAAAAAATATGCATTACATCGGGACATGATTCCTCTATTTATATCTAAAATATTTTTAAAAAATATTATCATTTTATTATGGTTAGGGTGGTCAAATAGACACCTACTTCTTATTTTTTCCCTAAAATTTAAGTACTCTGCATTGAAATTTCAAATTTTCACCAAATAGTTTAAAAAAAACCTAGTAGTTTAGAAACTACATTCAATTTTCTACAGATTCTATTCTTACATATTTTTGAAATAATATAGATAACTTATTCAAATTTTTATGTCAAGTTGCCTACTTTGACTTTTCTGAAATTTTTGCCACTTAAGGGCCTATTTTTTCCATGATGATCCTACACATACCCAGTGCAAGAATATAAATTTTTTAGCGGGGATGGGTACATTGGTGGTCTATTTCTCAGGGAATTTTTGCAACATCGTCAGGGATTTTAAGAAATATGTGATGCTATCAGGTTGGATTTGCAATACAAGAATGACAACATCCTACTATGGGCATTGGGGAAGAATCAACATTGCATGTGCATAGTAATGGAGGTGGATATAAAAGAAAAATACTATGCCCTAGCTCTTTTGAGAGCACATGTTACACATGCTCCAAATTTTGGTTTGCAATTGGATTTGTAGCTTAGGGTTCCTTCGCCGGTTCGTGGTGTACAAGAAGCATAGCATGAGCATAATATTTAGCCATTGAGCAATCTTCAAGTGAATGCCAATTCTGTCTGTGCAAGGTTGGCTCATCAAATGCTATTTCCCAGTGCTCCTGTTGGTGGATGAAGCATTTTTGAAAGGAGATTTCAACTAACAGAGGGGTTGGAAATTCAAAATGAAAATTTAGTCCAAGGTGATTTCATGGCAAAATATCATCTGTAGCTTTTGGGGTATTTTTTTCAGAATGGAGCCTACTTATTTTGTTAAGGGATTATGTAATAGCTAGTGTGAATGAAGAACCTAGACCTACATAAACATAGACAAACAACACAATATTAGTCATTATACAAAGTCTAAATCAACATTCCCCATGCAATTCATTTGTAATGAAAAGAACAAGAAACAAAGAAAATAAATTCAAATAAAGATACTAAATCTTGCTCAAGACATTCAAAATCTCAATCCCATGGGGGAATTGGTGCTATTTTGTTGTGGAAAATATCCCTTTCCCAATTCCTTGCAAGCTTGGTGATGATCAATGATGCTCCTTGATAAAATTTTCAATAACCTAGTTATGGTGCATGAAAAAATATGAAAACTTGATGAACAATGGATGAACCTGCATAAAATTTGTAGATAATTACTTTGCATAAATTTGTGGATCTCAGATTAGTAAAAAATCCTTCTATTTATAGAAGAGAAGGATGGGAGAATGAGCAAAAATGATGAATGTGGGACTAAACATGAGCCAATAGCAAAATGCCACTTGTCAACATGCTAGTTGAGGAAGGTTGTGCACATTTTGGTCATTGTGAAAATAAATGCAATTAGGTGGAAATTCAAATTTGAGGAAGTGACATGTTGGAGGGAGAAGAAATAGGAGTTAATGCCACTTGGCTCAAGAAAAAGGACATGTAAGAGGCTTTTAATGCCTTGTTGGAGGGACAAGTCCTTTTGGAGGGATTTTTGAATTTGGAGGAATATTCCAACTTGATGCCATGTTGAATGAAAATAGAAGATTTAATAAATCAAATAAATTGATTTATTGCACAAGTTTTAAAATCTAGAGGATTTGATGGATTAGTATTAGAGTTTGTAAGGCCCCACCTTGCATGTGATTAGTAAAGCCCTAATATGTGTTATGTGATCCTAAATAGATGGTAAGATGTATTATGGATGGAAAATAGTGTGATTATTTGATAATATTCTTGCTTATGCTACCATGAATATAAGACCCCATTTCGTATCCCCCATTTTATTTCAATCGAACAAGTAGTTAGATGATAATTATGATGAAATGAATGATAAAAATCTTTTTAGGATTCATGGGCATTAACCTTGATTTCATTATGATAGATGCACATGTGAATTTTTGGATATAACTTGAAAGTGCTGGGTTATTTGGCATATTAAATTTTGGTAAATGGTTCATCGTTAATGTTATAGGACTTTAAAATGAATTACTAAGGTGGTAAACAAAATGATGGAGTGACTATTTCATTGACTATATTCTTGTATTGGAGTAAGTGTGTATTTCCTTTGATAATAATGAAAATTGAATCATTGTTTCATTTGATGTATTAATGAGTAAATAGTTCATGATTGAAAATTATGTGAATTGGATTAGCTAATAATATGAAGAGATATATGATCTAATCATGCTGACCTTGGTAATGTGCACGAATCAAATATGCAAATATGAGGATAGATAAATGTTGGAATCAAATCAAATACATCTTTGGGAAGTTCTAAGTGTAGCCCTATTTGACTTAGAAGGGTTTGAGGTTTTATTATTGGCTGGGTGATTGTATAGAACCCAATTGTAGGACATGTGATGTGAGTTTGGTAGGGGTTGGAACCCATGGTTAAGATCAAAATTCGTATGGATTTTTGTGTGGGTTTTAAAAAGGGATTATTGAATCAATTTCCTTGGTTTTTAAATAAGAATAGACCCCTAGGACCCATACCTATGGGTTTGGAACCTTTTTGACACATGTGAACTTGTCTTGGGAGTGTGAAAAGACCCCTCAAAAGTCCACATTCATGAATGCGACAAATTCAAAAAGTGTTGGGGCTTGGGAAGAGTGACTTGTCACTCTCAACCTTCTACTCCCCAAAAGTTCTTGGAATTGGCAAAAGACTCACACATATGTGAGAACTTGTGGGAAAGAGTGTAGGTTTGGAGGATCCCTATATATCTCAAGAAGATGGAAGATTTGGGCATTGCCCACTTCTCCTTTTGGAGAACTTGAGTGAAGAGGGTAGAAAGAATGAGAAAAAGAGAGGAGTCCATCTCTTTGGAAAGATATTGATGAAAATGGCTTGGTTTGGAGATGAAAGATGGATACAAGATTTCAGTCCCTCCACCTAAAAGAAAAGATAAGTTCTTTCTTTTCCATTTTCCCTTGTTTCTTGGTAGTAAGGAGTTGACCTATTGTATGGATCATGCTTGAAAACATAAAGTAGAGGATGTAGATGCATGTAAGTTGTGCTATGTTAGTTTTATTCCTTTGTAAAAATGAGAAAAGACTCCACTGATAATTGTGGGGCTAAAAAAAATTCCTTGCTCAGGGGTATGGCTAGAGCCCACGAGGCTCCATGACGCCATTATGGTAGGGTGGAGAGCAAACTTGCATTCTTTTGCATGATTATTCATTTTATTTTAGTTTGAAGTATTATTGTAAAATGAAAGTATCTTGTTGAAATGGATAAAGGAGTATGAAAAAGAGAAAGCCTTATTCTTGTGTGTTTTTTTTGTTGTACTCCTAAATATTGTGTGTAATATTGAAGAAATTTTATTTTGTTGAATTGAAGAAAAGAAAGAAAATAGGTAGTGAAGTAAGTTCTTACTTATTAGCATGTTTCTCCCTACATCTCTTAGTCTTGATTTTTTTTTAATTGGAGTCAATGATTATTTGGTATCATACATTATGTAAGCTAAATAAATGATATTGTTGTAACGTTAGGATAGTTTGAAGGAAAATATATTTATTCCTTTTCAATAAAACAAAATACATATATATACATATAAATAAAGTTATGAGAACATAAGTTCAAAACTTTAAAGAAAATGGGATGTATTCTTTCTATTTTGTTGACCAAACCAAAATATATCTATTCTTCAAAATAAATAACACCTATAGTTAAGTGATGCAAATAAATAAATAAATTCCTAGGCTATAATGTCTAATGTTAAAAATGATGTTCTAAATGTATGGAAACAATTTTTTTTTATGAATCTACATCTATTCATCTTATCTAATATATATACTATGTAATGAAAATATTTTATTGAAATATACAAATTTATATAATTTGAAAAGAAAAATATATATTTACATATAAATTTAAATAAAATAAAATAAAATAAAAACAGTGGTGCTGGGTAGGGCACGACCCTCCCAAATCCTAGCCGTGGTTGGGGAGGGATGTGTCGCCCCCTTCCAGCAAGGGCACAACCCATGTGGTGTTGCTTAGTCGCCCCTATGGCATTTGGGGGCACTCACCTTAAATCTCGTCAATTTTTTAAAGCAAAAAAAGGTTAATCGGATAAACTAATAAAGTATATATACATTAAAAATAAATAAATAAAAAATAGAGATCTCTGCAAACTCCATACAAACTCGGTTCAGTATCCTTGATAAATTAAAATATACTTGCCATTCTGCAGCAGTGTAGCATACATGTAATGATGGATCAAACACCCAAAAAAAAATAGACCCTGCTCAAATTTCATCTAGCCTAGTTTCAGGAGGAGATAAACTTGTATGCCCTATTTTGAACACCATCGTCTTGGCTTCAAATGCCCCTGCCGAATAAGAAAATAGCTTCAATAGATAAAAAAAAAGCTTCAAAAGAGCTACTCACCTCACTTTTGTTCTCCCAGCAAGTTAAATTGAAATAAATTTAAACCCTATAAAGAAGAATTAATGACTGCTACTTCTAAAATTAATGAGTGATATTAATATAAATACATTTAGTTATGTTTTGGTTAAAGCTATATGGAGTTGTTAGGGGGGAAAAATAATTACTATTGTTATGGGACAAGAAAAGAAGGAAAATTAAATGTAAAATAATGTTAGTGTTAATATAAGATAAATCCACTATCAACAATCTAATTATTATGGGAAAAATAAAATAATAATGATGTTAATAAATGATGATAATGTTAAAAAAATAAAAATAAATTATTATCAAGAATAATAAAAAAAAGAATTTTAACATTTCATATTAATAGTAATAAAATTGAAATTAAATAATAGAAAATACCAATACTAATATTACCTGCAAGGTAAAATATCAATTTTGAGATTATAGTAAAGTTCAAATATAATTTAAATGCATAATTGATAATGCTGGATAAAATTATTGTAACGTGAAAATATAAATATATTAATTGTTTATTGGTATTATAACATTATAATAGGAATTGAAGTAAAAGGTGACATTAAGATAAAAAAAAAAAATTAATATAGAAGGTAATATCAATTTAAACTATTGAAAACAAGGAGATATTAAAATTATATCCATAATGCTATGATACAACATTTTTGTATGAGTAAAATAATAGTAGTAATAAAATTGGTGAATTATTATTTTATTGAATAGGGAAGTATAATATTGGGATAAAAGTCATGATGACATGATTAAATAGTTATAACATTATTATGGTAAATGGGAGAATAAATATTATTAAGATATAACATCTAATTATATAAATAAATAGAAAAAAATAAACAATGTTAATATTGGGGTGAAGTAGGTGAGAACATTTCTAATACAAATGTGAGATGGATGATTGGTTATTAAATAACAATATTGTTATGAATAGGGTTTGAAGCACATGAAAATAATATTGTGTACACAAGAATTATGTAATAATAATATTGTTGTTGGGTTGTTGAACATAATTATAATATTATTAAAGTTTGTGTCAAATAGCTAATGATAATTTTATTTTGATTCCCAACAATAAGGAGGTCATTAAAGACTAAATTGAAGCTAAATAATTTCTTTTTTTTTTGTTACCGAATATTATTATATCAACATCAATATTTTGATATGAACATGGTATACATAATTGATCATTGCTTAAAGATGTTAATTCATAGATTATGGTTGTTTAAAAAATATATATAAAAATCATTAAATAAGTTTAAAACCTATCTTTCTCTAGTTCATAAATGTGCATGTGTGCATGTTTGAGCAAGCTAAATTGACTCTAGTATACCATCACTAAAGAAGCGCTCAAATTTATTTATTTATAAAGTTATATTAAGAAGTGACCACACCAGGGTGTCTAGTGTGTATTATAGTTATATCCTACACCATAACCACTTAGAGTGTTAATTGGTTTAATTAATGGGTTCAAAAAAAAAAAAAGTTGTTGGATTTTTCTAGCATAAAATTATGGGCATTACACTTGGTATCAGAGCCAGGTTGTAACTCTAGGGAGCTTTGGGGATGAATTGGGCATTTGGGGATGAATTGGGCATTAAGTATTGTGTGTGTGTGGATAAATGTGCAAACCATTTTATGTAAGTTAGAATAAATAAATAAAAATTGATAAGGAAAATTCTAAGGGACTCACATAGTGTAGTAGTTGAGTACTTAGTTGTAATTATCTAACCCAAATAAAGTTGTAAAGTACTAAATTGTCAATAATTAACAGTTATAGATAGGTCAAGCAATTATTTAACTAATGACATTCAACTTTTTAAAGAAACTCAATCTAAACATGGTCCCTTGATTTAAGCAAATAAGGTGAATGAATTGAGCCACATATTAGTGTAATTAACAAGGGCTATGGTGAGAATCTAGCCTTTTGAATTCAATTTTCTTAAGTGTTAGAAAAGGTATAATTGAGTTCTTGAAGTATGGGCTTTGCTTAAAATGCATGAATAGTTTAATAGGACATCATGATGTGTAGTATTAAAGAAACATTATTTTGTTGACTTCCTAAGACCATAATTCTTAAATACAATAATAATGTAATTTCTTAAGAGTCGTGGGTGTTTAGGAAGCAACATATTTTCTTATAGAAATCATAGTATGAATAAAGGATGGAACATCATGACTATATTTGGAAACATGTAACTAGCCAAAAAATAAAGAGTTATATGGACCACAAAAGAGATTAATGTGTTAAAGGTCATAATTAAATGAGTTTAAATCTCTTAACCCTTGATTTTATCAAATAAAATTAACAAGAGTGAAAGAATAGGAAACCTCTTGACCTTGTTTTATGTGCAATTTGAGCACCCCATACATTTAGGATTTAAAATATTGTCAAAGATTAAAATTAAAACTTTAAGGTGTAGATTGTTGGACCTAAGTCTAAGGACTTGTTCATGATTGGGTAATAGGTTCAAGATACTCATGAGCTACTACTTTGCATGCCCTATACCATGGTACATTCCTAGGTCTTTCTTATTACTCAAACATCTTAATTTACACATAGTGTATAAGGACATAATTCCTATTCTTATGAATTAACAAAGGAATCACTTTATGGATGGTAGGAGAAATTTCATGTATGATGATATCAACTTATAATCAAAACCTTGCATTGTATAGTAAATCCAATTTATGAAAAGGGTTAAAAATAGATTCTACCTTGAATTAAATGATTAAAACTTAAAGTATTTAAAAACTTTTGCAAATAAATGGAAACCTAGTAAACCTAATAGAGTTATAACAACAACCAAACTCTTACGTCTCATTGGTTAAAGTTTAAATAACATACAAAATAACTCGATTTCTATAATTCAAGCCCAAGGTGAATGCATAGAAGGATTCAATTAAGATATGATCATGAGGATCAATAGATGTGGTGTTTAAATTATTTCCTATAACACATATATAATTTTTTTTTGAAGAAACCTTATCAAAATATGAAATTGGTGTAAAACATTGCCTAGGAAGTAGTCATGTATACAATTAGGTGTTGACCTTGAAGGTTGTGGATGTCACAAAAATTGAATAGTCAATTGTGGAATTTATAAATTGAGTAATGAATTATGTGTGATTCACAAGGCAATAAGTGATTGGAAAGTTAATCTGTATAGATAAGAGGCACTAAGTAGAATTGTAACACTTTCAACTAATGTTTTACATTCTAAACCATTGACTATACCCACTCCTTAAGGGAAAATCATATACACCTGAATGTAAAGGAGAAAACTTAAAGGTACATAAAACTTCCTAGACTTTTACTCATTGTACATCTTTATGAGGTTAGACGAAACTATGATTATAAAAATGGTGATTAAAACATGTGAATAAATGGTACAACCATAGATAGCAAAATACAAGATTTGTAAAAGGATATTAATGAGTTGTGAGAATTACTATTTTATGATTTATTATGTGCTTTATGAATTGAGTGTGCTTTCCTTTCTCATATTACAATGCTTCAAACAAAAATAGTTGACTATCTTCCTTATTAAGTAAGAAACCTTCTCTTGCATGTTGTGAAGATTATAATGGAATTACCCATATTGATATGTTAGTGAATATAATAAACATGGTTGAATGAAAGAGGAAGAATGGTATGGATAAATATAGAAAAATTAATCTTGATCATATATGTAAAACACTTAGTAAGATGGGAAGTGTGGTGTACCATGTATTGTTAAATTATAGGAAAATGGAGTAATATATATAAGTTGCATTTTCGTATCATCTAGTGATTTCTTTTATGTATGAAAAGTGATTAGATATTTACAAAATTAAGAAGAAAAGTGAATATTGTTTAAGGAAAATGAAGTGTATGTAAGTAAATTGATTTTGTCCTACAATATGGTGAATTTCATAAAGTGTATTATGTTATGACATGTGAAGCAAAAAGAACCAAAGTGTATTATGTTATGACATGTGAAGTCCAAAAAAAAAAAAAAGTGTATTATGTTATGACATGTGAAGTGAAAGCCAGTAAATTTTTTGTTCCCCAAGTGCGAGATACAGGGTATTCGACTTGGGATAAGGGTGAGTGGATGTCAAGCATGATCCCTTATGTGTACCCTTTGTGTAAGCTAGCTAGTTGCGAGTTCAAATAAATGTGTTAAGTGTGTAAGTGTGTCTATTAAATGAAATGTGATGTATCCCTTTGTGTTAGTCTTATTTGTATGTTAAATGTGTACCCCTAGTGTATGGTTCCCCCCCTTATGGGAGTGCGATGCTAGCTAGTGTAAATAGGGGTTGAGAGTCACATGTTCTCCCATCAAGAAATTATGAGCTCAGGGCGTTGTCCCTAATCTTGGCAAAGGATCTATGTCAAGTCATTGTAATCCTCCCATGGACGTTGATCGTGGCCTACTCCCCCACATATTAGAGTCACACTCATTGGTTCACAGTACAAACCTACTCCTTGATGCTTATAACCCATGGGTAAAGGATGGAATTATGTGGACCATATAGATTACAGATTTTGGATATTTCAACAATGCTAGATATTGGTACTATGTGAAAATTTTCACCTTGATTTTGTGTGTAATCATATTTATGTGGTCAGGGACCACCAGTTCTGTAACACCCCTCCATTTTGTTCTTTTGATCGAACAGTGTTTGTTATGTATGTTTTGCTTTGTTAGCACATTGGTTATAACTTGGTTACTTTTGACTGCTAATTGTTAAGCGATGTAAATATTATATTTTGATGTGATGGTACTTCAATCAGATGATATTACTATTTCATGTTATGGATTAAATTATCATGTATGTGAATTATTGATGCTTTATGCTTTGATTATACCATTGATGATTAGAGGCATCAGTTAGCGATATTGTATTGGTGAAGGGGACGGGATCACATCACTCGCATACGAGTGCCCTGTGATTCTGCGATTACCTCTTCACGGTGTGTTTTAATATTTATATATATATGCATGTTCGACACTCGTATTGTGTGCAGGATGCAGGTATAGGACATTGACCCCACCTGATTCCACAGGTCTGAGCATGTCCCTTGTTCAACAGAAAACGATTGGGAGATAGTAGCTTGGTTTTTTGTGTCGTGACATCACCTTAGCCATAATGTGTCGTTGGGTTGTCAGTTGGGATAAGTTATTTTCCTTGTCATCTCGTCTCTCCTTGCTTGCGTGATTAAATTTCCTAGTGAAATGGTGTTTGCTTTATTTAAATTTATTGCCAAAATGCATAAAGGAGTGCTTGTTATTTAATTAGTTAATTTAATTCAATCAATAAATTAATCTAATCATGGATTAGATTTATTTATTGATTAAGTAAATTAAATTAATTATGTTAGTATTATTAAATTTGAGGCAAAAAAAATAAAATAAATAGATGGAAAATTGACTTGCATTCCTCTTGTAATAAAATAAATTAAAAATGTTTTTTTTTTAAATGTAATTGTTAGATTCAATTTTGTGAAAGAAAGGGAATTTAATTATCATTGTGGTGCAAATAGAATTTTGTTTAAATAAATATTATGCATTTGAAGTGGGAAAATGAAAATTGTTTATTAAATTTCAAAAAAAAGAAAATATCCAAAATATCCAAAATAGCAATAAATTTTGGTGGGTGAACTAAAATTAGGGGTTTGACAATTTGGAGAAAAAAAATTTGCATAAGGTAATTGTGATTTTCTTTGAAATGGTAATTGGTAATTTTGGAGAGAAAACTTGCATTGAAAATTCTTGGAAGACATTGGGAAGAGGAGATTGAATTTTTTTTTGGTGAAGCTGAATTGAAAAAGGAAAAGGAAAATCTCCATTGAAGGATTTGAAGCTTGGAGAAAACATAAGGTGCAAGTTTTTTTTAAATCTTGTGTAAATCTTATTTGAAAATCTTGTTTTTTTTTGAAATGGTTCAAACTGTTTGAGGAATTTAAATTTTGAATCAGAGGAAAACCCATCAAAAATCTCCATTTAAACTTGAACTGAAATTCTCAAAATGTTGTGGAAACAAAGAAATCCAAATTTCATTATCAAACTTGCAACAGAAAATTGAAACAAAACATGGTGAATTCAAATGAAAATCTTCAAATGGCTGGAATAAATCATTTGATTTCAATGTTCTTGTAATTTTGTTCTAGGTATTCATTTTATAAAAATAAAACTTCATATGAGTTTTTTTTTTTTTGTTATATTCCATTTTCTTCCCTTTGATTTTGAATTGGAGTAAATGGAAAAGATTCTGGTTTAAAAGAATGAATTCGTTTAATTTTATTATTTAGTTTCCTTTTTATGATTTTATTTTCTCTGTGTGAATAGAGCAAGAACAAGGTTTGTCTTTTGTTTCCCCATCCAAAATCCGGTTGAATTTGAATGAAAATAAGATATTAAATAATGATTTTTTTTATTACTATTATTGTGGGGAAGGGGAGGCACTGTGGCTGGCCCAACCCACCCCTGGGGGCGCTGCCATTTTAGCTCCTCCCACGGCTGTGGGAGGTGCTGTCATGGGCAGCGTCGCCTAGGGTTGAGCTGGGCGCAACTCAAAGTTGCGTCCCAGTCTTCCCTTGATATTCGTGCCCTTTGATATTTCAATTCGTGTTGTTTTATTTTATATATATTACAATATATATATATTATAATATATGTTATATTATAATATATTTCATAATATATCATTGTTTTATTATATATATATTTTTGTTTTGTTATATGAAAAAAAAAATATATATATATAATGTTAATAAATAATTATTATTTATTTAAATAAATATATATAATGTAATATATATATATTTATATATAATATTTAATTATTATATATATCATATATATTATATGTATATATATATTTAATTTAAATAAATATTAATAGCATGATTTGATGTGGGATTTAAAATATTGAGGTAAAAGTTAAAAATAATGATATTTAAAAATATCATTGTTATAAGTTTTTTTAAAAAAATGAGAAATCGGGATTGCATTTAAACAATTTAATTGTAAAAGGATATTTTTTTATCACTATGAAAAATTGCATTATGATTAAATGATTAAGTCTAGATTAAGGAAAGATTCCCAACGTGTTAGACCTCTCTTATGTGATTGTGCAAGAACATAGTTTATTTAATTTGATTAAGTGCACTAATGCGATGAATGATTGGATTTACGAAATCCTAATGTAGATTACATTTTATTGTTTGCAAGCTTCCTTTCGATGTGGGGCATTCATTCTTGTTGGGATTTGAGTCAGATTTGTAAGTCTTCTAGTTTGAATCGTCTTCTTTATTTTGGGGTTGCTGTCAAGTCGACCAACCATGTTTGCCTTGGGTAGTGCATAATGGTGTCCTATGTTGTACCGGTTATCATGAATGAGCTATGTTGACTTCATGTCATGTTTAGGGATTCATTACCCCTAGGTTGCACTTGAGTATCCTTTGGTTGTGGTATAGTTCCACATGTTGTCTTAGAGAAGTGGCTTACATTAAAGGCCGGCACACAAAGTGGTGCCAGGAGATCTCAATGTAAGTTGGTTAATTTAGTGAAAACTTAAATCAATTGATTAGTGTAGGTGGTACCATCATTTAAAAAAATTAATTTTGCCTAGCTCATGGACGCAAGTGCTTGTATAGACTTGGGATGAGGTGAGAAGGCCTGGAATGGAAAGATCATTATCTTATCCCTTCGAAAGATAACGGTTTCCACATTGGTTTGCATGTGGGGCCGGGAGTCGTTAGAGGTTACCAGGATATCCCAAGATGGGGGCCGGGACCTAGGAAGACTTGCCAGGATATCCCATGCGACATTGTGATGACACTTCTCCTAAGTGAACATTATGTTTGTATTCGTGATGTGATCATTTTATTATATCTGGAAGTATTGTAACCCTTATGTCATGTGATGTCATGTTCGTATCTTTTTCAATTGAGTCATGTTGCCTATGTTTAGAGGTTGTTGGTCTTGACCTGAAATCCTTGTTACTATCTCCTAGCATGGGGGGTGAGCCTTCAGGTATCACTTGGTTGGGTGGAACGTGCACCTTACTCAGTTGTTTTTGGCGTTTGCTTATGTGGACGAGACTTTCATGTTGGAGAGCTCGTGGGATCCAGTTGCTACTTGGTTTCATTTATGTTAGTTGCTCTTGTATTTTATTTACCCCTCATTGTTATCGAGGTGGAAATTGTAATAATCAATCATGTTATTGAGTTACCTCATTCTGGGAATGAGAGATGTAATTGTAATTATATAACTTCTGTCATTGGTAACCATGAAGGATCTCATGGTCTTAATGAAAATCTCATGTATGGAATGTATGTGCTTTAATTAGTTAAGTGAATGTTGTTATGTTTCATTTCATGCATGTTGTTTTAATTTGTGATTTAAATAACCTTTGTCTTGTAACCTTAGGGGATTGTTGGTTTTGTGTTGTGATCATACATGTATTTGTAATTAATCAAAAAAAAAAATTGTGCATTTGTTTAGTAGTTTGCAACTTCCCCTAGGGTTGCGTGGTGGGGCATTACAAGTTATTCATATTTATGTGGTCAGTGACCACCAACTATTCATATTTATGTGGTCAGGGACCACCAGCAATTGCATGCTATTATATTTATGTGGTTAGAGAACAACCATTCCCCTCCTCCCCCTTAGGTGGCTTATGAAGTCACATGGTGCTTGTAATGTGCAAATTCTATTGTTGAAAAATAAATTAGTGAAAATTTCTTAATTGATGTTTTATTTTATTTTACACCAGCAGTGTGGAATTTTACATTTATTTTATTAGGCTATTCAACCATTTGAAGATGTTATAGTCTGAGTTGCCTCAAAGAATTATTTAATTTCATTTTTGAATTAAGATTGGAATGTTGAAATGTAGCTACAATTGATCTTTATTTGTTTTTTCTCTTGATTTTATAATTTTCTATTTTATTGAAATGTTGGTTTATGATCTTATGATTTCTTGGTTTGAGGCTTTCTTAATGTTTTCTAACTGCTAGTAAGCATTGTGTAATGTGACATATGCAAACTGCCATATTCCAGGGGGTTCCCTGGCAGGTTGTATAGGGGAGTAGATGCGCTAGGAAATTATGAATTATTTTAAAGGGGTCGCAAATGGGACCGGTATGGGATGGTCATTAATCCATTCTTCCCCTAGATCTATAATTGATCTTGTTGTACCTTCCTTTTGGAGGATAACCCCCTTAAACAAACAAAGGGAAGGTACTAGGAAATGTATGGAGGGGTCCTTAGCGAAGGGCCTTGAGAACATATTTCCTAATGGCTATGGTATCCAAGAATATCCATCCTTGTAAACCCCATTGAACCTTGTAATGTGAATTATGTAATTATTGTGATGTATGGATAAATTTGTAATTAAATAACATGTGAAAAGCCCTGATTACTATGTGAGAAAGAAAGTGACAAACAAAATTGGGAATATCATTATTCTAGACACATGATTGATATTGGAAAGAAAATATGTTTGAAAAACATCATGAGTGATGTTTATGATGCAAAAAGGGAGCCTTGAAGGGTGGATAGGGATGTTATTGTGTTTTGGATACATGTTGGTGTAATTGTTAATAAAAAAATGTTAATTACATAGATAATTACTAGTATTTATTACATTGTGAGTATATTGGTTAAATGTTCTATGGTGAGAAATTTTGTTTTAATTATTTAGAGGTTTGATGCATGGAAGGGATGTCTCTAATATGTGCTTATAGTAAAATATTTTGAACCACTTCATCATGGAAGTAAAGTAATTGGTATGTTTAATAGATTATGTACATTACCATATGAAGGTTATGTTTTCAAACCTTAACGACTTCCAGGAGGAAGTCTAAATTAAGGGGAGGGGGATGTAAGGCCCCACCTTGCATGTGATTAGTAAAGCCCTAATATGTGTTATGTGATCCTAAATAGATGGTAATACGTATTATGGATGACAAATAGTGTGATTATTTGATAATATTCTTGCTTATGCTACCATGAATATAAGACCCCATTTCGTATCCCCCATTTTATTTCAATCGAACAAGTAGTTAGATGATAATTATGATGAAATGAATGATAAAAATCTTTTTAGGATTCATGGGCATTAACCTTGATTTCATTATGATAGATGCACATGTGAATTGTTGGATATAACTTGAAAGTGCTGGGTTATTTGGCATATTAAATTTTGGTAAATGGTTCATCGTTAATGTTATAGGAGTTTAAAATGAATTACTAAGGTGGTAAACAAAATGATGGAGTGACTATTTCATTAACTATATTCTTGTATTGGAGAAAGTGTGTATTTCCTTTGATTGTAATGAAAATTGAATCATTAGGTTCATTTGATGTATTAATGAGTAAATAGTTCATGAGTGAAAATTATGTGAATTGGATTAGCTAATAATATGAAGAGATATATGATCTAATCATGCTGACCTTGGTAATGTGCACGAATCAAATATGCAAATATGAGGATAGATAAATGTTGGAATCAAATCAAATACATCTTTGAGAAGTTCTAAGTGTAGCCCTATTTGACTTAGAAGGGTTTGAGGTTTTATTATTGGCTGGGTGATTGTATAGAACCCAATTGTAGGACATGTGATGTGAGTTTGGTAGGGGTTGGAACCCATGGTTAAGATCAAAATTCGTATGGATTTTTGTGTGGGTTTTAAAAAGGGATTACTAAATCAATTTCCTTGGTTTTTGAATAAGAATAGACCCCTAGGACCTATACCTATGGGTTTGGAATATTTTTGACACATTTGAACTTGTCTTTGGAGTGTGAAAAGACCCCTCAAAAGTCCACATTCATGAATGTGACAAATTCAAAAAGTGTTGGGGCTTGGGAAGAGTGACTTGTCACTCTCAACCTTCTACTCCCCAAAAGTTCTTGGAATTGGCACAAGACTTACACATATGTGAGAACTTGTGGGAAAGAGTGTAGGTTTGGAGGATCCCTATATATCTCAAGAAGATCGAAGATTTGGGCATTGACTACTTCTCCTCTTGGAGAACTTGAGTGAAGAGGGTAGAAAGAATGAGAAAAAGAGAGGAGTCCATCTCTTTGGAAAGATATTGATGAAAATGGCTTGGTTTGGAGATGAAAGATGGATACAAGATTTTAGTCCCTCCACCTAAAAGAAAAGATAAGTTCTTTCTTTTGCCCTTGTTTCTTGGTAGTAAGGAGTTGACCTATTATATGGATCATGCTTGAAAACATAAAGTAGAGGACGTAGATGCATGTAAGTTGTGCTATGTTAGTTTTATTCCTTTGTAAAAATGAGAAAAGACTCCACTGATAATTGTGGGGCTAAAAAAAATTCCTTGCTCGGGGGTATGGCTAGAGCCCACGAGGCTCCATGATGCCATTATGGTAGGGTGAAGAGAAAACTTGCATTCTTTTGCATGATTATTCATTTTATTTTAGTTTGAAGTATTATTGTAAAATGAAAGTATCTTGTTGAAATGGATAAAGGAGTATGAAAAAAAGCAAGCCTTATTCTTGTGTGTTTTTTTTGTTGTACTCCTAAATATTGTGTGTAATATTGAAGAAATTTTATTTTGTTGAATTGAAGAAAAGAAAGAAAATAGGTAGTGAAGTAAGTTCTTACTTATTAGCATGTTTCTCCCTACATCTCTTAGTCTTGATTTTTTTTTTATTGGAGTCAATGATTATTTGGTATTATACATTATGAAAACTAAATAAATGATATTGTTGTAACGCTAGGATAGTTTGAAGGAAAATGTATTTATTCCTTTTCAATAAAGAAAAATACATATATATACATATAAATAAAGTTATGAGAACATAAGTTCAAAAATTTAAAGAAAATGGGATGTATTCTTTTTATTTTGTTGACCAAACCAAAATATATCTATTCTTCAAAATAAATAATACCTATAGTTAAGTGATGCAAATAAATAAATAAATTCCTAGGCTATAATGTCTAATGTTAAAAATGATGTTACTAATACTTTATGCCTTGAATTTTTTTTTTCCAACATACTTGTGAAAATACAATTAGGTTATAAAATGTATTTGAAAACGGTAAAGCCTCTATTCTCTAATTTACCACGGTAACAACAAAGAACTCTTATATGGTGAAGTTTGTATACCACTATATATATATATATATCTATAATGGGTAAATAAAAAAATAAGCCAGTAAAATGTTTAAGCCACTGTTATTGGATCTAAACCATCATCTGCAGATATACTCGTAAAATAAAATTTGAAATGCATCTAAATGTATGGAAACAATTTTTTTTTACGAATCTACATCTATTCATCTTATCTAATATATATAGTATGTAATGAAAATATTTTATTTAAATATACAAATTTATATAATCTGTGGCATTTGGGGGCACTCACCTTAAATCTCGTCAATTTTTTTAAGCAAAAAGGGTTAATCGGATAAAATAATAAAATATATATACATTAAAAATAAATAAATAAAAAATAGAGATCTCTGCAAACTCCATACAAACTCGGTCTAGTATCCTTGATAAAATAAAATATACTTGCCATTCAGGTAATGATGGATCAAACACCCAAAAAAAAATAGACCCTGCTCAAATGTCATCCAGCCTAGTTTCAGGAGGAGATAAACCTGTATGCCCTATTTTGAACACTATCGTCTTGGCTTCACACACCGCTACCGAATAAGAAAATAGCTTCAATAGATTAAAAAAAAGAGAGGAGGTAAGTTAGGGTAGTAAATAGAGTGGAGATAATGTTTTGACCTAAAGTCGGATGTGAAGATTATAAAAGTGGAGTTGAGTTTCTTGCATTTTGGAATAAAGTCCGAGGCTTCAAAAGAGCTACTCACCTCGCTTTTGTTCTCCCAGCAAGTTAAATTGAAATAAATTTTAACCCTATAAAGAAGAATTAATGACTGCTACTTATAAAATTAATGAGTGATATTAATATAAATACATTTAGTTATGTTTAGATTAAAGCTATATGGAGTTATTATGGGGGAAAAATAATTACTATTGCTATGGGACTAAAAAACAGGAAAATTAAATGTAAAATCATGTTAGTGTTAATATAAGATAAATCCACTATCAACAATCTAATTATTATGGGAAAAATAAAATAATAATGATGTTAATAAATGATGATAGTGTTAAAAAAATAAAAATAAATTATTATCAAAGAATAATAATAAAAAAGAATTTTAACATTTTATATTAATAGTAATAAAATTGAAATTAAATAATAGAAAATACCAATACTAATATTACCTGCAAGGTAAAATATCAATTTTGAGATTATAGTAAAGTTCAAATATAATGTAAATGCATCATTGATAATGTTGGATAAAATTATTGTAACGTGAAAACATAAATATATCAATTGTTTATTAGTATTATAACATAATAATAGGAATTGAAGTAAAAGGTGACATTAAGATAAAAAAATAAATATTAATATAGAAGGTAATATCAATTTAAACTATTGAAAACAAGGAGATATTAAAATTATATCCATAATGCTATGATAAATTTTTTTGTTATGAGTAAAATAATAGTAGTAATAAAATTAGTGAATTATTATTTTACTGAATAGGGAAGTATAATATTGGGATAAAAGTCATGATGACATGATTAAATAGTTATAACATTATTATGGTAAATGGGAGAATAAATATTACTAAGATATAACATCTAATTATATAAATAAATAGAAAAAAATAAACGAAATTGATATTGTGGTGAAGTAGGTGAGAACATTACTAATACAAATGTGAGATGGATGATTGGTTATTAAATAACAATATTGTTATGAATAGGGTTTGAAGCACATGAAAATAATATTGTGTACACAAGAATTATGTAATAATAATATTGTTGTTGGGTTGTTGAACATAATTATAATATTATTAAAGTTTGTGTCAAATAGCTAATGATAATTTTATTTTGATTCCCAACAATAAGGAGGTCATTAAAGATTAAATTGAAGCTAAATAATTTCTTTTTTTTTGTTACCAAATATTATTATATCAACATCAATATTTTGATATGAACATGGTATACATAATTGATCATTGCTTAAAGATGTTAATTCATAGATTATGGTCGTTTAAAAAAATATATAAAAATAATTAAATAAGTTGAAAACCTATCTTTCTCTAGTTCATAAATGTGCATGTGTGCATGTTTGAGCAAGCTAAATTGACTCTAGTATACCATCACTAAAGAAGCGCTCAAATTTATTTATTTATAAAGTTATATTAAGAAGTGACCACACTAGGGTGTGTAGTGTGTATTATAGTTATATCCTACACCATAACCACTTAGAATGTTAATTAGTTTAATTAATAGGTTCAAAAAAATTAGGATTTAATTAACTAAAATGGGGATTTAGCTGATTTAACATCTGACTTATATTTTAGGATTTATTTAAATCAAGTGGGAGGAATAATGAGATGTTAGTGATTTAATTGTATAAATTTGATTTATTCAATTAAATGAAGAACTTTAGAAGTTAATTAAATAAAGATTGATTTATTTAATTAAAGAGGTACTTTTGGATTGAGTGATGATTTAATTAAATAAAATTGATTTATTTAATTATAATGGAGAATATGATTTAATCAAATAAAATGATATATTTAATTAAAAGATGAACATTAGACTTAATTAAATAAAGTGATTTATTTAAATAAGAGAAGATAATGATTTAATTAGATAAAGTTGATTTATTTGATTAACAGAGGAAATAATATGATTTAATTAAATAAAGATTACTTAATTAAATGGTTAGTAAAGAAGTGATTTAGGTAGAATTGATGTTCGTAAATAAGGATCAAGTATGTGACATCAATCATGGCAATTTTTGTGTCTACAACTGGTTATAAACGTCTATCTATATAATAATAATAGTAGGCATATGGGTGGTCATCAAATTAGAATTTTTGGGTGTTCAAAGCTGAATTTCCAACTTTCAACATACTTTTCATATGTTTTCTGAACTGGGACTCTTCAAAAATATATGTAAAAATCCTATTTTATAATATACATACAAATATACATACATACATACATACATACATACATATATATATATATATATATATATATATATATATAGGATATCAATCCTTTTGCTTAAAAAAAAATGATTTATAATCTATTTTATGAATTAAATGGTGCTTTTGTATGCTAATATTAGCATTATGCGATATGGTTGTCTTCTTTGAAAGATAAGCTATATAACATTCATTTATTACAGTCTAGTTTTATTTTCATTGATTTGATTTGATGGTCATATGTTTTCAATCTTTGCATTGATTATCAATGGTTGTGACCCTTGCTTTTGCATTAGTTTCATATTTATGAGCTAACATTAATTACCTTTCCTGCTTTCTAGTTAAAAGCATACCCGTATTCTTTAGATTATATTAATTCATTGAAAATATAGTGAGGGAGTTGTAGCTTGACATAATTAAGAGAAAAGCCACAAATGTAATTGTGGTCTTTTTGGAGCCATTAGTGAATTTTGTTGGTGCTAAGTTTGGGCTGAGAGTCACTTGTCTAAGTATATTTATCCTGAGCCATTCCATTCGCTAACACATACTATGAGACAATAGGAAAATCTATTGGTTGCTTATGAAATGTTGACAATTCCCCATTCTACACTAGACATTCCAATTTTCCTTGCACTCTAATGGATATTAATGTCTCCAAACTTCTTCACAAGGATTTGGTTTTGATGGCAGGGATATGTCTTTGAGTCAAGTGCCTAACCATGGTGATCTCCCTTTCAGATGTAGATGAATATTTTCTATTGATCACTTGGCTATTGATTATCCTCTCTCGATACAAGGGTACAATTATTTGGTGAAACAATGATAATCTAGATCACCTAGCTATTTATGCCCCTAATTCTTCATCGAATGGCCCCCTCAAGATGATGAGTCATTTCAAGATAATTATTATTTAGCTTCTAGTATAGCTTTGATGTGCCCTTTTCCTTCTAATCCTTTCCACCTTTATTGGATAATCTCATGCCCCATCCGCACATGGCTTTATCTTTGGCTTTAGATCAACTTCATATTATTCATGTGGTGAAGGGTCACCTTTTGTCTCACCATTTTATTGCTCTTCCTTCACATGTGGATGGGATCTTTGAGTGAAAATCGCCCATGCTTCCCTTCATTCTAAGAACCTAATGGATAATATCTCTGAATTTTGTTAGAAGGAGGAATAAGGTCTTCCTAAAAATTTATCCCAAACTTATGCTATAGTGTTGGGTAAGAGAACAAATTGTGCAAGATCTAGAATTATCTAAGTGGGACCCCAAGGGTCTTAGCTTTATGTTTTGTTTGTAGTTTTTTTGTTAGCTTGGTTATAATTGCACCTCATTATTTTTAGTCTAGTTGAGTGGTTTGGTCTATTTCATTACTCATGACACATTTTTTATCTACATTTTGCCTATGTTGTTGCAAGGTTTGGGCCTTTTCAAACTTGCTTATCAATATAAAAAATATAGAAAAGAAGTAGAGCTCTAAACTATGCTTCCTACACTAACCTATGAGAGGAGGTGGGTACAAAAATATACAAGTACAAGGAAATAAAAATAAATATAATATAGCATAATGCAATGAATTACATGACAAAAAGGTATATTTGGGAGAAAATTTACCATAATTCAAAGAACCTCGATGTATTATTTAGCAATCAAATGTTACAATACACATGTAGAGTCCAAGCCCTTACAAGACTATTGTAGTGTCATAAAATGTCACCCTTGACAATTTCATACTAAGTTTGGCACACTCTTAAATGTATGTGCCTAATTGTGTTTTGATTTACCTATTTAATGGTCACTTTTGAGAAATTGAACCCTGATTAATAGACTTTGGAGAGCCCATAAGGCTTGGACTATGGTGTCCAACGCCCCTTTCCCACCCAATCAGTTACCAAATTTCAAATATTATTGTCGCCCTTAAAATATTTAAGAATTCAAAATCAGTTGCCACTTATCTTAATGGTTAATGTGAAATATATGTGTAGATTCATATAAATATTAATCTTCCCTTGATTTGAACATCTAAGAAATTCAATGTCTCTCTAGCATCCAAAAAGGTAATTGATGCAATATCAACAGAAAAATAAGGTAAAGAGTGAATGCATATTTATAGTCAAATACAAGTCTACACAACACATCAACAATTTCATATTTGTGCTTTGTAAGATATTTTATATTTATGTTTATTATTGTTATGAACATTAACACTTGCAGGATCTCCAAACATCCTTCTACTTCTCCTTGTATGTGATGAGAAATTTGACTTTAGTCTAGCAAGAATATCATATTTGAGTGGCAAGTTTCAATTGTGCTATTTATCATTCATTTATATCGGTGTACATCTGGTCCCCCAAGAGCACATGATATATATCATCATCATAGCCATTGTGGAGGTGGAAACACCAAAACAAGGTTTGACTAAGGAAAGCCCCTATATGACACAACCCTTCTCGCTAGTTCTCAAGGCTTCAAACCCTAGTTCATGCATTCATGCATCTATCATGAAAAAATTAGAGATTTTCGAGTACTTGAACACTATTAACCTCAAAATATGATCTTGATTGTTAGAGACCTCCAAAGACTATTTACACATGTACCAGCTCTGAAACTCTAGTTTCTAGCACTTTAGGACTAGGGAACATAGTACCTTATCCTAATAGTTTAGCCTCAAATTTGAATGCCACGTTCTTCTCTATCTGCACTCTCTAGATTTATACTTTATTTTTGTCTTCCTTTTCCATTTTGTAAATCCTATAATTGTTTATCACTTTTACCCTAATTCACCTAGTTTCATACATTACATCATCAATCATTACACCCCATAGAAAAAGGGACCAAAACCTTGACCAACCTCTTTGGCTCTCTCTTGAGGAAGGCAACCAAGCAAGGCCCCTTAGTTACTTTTGTGTCTCTCAATGTATGTATGATGGAATGATTGATTTAGGTTAGGGTGATAGCCTAAACCCTCATTTACCATCACAAATTTTGGTGATCCTAATGTCTCTTACAATTATATTTATTTTGACTTAAAAAACATATACTTTGTAATCGAATTAAAATATTAGGTTACCTAAATATCTTATTGTTCACGTGAAATCATTATATATTACTTTTGAAAAAAAAAGTACTTCACATCTAGATTGAATAACTTATTTTCATATTCTAACATTATATGTTTAATTTAGAAAGAAAAGCATTTGAATAAGTTCTCTTTTGTTATTGCAAAAATATAAACCTAAAACATTGTCTTCTAATATATCATCAAAATATTTATCTTCTCATCACTTCTTTTAATTTCCTTATATCTTCTTATTCTTGGGAACATTTATATTTCTCAAAACTTGAATTTGATTTAAGAGTTTCATCACATGGTATTCTACATCCAATACTCCTGTGAGATGAAGTTATCAACATATGGATTCTCATGCCTTAAATAGCTTCAATATTGAGCCTGAGTTTGTTAACTCTTTCACCCAAAGGACTATTACAACACAACCCCCTTTGGATACCATTCCTACCTTGCCAATGGTTTCTAAGTTATAATATCTTCTTTATTATCTTGGATTTAATGGTATTGTGGCCTATGTTCCTAAAAATCAGCTCTAAAAACTAAATAAGGACTTGTTCAATCTATAAGAATTCTTGATTAGAGAGAATTTTGTTGGACAATTTTTCTCTCTTTTATAAAACCTTAGAAGATTGATGCTTAGTGGTTCACAAGAAGTGGAGGTCTTATGTAGCCTTGCCTAGCTGACATAGTGGACTCAAACATTATGAGATCAACTAGTTACACAAATATCCTCAACATAAATTAGTCCCTTCAAAACCTAATGAGAACACAACTGTCAACTCTTATGACTGCATTTCCTATTCCAACATTCACTTCTTTTGTCATAACGCATGTTGCACATCTTGTAGTGGTCTTAACACTAATTTGGTACACTAATTTGGGGCTTTCATGTTAAAATATTATAAATCAAAATAACTTTTTTTCATCTTCTTCCAGTCCCTCATTTACTTCTCAAAATTTCAATCAACCCATTTCCCAAAATATTCCATAATTCACTTATCAAACTACCAATCCATTTATTTCTATGACCAATCCTTCACATTTACTAAACTCTCAAACTTCCTCACTAATCGATCCTATCATTAACCAACTATTGCAATATGTGAGTTCTTTACAATAATAAATATCCAATATGAATCAAAATTAATTCCACTCCAATTATCCAACATACCTCACCTGTAACCCACTATCATTTGCATTTATAAAGATTCTATTTTTGCAAAACATTGAAACACCTCGTTTTGAGAAATATAATGGAATGGGGGACCTAATAATCATGTATCATATTTTTCCACATTATGTAGGGATTTCCTCCTTGGAGACGATCTCTTAGCTAAAATATTTCCTAAGTCATTAAAAGGAACAAACTTGGATTGCTTTTTTTCATTACCTAATAATTTCATCCACTCTTTTTCACAATTGGTCAATCAATTTCTTCAATAGATACAAGTTGATATTGGACCTGGAATCATATTAATTGATTTGGTTCACTACAAGCAATGATCCAAGGAGAAAGTGGCTAATTTTATAGGGTGTTATCAAGCCCTTTATTCTCAAATTTCATATTCCTTTAAGATGTTAATGTCTAAAAAAAAAACTTACAACTGCCCATTAAGGATAAGGTTTGATTCATAAGGTACGATTCATTTACACATCTTTGCATGGATCTTCATGATTAATAAATATGGATTAGCCAATATGAGATTTCATCCTCATCCTCTCCAATTGGCCAATCTGAGGTGGTTCCTACTTCTAATTATCAATCATCTAATAAGAAAAATAAAAACTTTATCAAGATAAATTCTCCTTCTTCCTCTAATAATATACATAGGTTGTGGCTACAACAACTTCTGTTGCAACCCATTATCAATTCAAATGAAGGGATTGAGAATTATCATAACTCTATGAATCTATTCACATCATTATGCTACAATTGCTTAGCAATATTTTGATTCAACTTCCTCCTATTCATCTTGTGGACACAACCAAAATTTTACCTCCTTATAATTTGAAAGCATTATGTCAATATCATCGAACACATGGGCATGAAATTGAATGATGTATGCATCTTAAGCACCAAGTGCAATATCTCATTAACTTTAATGTTATCCAAGTGGCTGGTGTAAATCATAAAGGAAATAAATACATTGCACCTCCTAACTAAAACTTGCAAATCTATAACAACCCCTTACCCAGCCATTTCACAATTCTTGTAGAAACACCCACTATCACAATACTCACTTCCATATCATTCAATTATGAGATCCAACAATTAGAAGATGTAATTGCCATGATAAATTCTCACTCAAGTTCCAAAAATAACCTAAGCTCATTCATGATATCACATTCACCCACATCAATGTGTCTATTCACACACTTGATGGTCCTTAATAATGTGCTTGTTGTTTTACATTATAAATGAAGTTTCGGTGATTGGGAAAGTTAATTGGTCAAATAAAAAACCTATCACACATCAAATAGGAGAATATATGAGAAGTATTGGAGACATATATGCTCATAGTGATGCCATTGTAGCTTTCTTTGCAATTTTCCAAAGAAGAATGAATATGAGATAGAGGATTCCAAGAAGTGTGGTGAAGAGATACATAAAAGACATTACTTTTATTTTCTTTGTTGATTTTTGCATAGTGGAAGCAATTTAACCTAGAATCATTTGGGTTCCAGAATGAAGTTATGAAGTATCAAAGGATGAAGCTATCAACTATGTAGAAATATTGATAAATAGTCCTACGAATCCCAACAAGCCAAGGTGTGATGAAGGAAAATCAAGGGAAAGAAAGTACAAAAAGGAAATTCACAAAAAATCCTCCACTAAAGAAAGAGATGAAAGAATTCAAAATACAGAAGAGGGAAAAAGATCTAAGTGTTGGCCCCAATGCCCAAAAACTAGATATAATAAAAATTATGCACATTGATGATGCTCAACATGAGCATGCAAAAGAAAATCTTGGTGAGTCCTCCTCCGGTATTTAATTGGGACATATCTTGTCTGAGCAAGTAATATTTGTTGGAGTATGGACATACACTGAGAGGTGGTGGGGTGAATCAGTGTATGACATATAGACCTAAAAATTAAACCTTTTAAACTTTGACAAAGACTTTTATTTTAGATATCCTTTCTATTGATAACAGAGCACAATAATTATTTTGAGAGCATTCATGAAAAAGAGGTAAACAAAGATATGGAAACATTAATTCAATTCATTTAGAAAACTTATGCCAATATAAATTGTGTGAGATATCTTGCACTTGCCAAAGATGTGACTGACATTGTTTAACAATTAGAGCATGATGAAAAAATAGGTGCACCTCATAAGACTATGCACATGAAGACCAACATCTTTGAATCACTTTAAGACCATCAAATTTCAATGTGGCTTTATGAGACCATGTAACAACTGTGAAACTAAATGACATATGATAAACATTGAGACAACAAAGAGCCTTAGTACATTATGAAAGATTGAAACATAACAATCTTGAACTATGAATCAATGAATGAAAATGTGATGTGATAAACTAAATAACTTTCATCAGAACATGCAAAACATATTTGGTTAAATAGAAATTTTAAAATAGTTTGCAATATATGACTATGAAAGTACTTGTAACAACATATCACATTAACATTGTAGAAATAAGAACTGATAATAGACATTAATGCATTTGATAACTTATGAAAATTAGATAAACTTGAAAAATAATCACACCAAGACTCATCACATAACACATTATATTTCCTGAATGGAAAGCCATCAAGGGGAATAAAAACCACTTGAAAAATATATCACTTTATTTAGATAGAGCACCAAATCTAAAATGTTCAAGAGCACCAACTCCACACAATTCAGAAGCACCAACTTCCAAAGTTACAAGAGCACCGACTCCTCCACTTTTTAGGAGCACCAAATCCTCCACTTTTTAGGAGAACCAACTCCACACTTTTCAAGAGCACCAACTCCATAAAAATACAATGAATAATCAATTATAGTGTACTATTAAAACCCTAGAAGTGCAAATGCAATCCTAGAATCTCAACAGTAGACCATGAAGATTTTCAATTAGCACATTGAAGAATGTTGTATGAAAATGACATCTTCTCTTATACAATAATCTGAGAATCAAAAATATTTTCAAAGCAATACAATGTCTTATGACTGTCAAGATTAAGCCTGTAGTCTCATTTATTTGTTTTTCTTGCAGATTCAACTGAGAAATGCAAGAAAACCATCTTTTAAAGACACTACAAAATAACCTCTAAAATAGTTTTTGTAACTGTAAACCAACTTGGGTTAGGGTTTAAATGAAAAATCCTAAATAATCCTTCTTCAATCAATCCCTTTAACAAAAATTTTAGATATCACCACAATGAAACTTTTTAGTTACAGTTGAGTATAGTCATCCAAAAACCCTAAAGGGTTTTAAACATAATCAACAATAATTAAGACCTAAATAATATTTCAAAACAAAAGATTTACTCGTAAAACTAGTGCAGGTTTAATAAAAAACATTATTAACAACTCCCTTAACAAATTGTTTCAAAGATCGTAAGCGTCAAGAGATTTTTTGCAATACCTGATTACGGTGGATGAAAAACCAACTAAATGAATACCTCAAAAACCTATCAAATGGTTTCATAACCATCTAGCTGGTAGACGCCATACAATCTTTTTAGTGTAGTTGAGCTTTGTCACTTCAAGTTTCTGACACTATCATCATTCCAAACCATTGTTTTCCATGTGATTTTGCTACGCATTGTGCCCTAATGTGGGCTTTTAAATGATAAAACAAAAAAATGTCTTTTGAAAAGCTTTGAAAATAAGCTTATAACCCTACATTTCCCTTGGGTTATCCTTCAAGTGGCCCAAAATTTAGTATGCCCGACAAAAGCATTTTTACTTTTGTTTTGCTTTCCAAACTTATGTTACTTTTGGAGCCTGACACCCCATGTGGTGTAAATGTAAGATACTTCCAATGTTGATGTTAGCCCTTTATGATAAAGGCTTTAAAACCTTTTAAAATTAAATATGATGCAAATAATGAAATATTCAAAGCCTCAATATCATATGTGATGGAGATGCCAAGGTTTATGGACCTTTTGAATTTTTTAACATGAACTTTCATCACAATGAAAGAATAGAAAACCACCTTAATATCAAAGGACTTGAATAGAGAAAACCACCTTAATTGATCAATTTGAAATACTTCAAGTGCAAAGACCACTGTGATATCAATGATGCCAATGCAACTAAACTAAGCCAAAGTCATCTCAAGAAATTAGATGTACTTGTAACCTTGAAGGATCAAATTGACAAACTGAGAAACATCTTGTGAAAATGATAAACACTGTTAGCCAACATCATCATATATAAATCCAAAATCCAACCAATGTGAATAAATGAATCTGTAACATATATTAACCAATCATCACATATATTCTCATATCAATGAACTACTTTTGACATCAAGGACAAACCAAAAACAACTAAGAGCCAAAAAACTCCCCCTTTTCCCTTGATGGAAAAACAAATACTTTGTCTCCCCCTTTTTTCCTTAATGAGAAATGATGAAAGAGGAGAATGTGAGATTCCATGAAGATAAACAATTGAGAGAAACCAACACAATAACTAGTTGCAAGTAGAGCAATATAGTAACAAAGGAAAATATACAAGAGAGGTACGAATGAAAACATATAGAAACAAGCTCCCCCTACAAAGAAGGTCCATACAAGGATATATAAAAATTGGAATCGTCACTCCTCTCTGAGCACCATATTTACTATTCCAGTTACCATTGAACTGCAGTTCATCACTCCTTTTCTCAAACTACACTGTCATTACACATTGTCACAAAGTAAGAAAACTAGGAAGGAAAGAGCATTGCCAAATAATCCAAATGGGTCATTGAAGTCACTTTCAATTCGTTGCAAGCACACTAGCAATTTTCCACCCCATTTGCAAACCTTATTGCAGATGTGCAAATTATCTAATCTGATTAGTGACACACAATAAAAAATCACACTCATGAAGATTAAAAACCTAAATTACTATCAAGAGAGATCTTTACCACCAAAAAATACCACTAAAATACCACTAGAGTACCTCTACACACCAATGAAAAATAGTAACAAATCACTTCCCACTGCATACCAATGATCTAGAAATCCATTGTCTAACTTCCCTGTACCTTTGAATCTCTGATCTTCATTGTCCTGCTACCACCATGGAAAATAGTATATTGGTGCTTTTAGAGTTTATTTCAAGAGAAATTTGACATCCATGAGCAATATCTGCATCCACAAAGCACTAAAAAATTTGATAAGCTCCTAGTTTGACATATTATAAGAATGCTAACAAAAGTTGCAAAGTCTGCCAACTGTCACTCTTTAAACATTTTTAACAACAAATCTTCATTCTTGAGACTTTGATGGATGTCATTCCCTATTTCTTAGAAAATAACCTTGCTAGCTGATCAAAAATATCTTTGTACTCCACTTATTGTGTTAGCAATCAATATCCAAGCACAAGAAGACTTGAAAACCACTTCATCTGATACAAATATTGATAGATCAACATTGAGACTGTATCATCTCAAAGATTAACCAGTAACTAATTTTTTAGTATCTCATCATCAAATACTACCAATGTTGGAGTACCATACTAGTTTAAATACATAGACATTTTCTAAATGAAGGAAATGCATCATAACACTATCAAAGACACCATATATAAATAGTTTGAATAAAGTGAAGATAATGATCAATATGGAAGATTATGCTAGATTAAGTAGCATCCCTCAAAAGTACATATTGGAAGCCATCTCTCAAACTGCTATCAGGTACAATACCATTGCAAGAGTTCTCATCAAACAACTATTATTTTGAAATAAATTGGCATTACTAACTTATACACCTTCAAGCACTACCACAAAGTGTTATCACTATACAACTTAGCAAAGATCACTAAGTAACCGCTTCTTGGAAACACTTTGCAAAAACCACTGTTGACAATAACACAAAAATTAGAGATACTTTGTCCAAGCACATTGGTCAAGACTACTAGTAAAGAAACATAATCACCATTAGACTGACATCAAAGAGCTTGTAAATCATTACAATGTCTTCGTTGTGCATTATACACTATTAACACTAATTGCAAGTCTAGGTTACTATCCACTTAGTAGTCAAAATAGTCAAACCACTATCCATTTAGCAGACAAGGTTCCATAGTCTAGTTCTCCCTAATATAAGAATGAAGTGACCACTATCATAAGAACTCACATTATTGCAAGTAATCACATTGTTATTAAGATTGTAATAATTGTAACCATCACTTATATATAGCAGACCAAGGAAGACTCAACTCTATTAAGGGTGTCAAGATTGCTACAAGTTTAGGAGCATTGTTGAACAACTCACAAATTAGGAACACTTCCACTCTTCCAAAGAAAATTTTCAACCACTAATCCACTGTAATTGACAAATACCATCAATTCACAAGGTTCCATAAAGAGTAGATTGCTATCAAGAAAGATTAGCAAACCACTGTCACTTATGAACCTTGAACTTATCAAGACCATTGGACCATACCAAGTCTTATTCACTTAAATCACATTGTTCCTTTGAAATCATCAACAACTATCAAAGTTCAAGATGCATACAACTGATAGAACAAGCAGGATCACAAAAAATACCAACCTTCCAACTTTTGATATCATAATTAATTGATGAACACCTTCTGACATCAAAATCATTATGGAAAATTACCAGTTGACCCACACCAAGTTATTGATAAAAAAGAATGAACATTGTGAAACAACCAAAGAAACTACAACAATATAGACTCTGCATTATGCATAAACTTACTCAATTTCCTTGTTTTCTCTAGGGGCTAAAAGAAATAAACACTGACCTACTCCCTCTTACCTCTTACTACATCTCATGTAGTAGGCGAAGCTTTTTGTGTAACATGCACTTGATTAGATTCTTTCTTTCTTCTCCAAACATGTATGGGCCCTTTCTTTTTCTTGCTCAATGCATCTACATTTTGGTTTTTAAATGATACCTTCAACTTACTCCTACATTGTTGTGCCTTATGCCCAAGTTTATGACACTTAAAGATATATGATATTATAACCAATTTGAGGAGTAAAGGAATCATACTTTGTTGACATTCCAAAACTTCTATGATCATATCTTCCATACCTCCTACAATTTCTTGCTCTATGACCATAAGCATGAAAACAATAGCAATAGCCATGAAATTGAGAGTAGTTATACCTAATAAATGGATGTATTGAGGGTCTTTTTGTCCTTTCATCAACACATTTATCTTTTGTCTGAGCAGCAACATTATGGTGACCAATATCAATCTTCATTCTTGGTGTTTGCTTGACTGTAAACCTCTTTCCATCTCCAGTAGCAAACACTGTCTCATGTTTAGATTCTTCTGCAAAGCTTTGTCCAACCTCATATCCCAATCTTGTAGGATCCTTAGAATGCTTTTACCTATTCAACATCTCATTCAATAGATTAGTACTATGATCAAATTTCTTATTTTTATCTGATTGAACCTTAACACTTTCAAGCTCTTTCCTTAATACAACTACTTCTCCTTCAAGTTCTAGACATTCAATATTTTTAACCTCCAAATCTGACCTTAATACATCTGCTATCTTCTTACATTCTTCAATTTCAATTTTTTGAATTATAATATTGTCATCTTTAAGATTTAGTTCTTTTAACAAGGAATGATTATCTAAACATTTCTTCAATGAAGCAACCTCATTTTCTAGTTTATTACACAATTCATCCTTGTCTTTTAACTTGACTTCCAATCCCTCTTCAATCCTTTTTCAATCAACCATTTGAGCTTTCATAAATTCAATAATCTTTTTAGATTTACCATTGTTTTGGTTTAATACCTTATTAGTATCAATACTCTTTTGAAGTTGTACCTTAAGTTCCTAATTTTCTTGTTTAAGCCTTTTAAGTTCATCTAAGGCAGCAAGAAGTTCTCCTTCCAAATCAACCTCAAAATCATCATTTTCACATTCTTTTTCACCAAATTCTTGTTCAAAGTCACTTACTAAGTGATATTCTTCTTTTGCAACTACAAGATCACTTTTAGTATCAACTGGCAGGGGTATTTCTTGAGAAAAAACTTCACTAGACTTGACAGGGGTTAGCTGATCAAGTTTTTGCTTGACACTAGTGGTTTTCTTTAGACCTTTTTTTTCTTTTGCACTTAGCCATAATGAATACTCCATGGCCAGGAAACCCTAAATTGGTTAGACTTATGCATGGGTATGGCTCTGATACCACTTGTTGGAGTATGGATAGATACTGAGAGGGGGGTGAATCAATGTTTGATAGAAAGACCTAAAAATTAAAATTTTTAAAATTTGAAAAAGACTTTTAGTTTAGATATCCTTTCTATTGACAATAGAGCAGAATAATTACTTTGAGAGAATTCATGAAAAATAGGTAAACAAAGATATGACAACATTAACTCAGTTCATTTAGACAACTTATGCCAATATAACTTGTGTGAGATATCTTGCACTTGCCAAAGATGTGACTAACATTGTTTAATAATCAGATCATGATGACAAAACAATTGCACCTCATAAGACTATGTACATGAAGACCAAAATATTTGAATCACTTTAAGACCATCATATTTCAATGTGGCTTTATGAGACACTATAACAACTGTGCAACTAAATGACATATGATAAGCATTGAGACAACAAAGAGCCTTAATACATTATGATAGATTGAAACATAACAATCTTGAACTATGAATCAATGAATGAACATGTGATGTGATAAACTAAATACTTTTCATCACAACATGAAATTTTTTTTTGGTTAAACAAAGATTTAAAATAGTTTGCAACATATGACTATGAAAGTACTTGTAACAACAAATCACATTAACATTGCAGAAATAAGAACTGATAATAGACATTAATGCATCTGTCACCTTATGAAAATCAGATAGACATGAAAAAAAATCACACCAAGACTCATCACATTACACATTATATGTCCTGAATGGAAAACCATCAAGGGGAATAAAAACCACTTGACAAATATATCACTTAATTCAGATAGAGCACCAACTCTAAAACATTCAAGAGCATCAACTCCACACAATTCAGAAGCACCAACTTCCAAAGTTACAAAAGCACCAACTCCTCCACTTTTCAAGAGAACCAAATCCTCCACTTTTCAGGAGGACCAACTCCACACTTTTCAAGGGCACCAACTCCATAAAAATACAATGAATAATCAATTATAGTGTACTATTAAAGCCCTAGAAGTGCAAATGCAGTCCTAGAATCTCAACAATAGACCATGAAGTTTTTCAATGAGCACATTGAAGAATGTTGTATGAAAATGACAACATATTCTCTTATACAATAATATGAGAATCAAAAAGATTTTCAAAGCAAGACAATGTCTTATGTCTGTCAAGATTAAGCCTAAAGTATCATTTTTTTTTCTTGCAGATCCAACTGAGAAATTCCGAAAAACCATCTTTTAAAGATACTACAAAATAACCTCTAAAAAAAAAGTGTGTAACTGTAAACCAGCTTGGGTTAGGGTTTAAATGAAAAACACTCAATAATCCTTCTTCAATCAATCCCTTTAACAAAAAATATATATATCACCACAATGAAACTTTTTAGTTACAGTCAAGTATAGTCATCCACAAACCCTAAAGGGTTTTAAACATAATCAACAACAGTTAAGCCCTCAATAATATTTCAAAAACAAAGATTTACTTGTAAAAATAGCGCAGGTTTAATCAAAAACATTCTTAACAACTCCCTTAGCAAATTGTTTCAAAGCCAATAAGCATTGAGCGAGTTTTTGCAATACCTAATTACAGTGGATGAAAAACCAACTGAAAGAATACCTCAAAAACCTTTCAAATGGTTTCATAACCGTCTAGTTGGTAGACTCCATCCAATCTTTTCAGTGTATTCGATCTTTGTCACTTCAAGCTACTAACACTATCATCATTCCAAACCGTTGCTTTCCATGTGATTTTGCTTCCTGTTGTGCCCTAATGTGGGCTTTGAAATGATAAAACAAAAAAGTGTCTTTTGCAGAGCTTTGAAAATAAGCTTATAACCCTATGTTTCCCTTGGGTTATCCTTTGTGGCCCATAATTTAGCATGCATGACAAAGGAATTTTTACTTTTGTTTTGCTTTCCAAACTTATGTTACTTTTGGAGCCTGACACCCCATGTGGTGTAAATGTAAGATACTTCCAATGTTGATGTTAGCCATTTATGATAAAGACTTTAAAACCTTTTAAAATTAAATATGATGCAAATAATGAAATATTCAAAGCCTCAATATCATATGTGATGGAGATGACAAGGTCTATGGACCTTTTGAATTTTTTAACATGAACTTTCATCACAATGAAAGAATAGAAAACCACCTTAATATCAAAGGACTTGAATAGAGAAAACCACCTTAATTGATCAATCTAAAATACTTCAAGTGCAAAGACCACTGTGATATCAATGATGCCAATGTAACTAAACTGAGCCAAAGTCATCTCAAGAAACTAGATGTACTTGTAACCTTGAAGGATCAAACTGACAAACTGAGAAACATCTTGTGAAAATGATAAACACTGTCAGCCAACATCATCATATATAAATCCAAAATCCAACCAATGAGAATAAACAAATCTACAACATATATTAACCAATGATCACATATATTCTCATATCAATGAACCACTTTTGACATCAAGGACAAACCAAAAACAATTGAGAGAAAATAATATTTCTACCAATTGTTTCATCTCTTATTTTGCAATTTCCCTTGCAACAAAGTAGTATAGGTCTAGAGAAAATATTTGACTCCTTCAAAGATTATGCCTTTGGACTAAAAGGACAGGTTGAAATAGAAGTTGGGGCAAGGCTTACAGAGAAAAAGGTAATGAATATCGTAGAAAAATTTGCATCTGCACATAATAAGTGTAGAAAAATGTATCCCTTTACATTTCCACACTTAATTTGGGAGTAATTAATGATAAATTGAGCCTAATGTTGCCTTGATCTAGTGTTGTCATAGACATCAAATACACTTAGTTTTCCAACTCCCCAACATTTCCTCGACCTAAAAAGGCCTAGTGGGACCCATACAACACATTAGGCATATGAGTCCCATCGAGATGGGACCTATATGCCACAAGTGGTGTATGAGTCATATTTGGCCCCTTTTTAGGGTTTTGAGTGGGAAATTAGGGTTTTGAATTCAAATTTTATGAATCTCGGCATTTGGGATCTAATAAACAGTAAGTTAGATGGAATGCCTATATAAACAAGGTTTTAAATAATTATTTCACCTAAGAAATCTTAATATCAAGCTAGCAATCAAGAGTTAAGCATCCTAAGACTTCATAAGAGTGTTAAGAGATTTTACAAGAGCATTTCTAAGGCATTAAAGAGTAGATCTCTTCATCATTTGCTGCAGTAATTCAAGATCCATCATCATGTCAAGGACATATTGTATCAAGCTTGTTGTTGAGCTAGTGTTGTGATGTAGCATTGAAGATCCAAAATTAAGCATTGTTCAACATCTAATTCAAGATCAAGATCTACATTATACATGGCCACTTCATGCTAGATTGTTGATTTACATCCCAAGAAATCATTCAAGGTATCATTGTTCATGTTTCATATTTCATTATTTCATCATAAGGTTTAATTACCTAAATGGGGTTTGACCAAGGTAAACCCCTATTTCTTAACAATCAACAAGTTTTTCTCTCTACATGTGTGATTGTAGATCTAGGTTTCTTAGAGCTTGAAAATTCTTTGAAGATTGAGTTGCAATATTAAGGGTATTCGTCAAAGTTGTCACCTTGTTTATGAGATCACATAAAGTTACCTGCAAGTCACAATTCATAGTTTCAGATCTAGAAATGAAGTGTGGAAGAAAGAGAAAAGATAGGAGAGAAGATTTAGATCTTGACCCTCTGAAAAGGAAGAATAGGACTGATATTCCACTTGTGCATATGAGTCTCAGTACAATGATTTTTCTAGATTTCAAGAGTTCTAGACTTGTCACTACTAGATTTTAGTTTTTACCCATAAACCCTAATCTAGGACTAATATGCCCAACCTTGCGTATGAGTCCCAATGAGCATTAAAGTTAGAATTTTTAGGGTTTTAGGCCATGGTATGAGCCTCTTCAGTTTCCAAGTGAACCTCTATTCATTCTCAGTTTCTTTTCATGATTTTTAATTTCATTTCCTAAGTCATTTAGTTAGGTTTTGCATGTTATTTTGATTCCTAGTCTTTCCAAGCCTTTGCTTGATGGTGAACCCTCTTATTTTCTTTAATCACACCCTAGGAGACCCTTATTGTAGATTTTTTTCCATCAATCTATCATTTTATTTAGATCTCTAGGGTTTCCTTGAATGAAACTTGAAGGATATAGGCCTAGATCCCTAAACACCTAGTTTGTGTTCCACCTCCCAAAAAGTGGAACACCTATTTTCTTCATTTCATTTTGTTGAACCTAGCCTTTAGACCACCTTATTTTATAATTTAGAGTGAATCATAGTCCTAGATCTAGCTTACATTAACTTTGCATTAGGTCTTGCATTAGTTAATTTGCATCTAGGGTTTCAAAATTTTACATTAGTGAAAGTGCATATAGGTTGCATTTTTGCATCTTAGATCATTTAATTTCACTAAAATTCTGAAATTTCAAATAATCAACATAGCATACAAGTTATAAAACCTATAAAAAACTTAAAATTTGCTGAAGTAGGTGCAAAAACCCTAATCCGAGACTTGTACATCCCTCTAGGCGATTGAGTCCCAGTATAGGTTGTTTTTCTTGCCTTTTGGGAATTTAGTGTTGTGCATTTTTCAGCATTTGACCCTTCCAAAAACCTTTACTAGGACTTATACACCCCTTTGGGTGAGTTAGTCCCAGATCAAACCTGAACTGCTTCTTACAACATTAAAAACATCATTTTTGTACTTTTGTTTGCTGTCATTGAATACATGTTTCAGTTTGTTGAGTTTCTAATACATGCATTTCATTAGATCTAGCTTAATTCGGTTCATTGCATGCATTGCTTAATTTTTAAATTGGAATTTACAACATTTTATTTCTAGATTGATTCATAGTGTAATCAACAAATTAGTTTGTTTAGATTCTGAAAATTGCATCTACACATTTCATTCTAGTTCATTGCATTGAATTTTAAGTCTCTTTCCATTTTGAATTTGTATAGATTACTTTGCAAAAATTTAAGTATCTTTCTTTTCCAAGTTTGCAAAGAAAAAGTTAGTCAATAAGCATGTTATTCATTCGTTTAATGCATTTCCTAGTTATGAGACTCTCTTAGTGCAATAAAGTGAAAATGTTGACACTTTCCTTAAATCTACACCCCCTCCTATCTCTCCTATTTATGGTAATGATGTGATAAAAGATGAAACAAGCATAGATAACCATGATGATCATAGTTTTTCTTCTCTTGATATCTCTCCTATTATTGACGAGGGTATCTTGGTGAAAGAAGATGTAATCATTGAGAATCATGAAAGTATTCCTTGTCCTTGTCCTCCTCCCCCTTGGGAAGATATTATAACAATAGAAGATGAAATGATTTCCACTACTTAGTTTACATTCCTCTCCCAACAACTCCCCTACTTGTGAGAATACTTTAGTGAAAAAGGATACAATTGTGAATGGCCGTGAAAATTACATTTGTGAGGACATGTTCATGTTAAGAGATCCAATGATTGAGAGTGATCACAATCCTACCTCTCCCACTTGGAAAGACATTATAGGACACATGGATGTAATTGTAGATAATCATGATAATCACATTGGTTCTTCTCCTAATATCCTTCCTAGTCATGAAGAAGATAGTCTAATGTTAGAAGATACACTTGAAAGTCATGAAAATATCGTTTCTCCCTTTCCTAATGCTCCTACCATTTTGAGAAATCTATTTGAACTAAAAGAGATATTGAGAGAAAAAATTCCATAAGGTGTAGAAGTTCCTCGATTTTAGAAATATGGTGGGAAAGGAGATCCTGTTAACCATGTTTATGCTTTTACCACCCTATGTAGTGATTTCATCTTTGAAGATAAAATTTTGGCTAAACTATTCCCTAGATCCTTGAAAGATACAACTTTAGAATGGTTTTGCTCATTACCGAATAACTCAATCCATTCAATCAATGAACTTGTGGAGGCCTTTATTAATCATTTCCAAGTTCACTTGAATCTTAAGATGACTTTAGCTGATTTGATGAGATGTAAGCAAAAAGATGATACAAATGTTACTTATTTCATTTCACGCTACCAATCACTTTATTCCCAAATTGACATACAAATTCTTGATCCTCACCTTCAATGAATGTTCATATAGAATTTTCAAACTAAGATACAAGCTAAGATTGGAATGATGAAGTTTCCTTCATTTGTACACTTGTATACTGCCCTTCGTGATTATCGAAACTCGGTTAGTAGTCATGAAACAAAGCCCACCTCTAGCCATTCTGAAAAGTCTGAATCTACAAAAGAAAATAATTACCAACCTTTTAGGAAATAGAATAAATGTTTCCTTCAACAAAACCCCCTCAACTAACTCAACATATTGATACCCAAGTGGCTAATATAAACAAGACAACCCCTCTCACATTTGGGGATCTGGCTAGATAATTTACTCCCTTACCTGATACCCTACATAGCACAATGTCATAAATTCTAAAATAGAAAATGATCACCTTACCTCCCATTAAAACACTTGATCCCAATAACCCTTTACCTTCCAAAAAAAACAAAATTCCTATTGCCATTATCACAGAAAAATTGGACATGATACAAAACATTGTAAGCATCTTAAACATCTTGTGCAAGACCTCATTGATTCTAATCATCTTCAAATTGGAGGTGTTAATGATCAAGGAAATAAATATGTTGCCCCTCCTAACCAAAACTTACAAATCTTTACCAACCCCATGTTGAATCATAATATTTCATTTTTCAAAGCTAGTGAAACCAAAATAAATGATGTGATGAATGTTGACATGGATGATGAAAACATGGATACTATTGAACAGGGTCCTAAAAATTATAGTGAAAAAAATACTAGGGATGGTATGATTGCATTGAGTGAAACACAAACTCATAAGGTCCGAACTAAAAATCCTCTTGGAATTACTTTCTCCTCATGAGATATACTTAAACATTCCCCCTACTAGTAATGTCATTTCTACCTTGGGTATTTCCACTAGCAATCCTTGTACCTTTGTGGCATCTCACGTCATATCTCCTACCACTTTATCTCCCATAAGTGTTCCATTCACTCGCCCCTCAAACATATATACACCTCCACCATATTCACCTCCATCCCAGAACACAAGCAATGACACCATTCTTAACCAACTCATGCAAAATGTTCCATCCCTTTAATGACAAATTTCCACTATAAACCAAAATCAAAAAGGCCAACCTTCATACTGTGTCAGAAGCAATCCCTTATCCTTTGAGATATTATCAACACCAATACCACAAGGTATAGAGATTCCTAGGTTTTAGAAATATGGAGGGAAATTAGATCCTTCTAACCATGTTTCCACTTACACCACCTTATGCAGTGATTTTATCCTTTAGGATAAGCTCTTGGCTAAGCTTTTTCATAGATCCTTGAAAGATACCACTCTAGAATTGTTTTCCTCATTACCGAATAACTCAATTCATTCATTCAATGAACTTTTTGAGGCCTTTGTCAACCATTTCTAAGTGTACATGACCCCTAAGATGACCTTAGCTGATTTGATGAGATGTAAGAAAAAGGATGATGAAAAGGTTACTAAATTCATTTCATGCTACCAATTGCTTTATTCCCAAATTGACATAAAGATTCCCGATCCTCACCTTCAACGAATGTTCATTGAGAACTTACAAAATAAGATGCAAGATAATCCTGGAATGATAAAATTTCCTTCCTTCATACATTTGTGTACTACCCTTCATGATTATCAAAACTCGTTTAGTAGTCATGAAACAAAACCCACCTCTAGCCATCTTGAAAAGTCTAAATATGCAACTCAAAACAATTACCAACCTCTTAGGAAACAAAATAAAGGATTTATTCAACTAAATACCCCTTAACAAACCCAACATGTTGATGCCCAAGTGGCCACTATAAGGAAGACAAATACTTTTACATTTGGGGATTTGGCTAGACAATTTACTCCCTTACCCGATACCCTCCATAACTCCATGTTACAACTTATAGGAAAGAACTTGATTTCCTTACCTCTAGTTAAAAATCATGATCCTACTAAGCCATTACCTCTAAACTTTAGATCAAATTCCTATTTTCATTTTCACCATCAAAATGGACATGATATAGAGCATTGTAAGCATCTTAAGCACATGGTGCAAGATCTAATTGATTCGAATCATATTCAAATTGGTGGTGTCAATGATCAAGGTAATAAGTCTATTGCCCCTCCCAATCAAAACCTACAAATCTTTACCAACCCAATGGAAAATCATAATATTTCATTTCTCAAAGCTAATGAAACAAGTATGATGTGATGAATGTTGACATAGGTGATGATAACATGGATACTAATGAATAAAATCATATTGATAACATGGTTGAATTGATTGAAATTCAATATGTTAAGGGCCAGACTAAAATACCTCTTGAAATTGCTTTCTCATCATAAGATATAATCAGAAAGGTACTTGATGGTCCTCTTTACATAGCTAGCCAATTCAATGACAAGACTACTAATGGGGTATTAATTGATCCCTTCTATGGAGAGAATGTGATCACTGAAGAATTCTTACTTGTGCATGAAATCTATCAAGATACATATGATAAAATGAAAGCATGTATAAAAATGTATAATGGTTTTGCTTGCCCTACAATAGGTTCAATCATCCTTCCTTTAAAAGTTGGATCAAAACAATTAGATGTCTCATTCTCTATCATCCCAACATCAGATCAATTCTATGTGAAGCTTGGTTATCCAAGGCTACCCTCCATGGAAGTCATCCCATTGACTGTGCATAAATGTTCAAAGTTTCCCTAAATGACAATGAGATCTTTCCTGTACACCACAGTGGATTTAATCTTGTGTCTTCTCATGGGAAATTCTCATTCAATTTCTTTTGGATCAATCCTAGTGAATGTATTAAACTTGATGAAGATTTCTTTTTCAAATCCTATAAATTTTTTAAGATGAAACACATAGAAAAATTATCCCTTCGAAACATGCCTCAACCCATGATTGAGCATCCTATCCTTGATGAAACCATGATTGAATAAAAAACCCTTCCAAGTAACCAAGACCAACCCAAGATAGATCCCTTTCCTACCTCCTACAAGAAATCAAGAGATAACCAAAATAATCCTATTGTGACTCCTAAGATAAAACAAGTTTACAAAGTGGTTGAATAGCCTCCCATGGTTCCTTTTGTTCCTCCTCTAAGGGAAGAAAAGAAGCCTATGGTTGATAAACCCACTCCTACACAAACATAGCTTGAAAATCATACCAAAAGAAATATAAATGCTAGAGAGCCTAGACATAGATGTTGTGCTATTTCTCAAAGGTTAAATGAAGAAATTAACAAACAAAATCAACATCCAAACTCAAGTGAAGTAATACACAATGAGTCTCCCTCTTCACCACAACAAGATCAGATATCACAACTGCAACAGGGACAAGCACCTTCTTTGGATGTTATCGTTCGACCTCCCATTGTGATTAAATTGGATGATGATGATCAGATTGCTAAAATTGATAAAGAAGTGCATAATGAATTTAATTTATCATTTTCTTCTTCCATGAGCTTAGACAATAACAATTGTGATGATCCTCCTAAAAAAGAGTGACTCACCATGTGTTGAACTTGGTGATGCTCCTACACACTTGTTGTTGTCCCTTTGGATAGCTGTCTACCTTCCACATATGATGAACAAGATTGGGATGCAGACAACCTACTATAGGTTGAATCACATGTTCCTTATTAGTCTTGTCTTTGTTTTCTTTTTTTCATGATATGTGTGATTGCATGTGCGTAATGTGATATCATGTATCATTTTTTTTGATGTATCTCTCTCTTTGTGATATTCCTCTATTTGTATCTACATTCTTCTCCATGTCATAATTTATCTTTTTCTTTGTCTTGTGTTTTCCTTTTGGGGATGATGTAAGGAATCGAGAAATTTAGGTCTCTTCTATGTTGACCCAAAATATTTTCTTTTTTTTTTGCTCTCTTTGTGTCATTCTTCTTTGATCCATGAGTTATTTGGGGAATGATTACATTTCTGAGCTCTCTAATAACATTGTAGCAAATACATACTAACCTCGAATCCATTGACCATTTATGTGATTTTGGGATTTTATTTTGGGGGAAACCCCTTTTCATGATGTACCTTCATTTGCAAATATATGACACAGAATAGGGATTTCGAAATAAGTTCTCATGGCCTCTTTATTGTTAGTAGTTATCATTTGCTACTTTAAAGTAATTGCTCATAGCATGGTGTTTAGCAATTTCTTTAAAGCGGGGGCATAGATTGGCATTATTCTTTTGCATTTCAATTACAACTCATGTTTCATTGTGTGGTCTTCTTACTTCATGCGATCATTCTTTCTCCTTATGGTTACATTGGGTGTGATGTCCTTCAAGAGCATGATATCTCTTAGCATACTATATTAATCTTAGTGGTAATGTCAAGCAGAGTGCATTCCCTAAGCTATGAATCTTCTATTCTGATTGGTCCCCTCTTGGAGACATTAGGCATGATGTTCCCTAAGTTCAGACCTTACATGAACTAAGAAACACCCCTTTGAACTTACCTTACACTATTTATCATGTTGAGAAGGGTGAAACAATGCAAACTAAATCAATCAACCCTTTACCCAAGTCTTAACTCCTCAAACACAATGATTTCCTTCACAATCCACCATTTCTCAAGTAGGGCAACAAACACCTCTTTCCTGGCATAACTTGCAATAAACAACTCAAACCCACATTCAAAATATTGTTTAGGATACCCTTTTTTCCCATTTATTAACATACTAAATTTTTAGATATGATTCCTTTGGAACAACACCCTCAAAAACCTATTGCTACACTTGACAATATGCTTAAATAAGTTTGCTTGAAAGGGTGGCAACAAGGATTTCAAAACCCAGGTCTCCAATCCCCATACCAAGGCTTCCAACATGTCAAATTAGGCCTGCCCAATCAATTCCAACCCCTACCAACCTATTCCAAAAATATTTTATTCAAATCCTAACATCTAAGCATCATTTTCTGCCCAAATCCATGAGTTTATAACCCAGGGCATCAACTTATTTGCTCAAATTCTCCTCCCCTGCTCCTTCCAACACCATGAAATCAAAATACACTATATCTAACCCCATTCCTCCAATTCTCAAATATTTTCATCAGTGGAATGGTGTTAGATAGGGTGCATTTTGATTTCATGGTGTTGGCAGGCGTAGGGGAGGAGGATTTGAGCAAATAAGTGGATGCCCTAGGCTAGAAACTCATGGTTTTGGGAAAAAATGATGCTTAGATGTTAGGGTTTGAATAAAATATTTTGGGAATAGGTTGGAAGGGGTTGGAATTTATTGGAAAACCTAATTTTACATGTTGGAAACCTTGGTACGAGGATTGGAGACCTAGGTTTTGAAATCCTTGTTGCCACCCTTTCAAACAAGCCTATTTAGGCATATTGTCAAGCATAGTAGCAGGTTTTTGAGGGTGTTGTTCCAAAGGAGTCATATATGGAAACTTAGTATGTTCATAAATGCCAAAAAGGTATCTTAAATAGTCTTTAGAATGTGGGTTTGAGTTGTTTATTGCAAGTTATGCCAGGAAAGAGGTGTTTGCTTCCCTACTTAAGAAATGGTGGATTGTGAAGGAAATCATTGTGTTTGAGGAGTTAAGACTTGGGTAAAGGTTTGATTGAGTTAGTTTGGATTGTGTCACCCTTCTTTACATAAAATTGGTATCAAAGCTAGAAGACCCTGAGAGTGCAAGGTATGCCCCAGGATAAGAGAGTTGTGAGAGAAAGTTTGTTGCACGTGTGAAAGAGAGTCTATAATTGATATCCTCCAACAAAGATAAAGCTAGGTAGAAGGTGTAGAGTTACTCTACTAAGAGAAGGTGGGTAAAGAAGCATCTTTCAGAATATTTATTGGGTAGAGGGTAGTTTGAAGAAAGTGTGGTGTGAAGGTAGATTACAACAGATGAAGTGGAATCTTTGTGAGAATTGAGGTTCAATTGCAACATGGAATTGTTCCAAAGAAGACAATGTACAGAGACTTAAAGACATATGGAAAAAAAATTCAAACATGGCTCTCCTATTGCTATCTTCCATTCAAGTGGATCTTGAATCTTTTCTTCCTCGGGAGTATGATGTAGGAGCATCCGGGTTCAGTGCAATCAACATCAACAAAATAAAACAATTCGATTTGATTTATTTGTTTTTCTTTTATTTTTCTTTGTGGATAGTTTGATCTAATTTTGGTGGTTGATTGAGGAAAATTTAAATGACGAACATCATGCCTTCCATACACTCCTTGTTTGTAACTTCAATAGTCCAAATATGTACATTTTAATTATTGATCAAATTTATTATGTGACTTAATGCCAATTTAATTTTTGAGAGTTGAGAATGGGAAAAGAGGACCAAAAGTGAAGGGGACTTGAACAATTGTGAAAATAATGTGAATAGATATCACTCTAAACATAAAAATATAAATGCAGACTTGTGGGTATTGGTGTGCACTGGGGAAAGAAGGCTTGAAGAGAGAAGTCAAAGTAGGGGTGTAGGTTGATTTGAATTCACATTTAACAGGCCACACCCAACCATGGAATTGGTGTTCATCGCTTGATAGAAATAGATGATTGAAAAAAAAAGATTCAGGGTGACTCTTAAAACAAAGCATATGGAGGAATAAAGACCGATGAAGTTTTTCCTTTAGAGAGGGTCGACTAAGAGATTGTATGGTAGAAAACTAGCACAAGTTTTAATAAGAAAAGAGTTTGGGAACTAAGGCGTGAAGGAAGAGAGCACAACAAAGGCCAATCATAAATGAATGGAGAGACATAGTGGATAGAGATGAGCAAGAATGGGAGAGGAAACATCAAGCATTAATGAATGATTTGGTTAGCGGTGAAAAGAAGATAATGTTTAATAAGTGTTGGATGAAATGATATAGGCATCCCACACTACCATAAGGTAGCAATGTGTGGATTTAAAATAATTCGATGCATAGCAAAATCAACACTTATTTGTTTTTGAGAGATAAGGAGAAATTTCCAATGTTAAGAAGTTAAGGTAGTTGCATAATATAGCTCGATAGAGGATATGGAGTTTGGGCATATGGAATGGTGCAAAGAAAAATGAAAGAAAAGGAGGTGCAGATCGGTATTGCTGAGACATGAACCAAGAAGGGGGATGTACATTGAAAAACAACAGGAAATCAGTGTATGAAGTTGTTTGAATGTACAAAGGAAGATGAAGAGTTGAAATATTGAGGGAAATGAAATTGCTTGAATTTTGCAATGTAATGAAATCTAATAATGAATTTAATTGATTTTGGAGTGAAAAGTAATGCAATCATATAGTCAATTTAATTTGACACAAGTAATTCTCAAATTTGAGTAAATTATTTTTCCGAGTTTGCATAATCTAGATTTTGTTGAAATGGTTGAGAGTGTTGTTTTTCTTTGCATCAATTTCACATTTACAATAACTGTTATATGGCCATCTTACATAACACACTTTGCTTTCCTATGGACCCATCCTATTTGTTCATGGGTGCTAGCATACAAAGTTTTTCTTGCCTCATGAATCCTATTGTTCATGTTGTGTGGTTCCTTATCAAGTTATCAAGAGGTATAGCTTTGGTATGGTTAGTAAATATGGGATCCAACCATAGGTATGACTTTCCCATATCTAATTGCTTGTTTTTGTGAGCATATATTGGTTGTGTGCATGTGTCTCACTTCTCTAGGTGCTCACATAGTGGATACCAGCTTCCCCTAGCCCATATGAGTGTGTGTTTTGTTTGCATAGTGGACATCATGTTCCACTTGTAAATTTTTTTGGACAAACAACTAAGGCTTGATCCACATTGTGTTGGACAAACATTCAAGGCTTAATCCACACCTCTTTTTTCCTTTTTCTTTCTTCTTTATGTTTTTGACAATGTATGTTTGTACCTTTTCATTGCTTCATACATCATTCACATGTGTGTTCTTTTGTTCCCATGTTGGTTTTCCATAGGATCTTGACCCTAGGGGCTTGATCATCCCTCTTGATCATTTTCATCCTATCTCACTAGCATTGGTATACTTGGACCCCTCTTGATGTGAATTTGTCTACTTTAGTGTGAGTTTGATGCAAGGTCATCCTCTCACTAAAGTGGGGGCTAAATGTAGTGTAGAAAAATGTTTCCCTTTACATTTTCACACTTGTTTGGGCCCTCCTTGTAAAAATTAGGTTTATTTATGCCTTAATTTTTCCTATTTTGCATCCACAAGCATAATTAAATGCATTTTTTGAGGATAATCCCAATATTCAACAAATGAAAAATTATACCCTAATGTTTTTGGTTGTGTTTTAGATCTAAGGATCTAGGACTCATACACCCCATTGGGTGTATGGGTCTCACCTAGGTCTCAAGACTTGATTTTAAATGTTTCATTAAACTTAACACTTCTTGGAGTTTTTATCGTAGGTTTAAGCCATTGGGACTCATACACCCAACCTGGCATATGAGTCCCACTCTAACTTTGAAATATTTTAAATCAAATTATTTCTTGGATTTTATTATCCTAGATCTAATGTCGGCTTATAGTGTTGAAATTTCAAGAAAAATGGCATAAACAGGTATAAATACAAGGTTATTTCACATAGTTTCATATAAGCAATTCTAACAAGATATCTAGTAGTTTTGTTCAAGCATTCCTACAGAAAGTCTATGAGATCAAGAGAATTTAAGATAAAATCATCAAGCATTTGGAGCAGCATTCAAGATTCAAGCATCATGTCAAAGTCTCCATGCATCATTTGTTTTTTGGAGCTAACATTTGTGATGTAGGTTTTCATGATTCAAGCAAGCATTCAAGACAAGTTTCAAGCATTCAATTGAGAATCAAGATCCACATTCATGCTAGCCATTTCACATAGGTTTTCATCCTTCATTTCAAGGTTTTGGTGAGTTGCAACATTGCATTTGTTAACTCATCATTCCCTCATGCTTTTCTATTTCATTTCAAGGTTTAATTACCAAAACGGGGTTTGACTGAGAAAACCCCCATTCCTTAACAAAATATTTTTTTTTCCTCTTAATGTGTGTTTGCAGATCTAGGTGAATTGAAGCTTGAAGATCCTTTGAAGACAAAGTTGTCAAGAAGTTTTCATCTTCACAGAAACTCACCTACATGCTAGAATTCAAAGTTTAGATTTGAAGATCAGGCAAGATGAAAGCTATAGAAGATCACTAGAGGCTACATAAATATCAATCATACCCTATTAATGGGACTAAATTTCCCAACTAGGCATATGATTCCATGTATAGCCCTTTTTTTAGTTTTCTGTAGATCCTAAACAATCATTAGAAGATTCTAGATTTTACCCAGATTCCTGTACTATGACTAAATTTCCTAGTCTAGCGTATGAATCCCAGTCCACCTTAAAACAATAGTTTCTAGGGTTTTTAGACATTTTCTTGAACTCTCCACTCTTACAACTTACTTTTCAATTTCATGTTGCTTTTCAATTTGATTTAATGCTTTCAATTTTCTAGGGTTTTGTGTATAATATTTTGCATTTCTCTTTTGAAGCTTCATTTAATGATGAACCCCCATTTAATCAAACAAGGAATCCCCATAGTCCTTCCCTCAATTGAGTCACTTGGTTGAGGGATCTTGGTTTCCTAATGAACTAAAGTGTGAAATAGGTCCTAAGTTTCATCTCTGAAATGGTGGAACACCCTATTTTCCTTTTATTTAGGAAGAAAGATAGAAGAATAGAGAGAGAGAGCAAAAAATAAGACCTACCTTGTAACTTATATAAGATGATGTATATGGAGATATAAAGATTAATATATCTATGTGTTATGGAAGAATGAATTTGATTCTTATAAATGTTACATATGGAATGCATTTTGATCTAGTTTTTCTTGGGAAATTACTCTTTTCTCTCAATATATTCTCTAGGGTATAAACATACTACATAAGGGATATTAGTGTTTAGGTCTTTAGACTGTAGTGCCCCTTTTCCTCTTTTGAATATTGGTTTTGTTTTTGGGACCCTAGAGATAACAATGAATAAAAATACATAGTAGTTCTAAGAGAAGTAGTGGAAGAAAAGATGGTGGTTTACAATAGGAAACCAAATAATGTTTTCTAAAAAGCCTATAGATACAACTCTTAAATACCACCCTTGTGAGAGTGTGGTAGGAAATTAAGGAATGAAAAATGGGAAGGGGGAAGGGAGAATACAATAAAATCTAAAGTTTCAAAGTAGGGTGACTCATCATAACAAATGATATAATTAAGTATAAAATTTAAGTATAAATATTTAGTGATATAAACAAGTGTTAGAAATTAGGGTGACTCATCATAACAAATAATATGATTAAGTATAAATATTTAGGGTATGTCCTAATAGGACGTCTTAAGGGGATGGAATACTTCAGAGTACGTGTCTCATATTTAATCGCAATTGATATAATTAACTTAGAATATAGGATGAATCGTCATACCAATCACATTCTATACATTAAATATTGTTAATGTTTATTTAATTCAGTTCATAATATGATGTCTTAACAGGTCCTAATAGGATGTCTTAAGGGGTCCTAATACAACGTCTTAAGGGGATCAAAGAAGTTCTAAAAATTTGGTGAAGTTTCCTAAGGCCACCAAATTTAACAATAATATACATGATATTTAGTGATTGTACAATCAAATTTAAAGTTTCAAAGTAGGAAAACATGCACATTTAACAAACAAAATATATAGAATATTAATTTTGATACAAAAAAGTGTAGAGTATAATTTTATATGTACATGTATACAAATTTCTACAAAATATGTAATTGTGTAATCATGTATGTACGTATATGTCAACTCAAAATAATTTTTACAAAATTTGGCTATGCCATCTCAAGAAAATTTGAAACTTGTGCACAAAATGTAGTAGGTCTTCACATCACCTAATATCAAAATAATAGAAGCAATATCAATGAAATCATTAAAACATGTATTTTAATTTATATAAAACTATCTATATGTACACAACTCAAATACCTGTATTTAACAGTATTCCACACATGTGTGTAGGTTGAATACACATCCTCTCCTTTTTGTTTCAAAGTATGAGATCAATGTGATGATGGCTTAAGGATACAAAAATAGGATAATAAATCAATTTTAACTATTAATGTACAAGCAATATCAATATATAATCCAAACATGTATTTAAATATAATTCAGCTAATAATTACCTTCTTTTACCAGGTATTCCATGTTGTCTAGGTTGAATTTGCATGAAATATCCTTTTTGTCTCAAAGTATGTGATGAATTTTGTGATGATGGATTAAGGATATAAAAGGATAATTTAAGTCAATTTCAACTAATAACACACAAGAAATATAAAAACATGTATTTATTCTATTTAAAAGGATAATATAAAACTCAAACTATATTTACCTATATTTACTTATTCCATTGTACCATCTGCGTCCTTTCTTTTTTGTAACACATATATGATTGTCTCATGGTCTTCCATAGAAATTGTCCATAGCTCTTTATTTGTAGGTCTTCCACGATACCTCGCTAGTTTTAGATTTGTTTCCACCACCAAATTTGAGTAGTGTATAATATTATTATGTGTTTCATAATCTTTGAATGCAGGAAGACCATTCTTCCTTATTAGGTATTTTAATAGCCAAGTTCCAAAAACCACCACTGATCCTATTAGATAACATGATATCCATCATCAAAGAAGTTCTCAAAATTTTCTTAAGGGGATAAAAGTAGTTCTCAAAATTTACTTAAGTGGATCAAAGGAGTTCTTAAAATTTGCTTAAGGGGATATAAGTTCTCAAAACTTTCTTAAGGGGGTCAAAGACTTGTTATCAAATTTTTCTTAAGGGGATGTCTTAAGGGGATCACTGTACCTGTTGGATAATGATAGCCATCATCATCTTCTCGAGGTGCTATTAACTTATGTTTAGTCTCCACACAACAAGCCAACCAATATTATGTTTCCTCTTCATTCCCCTCAGGTGCAACAACAACATGTACACATGTCCTGCAAACAAAATTTGATTTAATAACTTGCACATGTCCATATAATTTGACCAATTTGTACATACATCCATTCATATGTATATAAATAAATAAAAGTATTAAAAAATAGTAATAAAGTGAAATAAAATGAAATAAATTGAATTAAATTACCTTCTTGTACAAGGTCTGAAACATTGTCATAGTCATTTGACGCAAAAAAATTATCATAATTTCCTTTAATTATTGTTTCATATTGATCGTGTGCTTGTCCAAGTGTCAATGATCTTTTCTTCCACTCTTCAACCCATTCTATATTTTCACATGCTTCCCGATCTCTTGAAATACAAAACTGACAAAAACATGCAACCTCCCTTGTTAAGATAGTCTATGTGCTTGCATTCAAACTCTTAAATGAATGCCATTTAGTAGATCCACTTATTGTCTCATAATCAAGTCTAGGTAGAATGTTCTCTTCTTCAACCAACCAAAAGAATCGATGAATTATAGAGTACTCACTAAACTAGGTGTAGATAATCTTGTATTGCACCAATCCACAATCCCATGTGCATCTTTTAATTTTATTGACTCCTTAAATTTCAATTGTTCTCTAGCAAGAATTCTTTTAATACACACACCAACTCCATCATGTTCTCCTTTACCATGCCCAACTTAAAAAAAACTCCATATATGTTGGACATTATGTTTCTTGTGAACCCTACTTAGCCAATAGAATATTAGATCATTCTTGAAATCTCTCGTATAATTATCTGACCATATGAGATGTTCTGTCATTTGGATTCCTCTTTCTCTTAAATTTGTATAAAATATTTTGAAATAGTATTGAACAAACTCTAACGAGTGTAACTGGTTGTCACTCAAATAGAAATGTTATTCACTCAAAAAATTTCTATCATCCTCTATGCTATCATTTGCATGTCTATACACAATATGAACAAACATAGCCACTTGCATTGAATTGTAATATTGTGATTGTATTTCCTCCTATGGAGCTAAAGTATAGTTTTCTACAAAATCGACCACTGATAGTATAGTACCAACTAGAAATGTGTTTCTACATGCATGAAATTGGAAATAAATCCATCGATCATGTTGAGAGTGACATATTTTGGTACAATCTCATTCTTAAATTTTGATATGAATGCATGCACAATAATTTTTTTTGTAACTAAATCACAATGCTTTCCAATTTTTCCATCTTTTAAAGAGTAGTCAATATTCAAATCACAATGCTTTCCAATTTTTCCATCTTTTAACATCCACTAATTATTGTCCAAAATCATTAAAATTTTCATGTATACAAACTCTTAAGAATGAAAGATTGCCACAACTAGTGCATTGTCCAAAAATACATGAGCTTAAGTAAAATAATTTCCCATTAGATATTTCACCAAAAAAACTTGATATAAACTCCCTTATTGTTTCATGTGGCATATTAATACCACATTCCTACATAATCATCTTATTATGAAAAGTGCAACGTATATATCAAAAAACATCATAAAAATAATGAAATTGATCATGCATTTTACAACAACAAGATATTTGTTGCTTATTAATTTTTACATACCAAGGTTTACATTTTTCAAAAGACCTTTGACTTATTTTAATATTACCAGGTAACACTAAATCACCACAGTTTTTTTTATAAAATTTAGTTTGTGTTGTATCTAATAGGTGTTTTGGATGAGGATCACGAACTTTGGACCCAACTCTTAATTTTAAAAAATCTCTAGAATTAGATGATACCCTAGTATTAGCATGCCAATATTTCTAATCAAAGATTTGATTTCAACATTCAATTTCATGTCAGACCTTGGGAGTCAACCACTAAAACTCCAACATTGGTTGATTGGATCATTTTTTATACTTTATCTTCTTTTTGTCGCTCTTAGTAATGTTTTAGTATGTGTTTTTAGAATTTCACTAATATTGCTTACCATTCTTTTATTCAAAGTTGCATTATTAACTATAGCAGTTGTTATAGCTCTTCTTTTTATATTCTTATCTTTATATTGACTATTTTTTCCAATAGACTCAATGACACTAGAAATAGTAGACATAACATGTTTTAGTGATTGGTCCTTTTATCTTGGTTTAACAAAAATGCCTAAATTTTTCATTACTTTTCTCATTTTCCACATTCTCATCAATTGCATCATTAGTTGACATTGAAATGAAAGGTTTTTATGATAAAGGAATTCTTTGTATAATCTATTGGCATGCATTCTTATTTGTCTCCAAGAAATATTACTAGGAAGATTATCCAAAAAAACACTTTGAATTTTTTTAAAAATATTTTTATTTTCAACATCACATCCTATGTTTTCATTTTCATTTTCAACTTGAAAATGGTTTTCATTTTCATCTTCATTTTCATCAACAAAATGGTTTTCATTTTCATTTTCAATAAGAAATAGAAGTATTTTCATTTTCATTTTCAATAAAAAGATTTTCATTTTCAATAAAAGGATTTTCATTTTCATTTTCAACAAAAAAATGGTTTTCATTTTCATTTTTAACAAAAAAATGGTTTTCATTTTCATTTTCAACAAGAAAACTATTTTTATCTTCATTTTCAACAACAAAATGATTTTTATTTTCATTTTCAACAACAATTTGACTCAAATCTTGAACTCTATGACTATTATCAATGTCAACATTTTTATATCTAGCTTCTTTTCAATCTCTCATTTCCATTTAATTCAAAGGTGTATTTGAAGATGTACCTAGATTTGTGCATATTGAAACATTCTTCATAGCATTGAAAGGGGGATTTGAAGACATACCAAGAGTAGTTTTTATTGTTAAACACCTAGAATACTAAGAGGGGGGGTGAATCAGTATTCTACTGAACCATTTAACTACTAACCATTCAATAATTAAAAAATATCTAGCTACAAAATTAAGCAAAAAAAGAAAGAAATCATAACACCACTTGACACATGAACACCGAGATTTTTTACATGGAAAACCTAGAATGAGAAAAACCATAGTGAGGATTAGCTCATAATATATTATAACTAGTCATAAGATATTATAGGGCACATTTCCATGACACATTGTCCTTGAAAGGATTAGAGCCTGAAATGATTACAAAAGAGTGTGGCTCATTACCAAAAGGATGAACTGATGAAATACACCTTATATGTGTAGAGTTAAGTTCTAGTTAAGCTCTCAAAAATTAAATCCTACATCGGGTTGTAGGTATACAAATACCAACAACTTCACACAATATCACATTGTCATTATACATCGGGTTGTAGGTATACAAATACCAACAACTTCACACAATATCACATTGTCACATATCATGTATATATCTTGTGACTGACGAACATAGTATAGGCTAACTACACTTGATCCACGAGGATTTAAAGTGTATTTAAGCCACTATGCGTCAACCCCAATAAAATAATTCAATGTAAACTAAGCTAAGAAGCGATTGAAACTAACATATTAAAATACAAAAGCTTCATAAAATATCTATTCTAATCCATTGAAACTTATCCTGCTTAGGGGAGTGGTATCGCATTGATGTGGAATGGTGACCTTTTCCCAATTTCTTCGATAATGAGCTTGTTTTGATCAATTCTATTGAAGAGAATCGACGAAACTGATGAGGGATGCATATGAAAACATGATTTAAAAGCTATATTAAGATGATGAAAGCTATTTTAGCATGATATATGCTAAGATTATCGATATGGGTGTATGCAAAGCTATTCTAAGTGTATGGAAGATTTGAAAGATTAAAAAGATAATTTCAAAATATACTAAATGAATGCAACTAAGTTACCATGGAATTCATTAATGGATGTCGAAGCTAATAATGAAAGATTTAAACTAAAAAGAAGCCAAATATGTGCTAAATGTGGATGCAAGTGAGAGTGATTTTACTAGCATAATTTTACTATTAAAAGATGGATCCCTATTCAATAGATGTAAACTCTATTTATATAATATGTAAAATGAGATTGATGGTCAAGATTAAAAGGATCAATCAATAGTCAGAATGGAAGGAAGATGGAGGAATGGATCATGGATTCCCATCAAGGGTTAAGGATGTTAGATGATATTTAATCAAGAGCCTACATTCATTCAAACAAACACACTTTCAAAACTTTCACAAGAAGCTTTGTTGATATTTGTTACAAAAATGAATATTCCCTTTTTCAAATGAGTGAAGAAAGAGAATATTCTCATGGGTGAGGAAAATTAGATTTTAGTTAATTAAAACCAAATTTTAATGTGCAAAAGTGGAAGGAATATCCATGATAATTTTCCCTTTTGGAAGAATGTGCAAAGGAGGAATATTCTCTTGGAATATTCCATTGCAAGTGGGAAGATTAGATTTAATTAGTAATTTGATAACTAAACAAAGTGTTAATTATGCAAATTAGGGGAATTATATGATATTCATTAAATAAATGATTTAATGAAAAAGGGGAAAGTGATATGATATTCAATTAAATAACTTAGGGTTATTTAATTAAAAAAGAGAACTTTAGGGATTAAATTAAATAATTTGATTTACTCAATTTAATAGGATGAAATGTTAGTGCAAGAGGGGGTGAATTAACCCAATTAGGTCAATTAGGTTGATAGATGAAAATGACATGATTAATCAAATAGCTAGGCTAATTTAATCAATTAAGCAAAAAGAGGATGGATTTTAGGATGAAATAATGTTAATATATCAAATTTAAGTGAGTAATACCATTCAGGACACTTTTAACTATCTACACATCTTATGTTTGCATCACTCTCTATTTTAATACAAAAATATTTCATACATATATATACCAACTTACATCAACATACATCAAGTACTTCAGCATAATTAGATGTAAACATACTCGATTCATAATAGCTTGTCACCTCAAAACAAAAACTTCTTTGGCACTCAAAAACAAAATGTGAAAGACATACATTAGATCAAGTTAGATGTAATGAAGAACTCTTCAAAAATCCACGAAGCATACACCACTTGTCTAAGTTGTCCAGAAGAAGATCAATATTAAAAACTGTAAACCGAACTTCTGTCATTTAAATCTCTCACTCTATTCAACTAAAATTGTTGAAAACTTGTCCATAGATGTAATTAATGGTCCTGATTAACATATTAAAAATGGATAGTTTAATCTTATGATATGAACAATTATGGACCAAATTACCAGATTAGAGTACCTGAATCACTATTTACCAAATGGAGAAAAATTGTCACAAACCAATGTTGGAATCAATGCCAACACATAAGAGGGATTCTTCATTCTTCCAACAATCTCCCCCTTTGTCATTGATGGCAACATGTGCCAAAAATGAAGCAAAAAAAATTGTTTTCACGCTCCAAGCCAAAATTGTGCGAACTCAACTCCCCCTTTTAGATAAACACAACCACATAAACTCTCTAAGGCCAAAAATTTATTTACAACATTACTTTCTCCCTACACAGACCAGGTATGTGCAGGATCATCATGGAACAAATAGGCCCTTAAGTGGCAATGAAAATTCAAAAAATCAGAGTTAGGCAGCTTGATATAAAAATTTGAATAAGATATCTATATTATTTCAAAAATATGTAAAAATAAAATCTGTAGCAAATTGAATGTAGTTTCTAAACTACCAGGGTTTTTTTTTTTAAATCTATTTGGTGAAAATTTGAAATTTCAATGTAGTAGTACTTAAATTTGGAAAAAAGTAAGAAGTAGGTGTTTGTCTAACCACCCTAACCATAATAAAATGATAATATTTTTTATAATATTTTAGATATAAGTAGAGGACTCATGTCCCATGATGCATATTTTTTTGATTTTTTCCAAGTAAATAATTAATTATGATTTTTTATTACAAATTTAAAAAAAAATAAAAATCGTATGTCTGACCACCTTAACTTGGTCAAAACTTCATGAAATTCATTTTTTTAATCCTATAGTATGGAATGATACATGTTTTGATTCAAAAAATGTGATACCGTTTGAAAGCTATAGATGTTTTTCAATTAGCTTATCAATCAGGACTTTAGTCTTAATTTAAATAGAAAGTGAATAATAATTATTTATTAAATTCAAAGTAAAGCATAATTTATATTGGTGGAAATCTAAGAATCTCCTTTAAAAACCCTTTCCGTTTCATCAATTTTGGGTAAAAAAAAACCGTCAGCCACATGGGCCATCATATCACTTACATATTACCACTTTTTGGCCCATCATGATCCTGCACATACCCGACCCTTCTTCACACATAACCTTCTCCCCCTTTGACATCAAGGACAAAGGGTAATTTTTTTAAAAAAAGAACTAGGGGCACCTTTTAACTCCTTGAGAATAGCTTCCCAAGTAGGTTTCCCATCATCCCAAATCCGCTTTTCTCTGACAAATACTTTGTGTAGTGATTCCAGATGTACTAATAACACTTCTTCTTCTACAATGGATAGATTAAGATTCATCTTGTCTAGTTTCTCTACATCCACGAAGGAACTTGATATAGGAATGTGTCTGGACATTACCAAATCTCCAAGCTATCCAAACCACCTTTATGAATCTTCTTTCTGCCTCTATAAGATGAAAAAATTAATTTGCAAGCCTATAATAGAAGTCCAGGCAGCATAATTTATGTCATTTGCAATCTTGTAGGTTCCAAAGGCATTGACAATCCTTTAATGCCTCGAGTGGCATCAGGCCATCGTATGCAATATAAAAATAGTATCTAGGCTTCCTCTTCACAATCCTTTACATCTTTTAGACTTTACAACAGCTTATTGTGTGTGATTGCACATTTATCTTGTAGAACCAATAACCTTTTCTCTAGAAGACTTGACTCTTTCTCTTGCTTAGTCTATATCTCAAGGCTAGAGGAATATTCTTTAACAAAATCAACCAAGAAATTTAGGTTTTCAATAGGTGCCAAGGAATCATAAATTGTGGCATCAAGAGCTATCTCTTGCAAAGCCTTAATAGCTTCATTCACCAATTCAATCCCTTTCTGATAGGTTTCATCAATTTCCTATGTTTCGGAGTTAAGAAAAATAGCATAGATCTTTATCCTTTCAATGGGTGACATCTTACTTAGATCCACATATCCTAGGTGTGATGAAAGTTGAACCATTTGAGGTGGTAGCATAGGCTCAATCCTTATTTTCCTTATTAATAGACCCTTATGAGTACTGTCAGATGATTCTCCAGATGGCTTTGATGGATCAATAGTTTTGGGGAATTCTTCTTCACTTCTTCCAATCTTTGTTTCTTCCTTGTTTGCTTCTTTCTTTTCCTCTTATGTTTATTTTTCCTCTTCTTCCTCTTCAAAGGGTTTTTTCTGATGATTTATCTTCTTTTCTTCCTCCTTGTCTTTGTCATCTTCATCATCATTGTTATTTTCACTTTTGTTTCCCTCATCTTCATTCTTGCATTCTTCTCCATTATTTTTGGTATCCTCATGGTGTTCTTTTGGACCATTACCGGTATCATTCTTATGTTGATCTTCAGTGTGTTTATTGGTTATTTCCTCTATATCATTCAAATGAGCAAATGTATCTAAAGCAACATTTGTTTCACCAATATTTTCCAAAATAGAATGATCCTTTACTTCTATAATTAGCAGGCTCTTGTTCTTGTGTTGTATGAGATGAATAATTGGTTCTCATTCCATAATTCTTTTCCATTTCCTTAACTGTATCAAGAGTCTCTTGCCTCAATATTTCAGTATTGAATTTCTCTTTAGACATTAGAACAATGACTCTTTGTTTAACCATGAAGAACTTAGAGCATTCATTTAATAGGGTAGTAGCATCTTATTAAGATAATGAGGATCCATATGTGTTCAAGGCATCAGTTTTATTTTGTCATCAGCAGTTACAACTTCATGCCTTCTTTGTAGTGAAGCTTCCCATACATTTTTAGTCACCTTTTTCCTTATAGTTTCCATGCTCTCATTAAAAATAATCATACAGTGAATGAAAGCATCTACAAATGTTTCCTTATTTTCTTCATTAACTTCATCAAACAACTGAGCAATAGATTTAAAAGATCCTCATGCTCTATCATATTATTCACTAAGGATTCTATATTTAGAGGTGGATGATCACTTAGCAGAGGAGAATGAATGCATATCCTCCATACGTTTTGATGTAACTTCTTCTCTCTTCTTCTCATGCACATGAATTTTGAAAGATTCCATTTCATTTTCTGTCTCTTCTTCATCAGATGAGATATCAACCTTGTCTTTGTTTTCTGCTTCTTCATTACTAGTGGAAGTATTGCTTCTTCTATTCCTTTTCAACTATTTTTCTTCTTGCAAGCTAATATCAATTTCTTCTTGTATACCATCGCTTATGTTCCTTTTCCTATTTCCCTTTTTCTTTATTCTTCTACCAAGGGTGATAGATGGTGCAATAGGGGGTACATTTCTCTTCTTAGAAGCTCTAGTGCTTGGTCTAGAGGAAGCAATTACATCAACTACTGTAGGGGTACTGTATGTTTTAGGTAATGCAAAGGTAGTGGTAGAAGATTCTCTTCTAGATATTCTAGGACCAAAGGGCACTTCAATTGATTTGGCCCTCTTTTCATCAGCAAGTTCCTTCAGCCTTTCAACATCTTCCTTAGAAAGTGAATGCATTTGAAAGTATGCCTCAACATTCTTATTTACCCTTTTTTCTCTTTGAGGTGTGGAGGTTTCCAAATGCACTTCGGTAGACTTCTCTTTATATGTACCATGATGGGGTAGAGTGGGATATTTAGGAATACTCAATAGCATTTCAATGAAATTCTCAGCCATTTTTCATCAATCTCATATCCTAGAGGTTGTATCCATCGAGTTCTGGGCTCTAATACTTCTATAATAAACTCATTAGTGGACACAAGAGAGGTTATCTCCTTTGCATATTTCTCTACTAAACTCCTTGGAACTCTCTCTTTCATACATGTTTTGGAAAACTAAAAAGAATGCAGTTAAAGCATCATTATGTGCTTTAAAGTCTCCAAGGCTATGTAAATGTTCAAATATTTGATGTGCCACCAATCTATTGCGATCCCATATAATGTTCTTCTTTCTAGGTAGCTCCCTCAAAAAATAAAATAGTAAAAAAAATACCAATGTAACAAACTTGAATGGATATTTCTTTGTCATGATTTGGGTTAAGTTATCCATAAGTTGTTTTCAAAGCAACTCACACAAATCATAGTCCCTTCCATTAACCACCATGTCATATGCAACATAAATTGCAGTTGTAGACACTGAATTGCCTTTGTTGGTAAAGTATATTTTTTGACCAATCATGGCTGCAACATATGTCAAAGCATGGTTTATAATGGGTTTGGTTGTTAGTTCTCTTCCATCTTATGTGGCACTAGTTAGTTTCATGACCACATCATTCTTCATGGCTTTGAGTATTGGTACATGTCCAATGTCATAGAGACAAGTTACTAGTTTAATCACTTCCTTGGTAATTACTCCAAATACACTTGTCCACACAAATTTTTGATGTACTCTACTAAGTTCCATCCTTACAAATTTTGCATCTATTTCACTACAAAAATCAGGGATCCAATTCTATACATCTAGGTTTTTTCATACAATATTTTTGTGTTCTGGCTTCACCAAGAAATTTTCTTTGACTAGCTCCTTCTCCCACATTTTTGTGAGTTCTTTATGGTCAAATTCCTCTAATTTCCCATGAATATAGGTTTGGTATCCTCAATGGGCAAGACACTACTCGATATTTGTAAAAATGCACCCATGGGGTCCATTTTGTAAACCTTCCATGAAAATCTTCTAAATGTTAGTCGGGGTATCTCATAAAATTCAACCATGGTTGGATTGGCCATTTTTCCTTCAATTTACTTGTTTATGCTTATGGAAATTTCTTCTAATTAAAGCTCACAAAGAAAAAATAGCTATAAATACCTTATTCAAACTTCGATGGAAACTAGGGTTTGATACCAAATACTTTGAATCACCTTCAAATTGCTTAAGATCACTCTACTTTCTTCCAAATATACAAAATTTAATTAACTCGACTTGAATTTTTACTTTATTCCTTATCGATTTTCCCTAATTTTGCATTTAATGCATTCCACCTTCAAAAAGCTGATAAAAACCTTATGAATAATCATGTAAACCCTAAAATGCTCTATAAATCTCCAAATTTGCACATTTTCTATCATAATCTTGTTCAACATCTTCAAAATGATATCTCACATCGCATATCTTTGTGCCATTGCTTGACACCTATTATATTAGGGGTTTAGAAGCTTTCTTTGTAAATGCTCCCCATAAATCCAACACTTAGTTTAGTTTTTGGAAGAAATATCTGCACTAGATGTAAGTACAGATGCATTTGATTTGTCCTTATTCTCAAGTTCTTATTTTTTCTTCCAAATCTTCTCCATTTCCTTTTTTACATCAGTAGGATCCATTTTATTCACAAGTTTATTCCTTTGTTCTAAATTAGAATTCTTCCCATTGTTGCTTCTACAAAATCTTGAAATATGTCCCAATTTATTGCAGGTGTAGCACACAATTTTTTTAAATGACTAGACTGATTTGTATTTAACCTTGATTTTCACTGGTTAGCTTTATGTCCAAATGCATTACATGTGTAGCAATATCCTATAAATATTGAATCATTCTATGAGCATTGAATCTATTCATCATAATTATCAAACTTCTACACTCAGTAGCTCTATGTCCAAATTTATTGCAAGCAAAACATTGTCTAGAAAAGAATCCAAAATTTTGATTCATTCTACTTCTACATTATGTTGCTTTATGACCACATTTATTGCATTAAAAACAAATACCATTAAAAGATGGGTACCTTTGAGCATTAAATTGTTTGATAGTGTGTCACCAAAATTTTGTAGGTAAACACTCTTGCACTTTTAGGGATTCTCACCTAAAAGGAGAAAGATACCCACAAAAATTTAGGGATACACTCAAGACTAATGCTAAAGGCCTGAAATATGTCTAAATACAATAAATTGAAAAGAAGATGATTTATTAATGAGAAACCTAAGAAATGCAAGTTGGTTGAAAACACATTGTGATATGCAGAAATAACCTAAGAATGCAAATAAATAAAAAAAATAAAAAGAAATGGAGAGGTGCACCTGGAAGTTGAAATGTGATGTGGAAAGACTTTGAAATCCTATAGAGTTGATAGGGACACTTATGCCAAGTTGGGCAACTTAAAACTGTTTTGGGGAGATTCTGTCGGAATAGGTTTTTGCCAAAAGGGTATCCAGAAATACAAAAATCACTTTTTATGCCTAGTAGTGGGACTAATCTCCCAAATATGGTGACTTGGTCCACTTGGGAATCTTGGGAAATTTGGGACAAGAATATGTAGCTATCAATCTGCACTTCACTCCTTGACAGGTGTTCGGTTCGAATTCTGCAGAAATCGGGTTGAAAGAGATCTCCAAGTTTCAATTAGGGTTTTGTTGACTTGAATGAATTTGATGAGTTGTTGACCACCTTTTATCACCTTTCTCTTTGAAATATCTACATAGAATTCATGTAAAACACACATGCAAAGAGGGGGAAAATGGTTAAGGGTTAGAGTATAGGGGTTTGCCTTGGCCAAACCCCAATTCGGTAATCAAACCCTTAGAAATGAAATAGAAAGAGAATGATGAACAAATAACATCCAATGTCATTAACTCACCAAACCCTTGATGTTGAAGTCTAAAGATATGCTAATGGTCACCTCAGATGCTTGATAATTTCCTAATATGCTTGAATGCTTGAATTCTTTTGATGGTAGAATGCTTGGATGAATACTTGAATGAATGGGGGATAAAATGAGAGAAAAACCCTTTATTTATACTTGATTTTCCAATATTTCCTGAAAATAACACATTACAGGCCAATCTCAAGGCTAAGAGAGAAAAATTCTGCAGAAATTTAAAATAATTTTTATTTTTGTGTTAGTGCTAGGGTGATCCCATAATACTAGTTTACAATTTTTGGCCAAACTAGACATTGAAATAATTTTTTCTAACTAAATCTTCACTTTCGAGCACCTATAGCAGCTAAACCGTGAGGACTTTGAACATGATGCAAACTAGTGATTTGTGAAATTTTGTCTATAGATTATGAATATATTTTTTTCAATTTTTTTGGAATTATATTGCACTTATTTTTCCATCTCCTTTGAAAACTAGTTTTTTTCAGTAAACAACATTTTTAAGGAGTGATGCTCACCGTATAACACATAATTTTTTTCCATGAAGGATAAAATTATACTTTTTTCAAATTTAGATTTGTAACTACGATATCTAGTGCTTCCAATTGTTTTCATAGTGTTTTATTGAATATTTTTTCCTTAATCAAGTTTCGAAGTTAAACGAATTACAATTCAAACATAGGAAGACTGTATAATGCATAATTTTTTTTTTATGTATCAAAATTCAATTTATTTATTTTTTGTTGGATCAAGTACTTCAATATCTGGTGCACTCATATTTTTCAATTTTTTTTGATAATCTCCTATTTTTCCACGTGTAGAACATAGAGCTTGATTTTCGGAGAAAAACCTACATTCAAAAGAAATAAAAAATAAATATAATAATAAAATTAGATTTATTTAAAATTATACTTTTTGGAAGCTTATAATAAGGACTACATATAAAAAATAAATTTTAAATGAATTCATTTGATCCCCCAAAAGATAAATCAAAAGTGGCTTTTTATCAACATTTTGGTAGGTGTAAAGGATACTCTGTTATAGGTGTGGTTTACAACTAGCAGGGTTCTATCCAAGGAGGTTTGATCTAAGGTGGTTCGATTAAACCCTATTCAATTGGAATCCTTTAAATGGAACTTTTCAAGGCTTAAATAATTATATTTTCTAAAAATATGTGATTTCAGCAAAAATCAGGATCTCCCAGAAATTGTAAACGAACTTTGTGAGATCACCAGCCAAATAGAACTAAGTTGCCCCTATTGGAAAATTAGTCCCACTTAAGCAAATTAAGTGGGTTTCGAGGATTAAAGAGCATTAAATTCTACTTAACAAGAATAATCTTCGAAATACACTCAAATAGGGTAAAAAAATGCATTAAGGGGTCATTTAAACATAAGAAAGGGTTGAATTAGTGATGACAAGTCTAGAAAGTGTGAGAGTTTGTTATAAATATTTACAACACTTTGAAATAATACTTGGTAAGTGATAAAAATGGGATATTTAGGTGAATTATAATGGAAGGGTCCTAGAAAAGTGTGAAAGTGGGTTACAACACTTCACAACACTTTTACAAGACATCCTAGAATTATTAATGATTCATGAGGACCTCTGACCTAATGCAAATGTATTGCCACACTACAACATTAAATTTAGGAAAAATCAAGCCAAAACATAAAAATTTCCAACTATACATTTTTTTGGTGACACATTAAGCCCCCACTTTAGTGAGAGGATGAACTTGCTTCAAACTCATACTAAAGTATCCCAACATGCATATCAAGAGGGATCCAAATGCACTTATGCTGGTAGGATGACACAAAAATAATCAAGAGGGATGATCAAGCCCCTAGGATCAAGATCCCATGGAAAACCAATCAAAAACACAAAGGAACACATGAGAATGATGTAAATGAAGAAGGAGAAAGAAAAAGAGAAAAAGGTCAGATCAAGCTTTGATCATTTGTCTAGCTTGTTATGGATTAGATCTAGGCTATTTGTTCAAAAAATAAAATGCATACTCACTCTAGGCCGATGGAAATCATGGTAGTCCATCGGGTGAGAAGGCCCAAAAGGTGATAAACATACACTCGTGGCTGGTATACACTCACAAAAATGCAGGTGGCTATGGGGAAAGTCATGCCTTAGAATGGGCTTCCCCCTCAACCATACCAAAGTTATACCTCCTGATAACTTTAATAAGGCACTACAAAGGAAAATGTCATTTTGTGCTTCATGAGAAAAGCAAAGCTTTGTATGCTTAGAACTCATAAGAAAATGCGATGGCACCATAGGAATGCAAGCTATGTTATGTAAGGTGGCCATGCAAAATACAAAGAATGTTCAAAGGAGTCTTGCTTAGTTCATGTGACGTCTATAACTTAGGGAACATTGTGTCTAATGTTTGCAAGATAGGACCAAACAAAGAATAGAAGATTCACAACTTAGGGGATGTGATGTGTCACATCAGGCCACTAAGAGGAATGTAATATGCTATGATAGATCATACTCATGAAGAAAATCATATCCAATATCATCCAAAAAGTGAACACATCGTATGAAGTAACAAGGATGCACTAAGAACCAAGAAAAACGCAAAATGCCAATGTATGCCCCCACTTTAAATGAATTGCTACACACTATTTTGTGAGCAATTACTTTAAAGTAGAAAATGAAGAATGCAAAAAGAAATTAGACATGAGAGACAACTTGGAAAGCCGCTATGCCAAGTCACATGTTTTCAAGTAAGGCTACATCATGCGAGATAAAAAGTAACAAAAGAAAGAGGGGTTTCCCCAAAAATAGAAAATACCAAACACATAAGGGATCTAATGGATTTGGGGTTAGTATGTTTTTTGCTACAATGTTTTATGAAAGAGCTCAGAACTATCATCATTCCCCAAATACATAGAACTGGAAGAATGACACAAAGATCTAGAGAGCGAAAACAAAATAAAAAGAATCCTTTTGGGTCAACATGGAGGAGACAAAGGGTGTCTCAACACTTTGCATCATCTCCAAAAGGAAAAAAAAAACAAAAGGTTAAAGAGAAAAGCAAAAGGCGAAATGAAAAAGAAATCCTTTTGGGTCAACATGAAGGAGACATTTTGGTCTCAATGCCTTGCGTCATCCCCAAAAGGAAAACACAAAACAAAAGAAAAAAATAAAATAGAATGACCTTTTGGGTCAACATGGAAGAGACATAGAGCGTCTCAATGCTTTGCATCATCCCCATAAGGAAAACACAAAAAAAAGCAAAAAATAAAATAGAGAGACCTTTTGGGTCAACATAGAAGAGACATAGGGCATCTCAATGCTTTGTGTCTTCCCCAAAAGGAAAAAAAAAAAGAGAAAAAGAAAATAGAGAGACCTTTTGGGTCAACATGGAAGAGACATAGGGCATCTCAATGCTTTGCGTCATCCCAAAAAGGAAAACAAAAAACAAGAGACAAAAATAAAATAGAAAGACCTTTTGGGTCAACATGAAGGAGACATTTCAGTCTCAATGCCTTACGTCATCCCCAAAGGGAAAACACAAAACAAAAGTGAAAAAGAAATTAGAAAGATCTTTTGGGTCAACATGGAAGAGACATAGGGCGTCTCAATGCTTTACGTCATCCCCAAAAGGAAACCACAAAAAAAAAGTGAAAAATAAAATAGAGAGACCTTTTGGGTCAACATGGAAGAGACATAGGGCATCTCAATGCTTTGCGTCATCCCCAAAAGGAAAACACAAAACAAAAGTGTAAAAGAAAAAATAGAAAATCAAAAGCAATATACAACATATAGAATAATGAAGGTACAAATAGAGGAATTGCACAAAGAAAGAGAGAGAACATCAAACAACACATCATGGGGGATCACATTACACACATGCAAAGAGAGGGAAAATGGTTAAGGGTTAGAGTATAGGGGTTTTCCTTGATAAAACCCCAGTTTGGTAATCAAACCTCACTCTGGTAATCAAACCCCGGTTTGTTAATCAAACCCTTAGAAATGAAATGAAATAGAAAGGGAATGATGAACAAATAACATGCAATTATCATAAACTCACCTAACCCTTGATGTCGAAGTCTGAAGATATGCTAATGGCTGCCTCAAGATGCCTGATAATTTCCTAAGATGCTTGAATGCTTGAATTCTTTTGACGCTAGAATTCTTGGATGAGTACTTGAATGAATGGGGAATAAAATGAGAGAAAAACCCTTTATTTATACTTGATTTTCTAATATTTCCCAAAAATAACACATCACAAGCCAACCTCAAGGGTAAGAGAGAAAAATCCCACCAAAAATTTAAAATAATTTTGATTTTTGTGCCAAAGAGTACCAAGTCACCCCTATTGGCAACTTAGTCCCATTTAAGCAAATAAGTGGGTGTCAAGATTACAGATCATTAAATTATTCTTAATAGGAATAATCTCCAAAATATACTTAAGAAGGGCCAAAAAGTGCATTAAGGGGTCATTTAAACATAAGAAAGGGTTGATTTAGTGATGACAAGTCTAGAAAATAATGAGATTTTGTTACAACTCTTTACAACACTTTGAAATAAGACTTGGAAAGCGATAAAAGGGGGATATTTAGGTGAATTATAATGAAAGGGTCCTAAAAAAGTGTGAAAGTGGGTTACAACACTTCACAACACTTTTGCAAGATATCCTAGAATTATTAATGATTCACAAGGACCCAAGACCTAATGTGAATGTATTAACCACATTACAACATTAAATCTAGGCAAAATCAAGCCAAACATAAAAATGTCCAACTATACATTTTTTTGGCAACATGGATAGGAATCCTTCTAGTATTGCCTCTTTTATTCTTGATCTATCTACCATTGCCTTGAGTCTTCTTTTGATTTTCAACCTTGTTAGGAGTTTGATTTTCCTTTGAGCTTTGTCCTTCTTCAAGTCCCAAAACATCCTCAGAGGGTTTTGAAAAAGCAATTAACTCATCCATCATTGTAGTACTTACTTTGAATTTGTCCTCATGATCTTTTTCCTTTTCCAAGTCATACCTTAGGGTTAACACTTCTTGTTCAAGCTTTGTACAATCATCAATCTTGCTTTGGATCTTAGATTTATGAAAATATTCAATTATTTTCTTTTCTTTCACTTTTACCTTTAGACTGATGATTTCCTCATTTGCTTTCTTCAACTGGTCACTTCTCTATGCATTTCTTTGAATTTATTAATATGTTCTCTCAGTTTCTTGATGCACTCATTTTCTTCTTTTAAGTTTTCCCTCAAAGTTTCTTTCTCATTTTCAAATTTTTCTAGATCATCAAGAGCAAGATGGAATTCTTCAGTTGCAGAGGTCTCTTCCAAAGGAATAGGGTACTTTTTGTTAGTCATGTGTTAAAACTTCAAGATCTTCCTTAAGTTGTTAAGCTTTTCCAAAGGAACCAAGCTCTGATACCAATTGTTGAACACCCAAAATACTAAGAGGGGAGGGGTGAAATAGTATTCTACTAAACCATTTAACTACTAACCATTCAATAATTAAAACATATCTAGCTGCACAACAATAACAAAAACATGAAAGAAATCATAACACCACATGACACATGAACACCAAATTTTTTTAGGTGGAAAACCCAGAATGGGAAAAACCACGGTGAGGATTAGCTCACAATATATTATAACTGGTCATAAGATATTATAGGGCACACTGCCAAGACACATTTTCCTTGAAAGAATCATAGATTGAAATGATTACAAAAGAGTGTGGCTCATTGCCAAAAGGATGAACTGATGAAATACACCTTTTGTGTGTAGAGTTCAGTTCCAATTAAGCTCTGGAAAAAAAAATCATGGACCAGTCTGCAGGTATACAACTACCAACAACTTCACACAATATCACATTGTCACATATCATGGATACATATTATGTCTCTATCTCTCTCTTTTAATTCAAAACTATTTCATACATATATATACTAGCTTATATCAACATACATCAATTAGTTCAACATAATTAAATTTAAAAATACTCAATTTAAAATAGCTTGTCAGCTCAAAATAAAAACTTCTTTTGTGCTAAAAAAATGTTTAAGACATAAATTAGGTTGATCTGGACCTAATGGAGAACTCTTTAAACATCCACAAAGCATACACCACTAGTCTAAGTCGGCCTAAAGAAGATCCATATCAAAAACTGTAAGCTAAACTTTTTTCATTTAAATCTCTTAGCCTATTCAGCTAAAATTGTTGAAAGCTTGTCCATAGTTGCAATTAATGGTCTTGATTAACATATTAAAACTGCATAGGTCGATCTTATGATATGAATAATTTTGGACTAGATTATTGGATTGGAGTACCTAAATCACTATTTAATAGATGGAAAAAAATTTGTCACAAACCATTGTTGGCATCAATGACAACACACCAAAGGGCTTCTTCTTCATTCTTCCAACATGTATAATCGTATTAGCTTCCACATTCACCTCTTGCAAATTTACATTGTCTACATCCATGGTCTCCTTAATGTTTTTATCTTCAATAGTTATAGAATTCAATGCTTCAACATCATTCATTGATCAAATCCTCATTTCTCTTTGTTTGTTTTTTTTCCTCCTCTCTCTTTGCTTCAATTTCTTGAAGGGTCAATACCTTCCTATCTTTCCTTTTATTCCGACATTGTGATCCCATGATTATTTTTTTTGAATTATGTACAAATGAATGTCAAAAAATTGAAAGTCTTGCTTCTTTGCTCCTCCTTCAAACAAGTAGCAATTGAACAAAATTTCTCTCTAATAGTGTCCCAATGATTCCACCTTTCAAAATTGAAAAAAAATCCCAAGTTGAAGAGCCTCTACAAGACAAAATTTTATAGAAAATAGGGAATATGTCACTGTCAACTCTACAGAGAAAGTTGTAGACCTGAAGTGTACTTGTTTGACATTAAAAATTTAAAAAAGGGTCAAAAATAACTCGAGATCTTATTTAGTAAACGAGATCCCACTCTATAAATTGGGATCTCGTTTAGTAAATGGGATCCCGTAGTAAATGGGATCTCATTTACTAAACGAGATCCCATTTTGTGAAATTTGAATTGTAGCCAGGGTTTTTTATTTGTTAATAGGTTCGGGAAAAGGGTTGGGGACCTAAAACTAGGCACTAGACCTAGCTTCACTTGCAAGTTGAAGGTCCTGACAATCTCACAAGAAAATAGTGACTTTGGGAATATGTCTAAAGACTTCTTTTGCAAAAAAAAATTACGAAATGAAAACCCATTATAGATGAGACAGTGTAGATTCCAAATATGTAATTTTTTACAATTGGATTATTTTTTCTATTTTTCAATTAATTTCTAATGAAACAAGTCCATAAACTTGAATTATCAGAATTTTTGGTAATTTAATAAATTTTTATTAACATTATTTTTATTTTTTTATTTATGAAAGTGTACTTCAGACAGTTCTTTTAAATTAAAAAAAAAAATCAAAAAATGATAAGTTTAGGTCATCTTATGCATGATGTACATGACAATTTTTCAAGAGACCAAATATGGCCATTAAAAAATTAACAAAAAAATATTCAATAAAAAATTACAAAAAAATATGGAAAGTGTGCTTCAGTGAATTACAAATCTTTTCCCAAAAGGATTTAGAAAAATAGGATTATTTAGTTCAAAATATGGATGACGTACTCATGCATGGTCTGGTAAAAAAAAGTGACTTTTAAATAGTGGTTTTAAGAAATGCCTATTGAAAATCAATTTGTATCATTTGGGTACTAAAATAAATTACATATTTAGAAACTAGACTCCGAGTAATACATTTTATAATTAGTGACTTTTTTCAAGATTCCATCTCTAAGTGCTTCAAATTTTAAGGTCAAATGTGTCATATTCTAAAAATCAGGGAAAACACTTCCCTGGTACTCTGTAATCATTGTGCTCTTGAGTGTTGTTAAGGTTTATGAGCATCACAACCAGTCCACAACCTCTGGGTATATTGTTAGGAGAAGTATACGACACCTTCTGATGGAAAGGATGAAGGTCACTACTGGTTTCTCTATAGGCCTTTTCTCTGGTCTCTTCATTGGTCTAGCTATGCAGGAGCAGTTGTCGAGGGGCGATATAGGATTATCTGACAAAATCGACCCCATCCCCACTCCTATTGTGTCTCCCACACCTTCGTGGGTGGATGAGCATGAGGCTGTTAAAATTCCTTTGGAAGATATCTCTGCCCTTAGCAAAGGGTTAGGTGACCTAGAAGATTATTTGGAAAGAAACCTAAAGATGGCCAAGACTGCTTGGGTCATTGGTGAATTAAAGTATATGGTTGGAAAAGATCGAACATGTGTAGAACTCATGGCTAGTCTTACTAGTTTGACAAAAGCATGTGCTCCTTCAAATCATCCTTACATTATACAAGGAGCCACTTTTGAAGATCATGAAAGACAACTAGGAATGCTAATGCCTCCTATCCTGGTGTACATGAGTGATTTTGTACCCTTGATCAACATTCCCTTTACTTTCAAAGGACCTGAAACTATCAAAGTAAACAAGGTCCCCTTGGGCTTTAGCTTCATCGCTCTTGTCACCTCTAGTGGTGGAGGCTTTGGTAGTAGTAGTGGATTTGGTAGTGAAGGTGGTGTTGGTGGAAGTGGTTCCGGTAGAGGTTATGGTGGTGGCTCTAGCAGAGGCCCTACTTGAGTAGTGGTTTTGGCGGTGGTCACACCAATGGTTCTAGTGGTGGCTTTGGTGGCAGTTCTAGAGGAGGTTCCTCTAACCCTATATCTTCTAATGACCCTATTCTAAATACTCTTCTTTAGAATATGGGTAAGATGTAGATCTTTAGAATATGGGTAAGATGCAGAGCTAGTTGACGAGTCTCTCCCAAGCCTTTGCCCAACCTATCTTCCAACCCTTCTTGTGACATAGCCCATTGTTAGTAGTAATTTTGAACACTCCCTTCCCTCAAGGAATGGAGATCCCTAAATATGAAAAGTATGGTGGCATAGGGGATCCATAAACACATGTGTCCGCCTTTAATGCCCTATGTATAGATTTCTTCCATCATGATGTGTTGATGGCAAACCTTTTCCCTCAATCTCTCAAGGAAACATCACTTGAATGGTACTGTTCCTTGCCTAATAATTATATTTTCTCATTTGAACAACTTATAAATCAATTCCTTTGATAGTTTCAAGCTAACATTTGGCCGAAGATGACCTTCTCGGGTCTCGTCTGATGTAAACAAGGAGATAATGAAAAGATCACTAATTTTATAGTGTGATATCAAGCACTCTTCTCACAAATCTCATATTAGCTGCCCAATTTCGACGTACAAAAGGTATTCATAGGGAACTTACAAAGGCCTTGGCAAGAGAAGTTTTCCCTTACGAAGTACCTTATTTCACACATTTGTGTGTAGCCCTACAAGAGTATTAGCAGATGATTGCTCAATTTAGGGGATCCTCCTCATGCTCCCATTCTGAGGGAAAGTCCATCGTATTGATTTTCAAGAAAGGAAAATCCGTTGCGAATGTAGTAGCCGCTATAGATGACAATAGCCTCAAATGCAACTAAAATTTCACAAAGTTGTCAGAATCTTACTATTCCATCTTGTAAAATTTGTTGAGAAATAAGATCATAAATTTGCCAAACCCTAAACCTCTTAAGGAACCTTACCCTAATTGGTATGATGTAAGCACCTATTGTTAGTACCATCAAGTTAATTGATATGATATATAACGTTGTATGCGCCTACATCATGCGATACAACACCATATCAAGGATGGTACTATTCATCTTGATGGGAACAAACAAAACACAAATAAATTAGTGACGAAAGCTAATAGTGAATTGCAGATATACACAGAACCATTTCCGTCACATTTTTCTAACATGATTATTAATCCCACTGATTCTATCACTCAACCCAAGGCCTATGTTAACATGGTCACGGTTTCCTCTACCGCACAACCCACGTCCAGTTCCCTGAATGTGAAATTTACTTCATAGGATCTACCCTTGAATAATAAGCCCTCTCCCCTTTACATTCCCACTCGGCTCAATGGCAACATTGTGATAGGAGTCTTAGTAGACCTTGCGAGTAGAGTGAATGTTATTACAGAGGAGACATTGTGGCTTAATTCATTACATAGAAAATAATATGAAGAAACAAAATAAAAAATCTATAGGCATGATCATCTTTGTCTTAAACCATATGGCTCAAAAAATTTGTCTATCCCAGTTGGACCTAGGGTTGTTGACACAGTCTTCAATGGCATTCTGGAGTTGGATCTATTCAGGATGAATCTAGGCATACCTTGGCTAGCTTCCATGAATGGAATCGCCTCCATTATTCTCAAATGTTTAAAGTTCTCCAATGAAGGTGTCATGCATGAGGTGCATGACACTGGATACCAGCCTCTGGTATCCCATGGGGGATATTCATTAGATCATTTTTAGCCCACCCCAGTCAGTCCACTTCCTCAAAGAACAAACCTACTTTACAAGAACTATGTAAAGTACAAGACTAGGGAAAAGGGATAGCCAAAATTAGCTCTTCCTATAGCACAAAAACTAGTTGCCTCCTCTTCCCAAAAGGGAAAGGAGAAGCTCACATTTCCTAAGGTTAATTCATCTGATCCCTCTTCTTGGGAAGAGTATTGGATGAAAAAACTCAGTTTTTATCCATTGAGTGTGATGATCCTTCCTTGGTGTAGGCCTAAAATCAGGATATCAAATACCCCTAATGAGTATCCCAAACCCTGGTACTATTTATACAACCGAAAGAAAGGTTCCTGAAGGCAATTTGATCTGTAGCCTCCTACAAAGGTTCCTGAAGGCAATTTGATCCGTAGCCTCCTACCACTCCTACTCCCAAAGCAACATACGAGAAGAGGCTCATTGATGAGGCATTTGAGTAGACTCCCCTTGAAATTCCTCAACCTGCTCCTCCTGCTCCCATTCAAGAGTTCGTTCCTTCACTAGAAATGATTGTAGTGGACACTCCCATGGATGAGCAAGAGCCCTCCATTCCTTCATAGCCTCTGGCCTCCAGTTTAAAGAGCCATAGAAACTACCTTGCGCACAAGTGTAAGTGCTAGCAAAAGGCTCTCTTGGCTAGGAATGCCACCTTCTAGAGGAAGGAAGAGGAGACAACCACCCCTACTTTAGGGCCTCCTATAGCATCCTCCTCTCTCCTCCCCTTTACTTCCATTTAGTCTAGCTCTGCATTGCTTTCAACTTCATTTACGAGTAAAAATACACCTAACCCTAAGGGGGTGTAGGTGTTCATTGCTCCTTCGGTGGAGCCACCTTTGTTGATGTTTTTTTTGCATGTCCCACCTTTTTTGAAACCCGTAGATATGAAAAACACCTTGGTGGTGTCTACTATGGTTTTCTCCTCTTCCTCTTCCTCTGCACCTCTTGCCTCATCTGTGGGGAGCTCTCATTGCCCAAAAAAGTAGAAGGTGGAGGGTATTTCCTCTAGAAATGGGGAAGAAATAGGATCTCACCTTCTCCACAAGGTGGTCCCACGTTGACTTGTTTTGTCCTAGTGACGAAACTTGTCTTGACTTCCCCTGAGTTTGTCACCACTCCTAAATCATTTGGTGAGCCTAGTGATGAATCTCAAGAGAAACCTGCCCAATCCTATGAAGTTAAACATGGTACTGTTGTAAGGTTTACATTTAACTCTTTGGATGAATTTCTAACCTTGTCAGCGATCTTTGCAAAGTCGTTGACCTTAGCTCCACAAGAGCTCGGTGGAGAGGACCTTGCAGGGCCCTCTTCCTTAGCACTTTTTACGGGAGGGTTGGAAGCTCCTCCCCTTAAAACTACACCACTACAGGCTCATCCTCCTTCCCCTTATGATGATCTAGAGTGGGAAGTAGATGACCTCTTGGTTGATTAGTGTTAGGTCTTCTTAATCTTTAGATTAGATGTGTGTGTGTTGTGATGTGTTTCCCCCATGATCATGCTATGTATGCCTGGATGACCCTTGTCACCCTTGTTGGTGCTTGGATACAGGCATGGTTTTTGTGTCGTAAACCTTCTTCTATTTGTATCATCATTCCTCCATGTTTGTGCTTGATTTTCGATGAATTGGGGATGATGCAAAGCGTTGGGGGCATTTTGGCTTTCGTTCCATGTTGACCTAGTTTTTTATTTTTACTTTGTATTCTCGTGCATTCTTCACATGGTCTGATATAGTAGGGGGTTGATGATAGTTCATTTTACATACTATTATTATACTATATATATGTTTATGAGCAGTTATGACCTCAAAACATCAAGCTACCCTTGTGCCCTTTAACTATCTTTCTCTTCTCTTTTTCTTTTCCTTTATCTTTCTCTCTTCTTTGCTTGAGTTTTCGCTCTCATGTGTGAAAATGCCACTTCTACAACACTTTTATTTTCAGAAAACCCATTCATTTCCAAATGAATCTTTTCTTGAAAATCCCTGCAAACTCTTTCAAGAATCGCATTCTCAATTTGAAACCCTAACAAAACATGTTTCATTCATCATGGTTCATAAATAAAGAACTTGAAAACCTTCCTCTAAAGTGGGAATAGCCTTGATCTTCCCCTCATGTGGGGGAATATTCTTCCTTTTGAATTCCTTGATGAAGTGAACATCTATCAAAAGGATTCCTTGATGACCAATTGATTTGAGAAAAGAAAACATCTGCTTTCAAACAACGCATCCCATGAGAAGACCCCTTCTTCATGTTAGGTTCCTGAGGTACCCCTTTGAAAGTTTTCTAACTTGTTGACAGTCTATGCAACTGTCCACTTACTTTCCTGTGTGGCCACTTTTTGACATGTTCTATTTGCAAATAAACATGTCACCTTTTAGGTGCGCCTGTGAAGTCACTTCCTGAATTTGTGTGTCCACCTTCCTTTGGTTTCCTCCATGTGATAGATCTTGGGGGATACCTCCTTGCAGGTCTACATGCCTCTAGGGCACTTCCTTTGAGCTTCCTCCATGTGAGAGATCTTGGGGGTCACTTGCCTACAGGTCTGCAGGTTTGTAGGGCACTTTCTTTGGGTTTCCTTCATGTGAGAGTTCTTGAAGGACACCTTCCTTATAGATTTGTGGGTCTGTAAGGAACTTTATTAGCTTCTTCCATGTGAGAGATCTTGGGGGACACCTCCTTGTACGTCTATAGGTCTATAAGTTGATTTTCTAGGTTTCCTTCATGTGAGAGATCTTGGAGGATACCTTCCTTGTAGGTCTGCGGGCCTGTAAGGTGCTTACTTCTCAAGGATTCTTCCATATGAGAGATCTTGGGGGTTGTCTCCTTGCAAGTTTGTGGGCCTATAAGAGGCTTTCATTCTTCAGCTTCATAGTTCTACTAGGCTATGAAGTCCTTCACTTGTCCTGCACTCTCGAGCTCGCCAGATTGTGGTCTACTTCCTTGATAGTTGAGGTATACATTTCTAACTCTACTACTTATTCGATCTACTTTACTGAAGCATTCATTAGTATTTGTGCTCACTAAAGTGGGGGAAAAATGTATAGGAGGGAATTTTCACCCCTTATAAAAATTCCCCTTTTACCCTTCCTCATTTTAGAAAACCAAATTTGGAGGCTAAATTCCACACAAGCTTGTTGCCTTCATTCCACTTGTTGCCTATTTTGTGTGTTGATAGGGGAATAACTATCGGGGACACCCATGTGGTGCATAGATGTCTGCATGGTGCGCTTACGTCCTTGGCAGATTCTTGTGACTAGATCCTGCAGAGGTGTTACACTTCCCATTGGGGGTCAACTTGTAACGCCCTCTTCGGCCAACCGACCCGAATATGGCCATTTTCTTCATTCTCTCCTTTAAATTCACTCCTACATACATTTCATCTTCTACACATCCTTTTGCATCCTCTAAGCATTCAATCCAACATTCTCAAGCACTTCAAGTGGCACTTTGCACTCCATAGAAGTAAATACATCACTCTATCAACTCAGTAGAGCAAGTGTGGAACAACACCATTGCAGTAGGGGCTTGAGTCCTCTCATTTTCTCCCCCATTAGCCTTGAGTGCTCTTGTTGAAGGTGGTAAAATTTCTACTGCTCTCATCTACTATTTGTTTGAGTAAGCACATTTACAATTTTATAGTATTTTAGTGTTCTTCACTTCATTCCTTCTTTATCACACTATTTCTCCATCGTTGAAAACTTGGCTATCCGTGGAGGTGGAAACACCAAAATGGGGGTTTGACTGAGGCATACCCGTATACAACCCCAACCAAATTTCCCCCTTTCTTGTGTGTAGGTGGATGTGTTACTTGGAGCTAGCTGGTGAACAAGTTCCTTTGTGAGATCATTCTTGCCACCTTAACTCTCATATACTTATTTTTATCATATTCATTCATATTTTTCCTACTTCACAACACTATTTTGGCCCTTTGAAAGTAATTAGCTAGGTTGTTAGTCTATTTTCTTGTGTTTAACCTTTTCTCTTTAGTCCTTTGGTCATACAGACACCTGTGTGTCATGTTGTCATCTTAGGACTGCACTTTCATCCTTGGTCAAAGAGCTTCCTGAGGCATAGTGTTGAACCTAAAAATTGGCTCACCTAGCCCCATTATGAGTTTCAGGTCTGTAGAGTGATTGAACAACGTCATAGTCCTCATCATTCTTTTCCCGCATTTCCTAACACCCCTTTAAGCTGAGGTAAGTTCGGGAAGCCTTTTTCTCTTGGCTTTCTATGACCTGGGGCCTTGAACATGGTTAATTCCCCTACCTTACAAATAAGAAGGAGAAATTGAGGATTATGGAAAAAACTATAAATAATTTAGAACAATAAGTTACAAGAATTATAATTCCACCCATAACTTAAACATTGACCACCTATCCAGTTTAGGAAAACATTCAATTGAGAATAGAAGAGGATTGGTTACTGATGGTAACCCATATATTGAATCTATGAACAATAACAATTGATGTCAAATAATTATATGAGTGGGTGAGTAGAATTTTTTTGAAAATATGAGGAGAAGATGTGGTGGAAAATAAATTAGATCTTGCAAGTTAAAAACACATAACAAAGTGGCACTATTGACTAGTCAAATATCACTTATTAATAAAAGAACCTCTCTAAGGATGAAACAATATTTTAAATAGACACAACCCTTGGACTAAGAGTCACCCTTAATGCTATTAAAGTTAAAAATATTTTTTGCAAAAGTAGTAGAGCATACATTAGGTAATCAAGAAATAGTAGAAAGAGAAGTTAAGGGTGTTGGAACACAATGATCTACTGAGGGGGGGGGTCAATTAGTAGATACCAAATCTTTATCTCTCAAAACCTTTATGTAGATTACTTCCTTAACTTAAAATACCTTGTGTAGATTTCTTACTTAACTCTTATTGTGTAGATTGAAAACTAAAGATGGAAACATAAACATGAAATAGACAATCAACACACAAATGCTTCTAACACTAGATATATGTGGAAAACCCAAGATGGGAAAAACCATGGTGACCAAGGTTTTTTGAGTCTACTGCTCAAATCTAGCATCACAAAGGAAATCCATGTTATAATGTTTAAGGCTACAACCTAAGGAAGCTTCAACTCCCTAATTTAGAAGCCACAACTTCAAGGATTCTACAACACCCTATTTTAGGAGCTACAACTCCAAGGAGACTATAGTCACCTAGTCTAAGCGACACCTCAATTCAATGAGGCTACAACCTTTGGAAGATTACTAGTTCATATATGCATGCAATTAGGTTCTACTCAACCTGAAAAATGCACCATTGCAGTCAATGAATTGTTGCACACTCTACAACTCACACTATTGTTGTTGAAGTTGCACTCTTAGCAACATACTGCTACTTTGCACTATTCTATGCACATAGAACAATCATTTTTCTATCTTGCTACATTGTACACTCACTTCACCATAAATGCAAATACCTAGAACATTTTTTTTATTACAATCTAGGAATTTTCGAATGCATTCACTGTATACTTTGTTGCTCTCTCTCTTAGTACATACTCATCAAGATGTAACCTTTAGCAATGCTGCAATCAATTGTGGGTTGTTCTATATGTGCATGCACACTCTCTCTTACTCTATCTCTATAGCATACTCAGAAAGATGTCACTTTATTATATGCACCGTAAATTTGTAGACTTCTCTCACTATTCATGTATCCTTGCTACAAACATCTCACTTCGACAATATCTAATTGTCTTCATTCTCCACTGACCTGCTATCTCTACCTCGAGATTCTCTCCACCGTCTAAATTAACTCCAACTTACTATTATGGTTTCCATACTTGTTATCTTCACTAGAAAGCTACATGTACATCGAGCCACACATACCATTGTCCAAGTCATCATAAAGAGATATGATAGTGTTTACTAGTTATTGCCATATCTTGCATCAAGCCACCAAAAATTTAATTTGGTTATAGAGAATTTTCCCAAATTATCTCTTTGTCAACCCTAGAATCTGATTATGCATTCAACACATTTTGTTTTTTATTTGATTTGATTTGATCTTGATCACTCCTATAATCTATGCTACCGCCTTGAAGATCAAATCTTCATTTACTTTGGTCGCTTGTGTAGTTTGACAAATTAATTCCTTCTCCTATGTCAGTTACCAATTCTAACCCCCATTCACACATGCGAGACCATTGTAGATCTTCAAGTTTGAATACTATTCATTGATCTTCTCTCATGTGCTAAGATTGTATGATCTACATTCACTGTTGTGCCTTTAAAACCCTACCATTGGATAAGCGGTCAATCAAAACACTGTTGTTGATCTTGCAGTATTCCCTTAGCATCATGTGTTACTTTTTCAAAGAGACATTTGTAAAAGTCTCATCGAAGTCCACCTTTCTCTTTGATATGAATCACCTTCATGTACATGGGCCCACATGTCATCTATCCTCCATGTCATCGCCATGTAATTCACAACAATGATGTGAATTAGCATATCGAGCAATCACTCTTCACCACTTATTCTTCTCCGTCACAATCCATAATTGTCACCATCTTGTTAGGTCCCACTTTTCTTTTCACCTTATCACACTGTCAAAAATAAATGCATCAAAGTCTTGTCGAACTATTGATATCTCACCGACAAAATGGTCATAAGATTGTCAAGGAGACATCTTACAATGTCTTTCTGACACCACGCTATCTCACCAATGGGAAGGCCATCAAATTGTCAAAGAGAAAATCATGAAACTCCCTTTGATCTACATATCTCTCTCTGATCAAGTACATATCGTACTATCAAAGAGACATCCAAACAAGTCTCGCCAATGACCATCAATGACGCTGATGAATGCCATTGATGATTTCACCTGTCCATGTCATCACCATGTCACTGCATCGTAATCCATAAAAAGGATGTGGATTACCATTTATCTAGTGTCGTCATGCCACGTGTTATTTTTTTCACCACTATCAACCACATCATTATGATTGGGTCCCACAAGGAGTGCAACCTTCACATCACCATGTCAGGGAAGCATTAACAAAAGTCTCACCAACACCATACAATGTTGCTAATAATGCATCCATACTCCTTATTGCTCCATCAAAGAGACATTCATAGAACACCTTCGATGCCCTAGTGTCTCACCTATAAGATGATCCTCAAGCTATTGAAGATACATCTTTTAGAATCCTACCGACACATCAATTTCTTTATGAAAAAATGAACATTAGCTCATTGAAGATAAATCTCCCATTCTCTCACTAACCATGCATTGTCATGCCGATATGAAGGGGATGTGTAACCTTAATATGCTAGGAAGAGCGTCTGATCACCCTCGTGATTATAAAGAAATAAGTTGCAACTAATGCAACCAACAACCATTGATACCAGGTCAACACCAAAATTGAAATCTATTCTAAACACCATGACTACAAGTATCCTTTGGGTTTAACTGAAAAACCCTAACAAAAGAGAGCATAAATAAAACACTTCTGGGTGCATCATGTTGAAAGTATGAATGAGTATGGTGGTGTTGTCATTGATGTTGTCATTGACATCGACACTTGATGATGTCATTGACATCGACACAGTATAGGTTGTTGAAGAGAAAGGAATCAAGGGTTTGTAGGTAGTACATGTATAGTTGAGATACTATTGAGATGTTGTGAGTACATGGAGCTATCTTTATAGTGTTGCAAGTGTGCTGACATGATGAGTTACCAAGTATTTTAGATAAAATTAACAAATAGTGAAGACAGAGTTGTGTGTGTTCAAAATGTTCTCTAGTACGTGCTTTGTATTTATTTTGTGTTGATCCTATGCTTGTGTGAATCTGAAGTGTTGTTTATGGGAATCCTTGAGTGATATATCCTAGATTATTGTTGTTGGTTTGATGAAGAGTGAAAGTTGTGTTCACCAATTTGTGAACTAGTATGGCAAAGTTGTTTGTCTATGGACTAGGAGAAATGTATCTGCTTCACTCTGCTAGTTTGTTTTAGGTCTTTTGGATTTCATAGATGGCTTGTAATGGTGTCATCTATATTCTATCAAAGGTGCTCATGGTTTGGTGCTCTAGAAGGTGAGTTACAAAGTTTTTGTGTGTGCTTGTACAATACATATGGATTGATGGAAAGTTTTCTGTGTATGAAGGTTGTTGCATTAGCTATGGATCAATCTGAAGGTGTTTAAGATGTGATCTAGTATATTGTGAAACGTGTTATGTGGTCTGCATGTTATCTTCTTGTTGTAGAAGATTGTACTTCAAGTTCATTGGTGTTTTCATTAGTTTTGGCTGACTTGGTGTTTACACATCATGCAAAGGATTTGTTTCAATTAAGAAAGTGTTTGGTTGATTTGGGATGTTGTTTTGGGTCTTGGTTGTGTGTTGGTTTGGTTCACTCTCATTCCTATCCACCATGGGAATGTTGAGTTTCTAACCTAATTTTAATTTGTAAAATGAAGAGTGTGTGGCTGACCTTGGAGAAAGTTTCTAAGGTTGAAGGTGGTATAAATACAAGACAAGATGTTAGGGATTATGATGAAGCCACAAGTTTGAGAAGCAACATACTTCTGTGAAATTGAATTGAGGCAGTAGTACTTCTATGTGTTAGACTCCTGAAAGTAGTGAGTTGACGGTGTTTGTAATTCTCTCATCAAGGTCACAGATATGTGTAATTTGTTGTGGTGGACTTTGTGTTATCTTTTGTATCTGTAGGCAGTGAGCCTCCTTTTTTGATAGTGAGTCCTATTTGACAATGAGTCCTATCTTGGGTAGTGAGCCCTTTGGCAGTGAGTCTCTTTGTAATCAATTTTGTAATTAATCTATATTGTGAGTTAATCCTTACCATGCTTTTTCCCTTATTGGGTTTTCCACATAAATCTAGTGTTACTTATGTTGATATTAATTTCTATTATTTTCATTTCATGCTCATACTTAATAACACATTAAAGTGGATGTGATGATCAATAAATTTTTGTGATTTGTGAATGTGATTGGTGACAACTGATTCACTCCCCCTCTCAGTTGTCTTGTGCATTTCAACACATCCTTCACTTTCTTGACCTACACAATATCCTTTTGGAAACCTCCTAAGAAACCCAATTTGAATCTGTTATCAGATCCACTACTCTCACACTCATCCTTTTTCATCATGCAAATGATCTCCTTTTCCTGATATTCCCTTTTGACATCAATGACAACTATGTTCCAACAAAGGGTGTAGTGTCAGAAAATGGGTCCCTTGACATTTTCACACTTGTTTGGGCCCTCCTTGTGGATTTTGGCTTAATCAACATTAATCTTTCCTTATTTGAAGTGTTGTAAAGTGTTCTAACTTACTTTTGCATTCCTCTAGGTTTCTCATTAATACTTTGGCTTTCTTATGCTTTAATTGGCCCTATTTTTCATCCACAAGCCTCATTTAATACATATTTTTTAGGACAATCCCAACACCAATCAGTAACAAATCATCATTTAGGTGTTCCTAGCTTGTGTGACCCGAATTTAATGTTTGGGATTCATTCGCCACCTTGGACAAATGAGTCCCACCTAGGTCTCTTTGGCCTCGATGTAGGTTTCACACATTTCTAAGCACTTTTCAGTTTTGGTCCCATACATTATGTGTGATGAGACTCATTCGCTACCTTGGGCGAATGAGTCTTGTGTGAAAAAAAATTTAAATTTAATTCAAATTTCTAGTGGGATTTTATTCTCCTAGATCTAATGCCGACTTGTAGTGTTGTAATTTCAGGAATTCTTCAATAATTAAGTATAAGTACAAGGTTATTTCACTCATATTTTAATCTAGCAAATCTTACAAGAAGTCAAGAGTTCACAAGAGAATTTGAGTATTTACAAGAGCATTCAAGGAATTTCAAGGGTAGATTATCAAGCATTCAAGAGCATTCTTCAAGTAACAATCATAATGTCAAAGCTTGCATTCTTCATGTTTGTTATTGTGCTAAAAATTGTGATGTATAATTCATGATCCAAGCAAGCATTTCAAGAAAGATCAACATCATTCAAGCAAGAGTCAAGAACCACATCCATTGCAGCCATTTCAAGCATTATTGTAGAACCTTATTGCTAGGGTTTGGTGAGGTGCAACATTACTATTTTTTCATTCATCATTCTCCATTCATATTTCCTTTCATTTCAAGGTTTAATTACCAACAAGGGGTTTGACTAAGGAAAACCCCTATTCACTAACCCCACAACATTTTCCCCTCTTCTTGTGTGTGATTTTCAAAGCTAGGTTGTCGATTTTCCAAGAAGAAAAGTTGGAGAAAAGTTGTCAAAACCCTAAAGTTGTCAAAGTTGTCATCAAGCCTTGGAGAAGCTTGGAGAAAGTCTACAAGTGGCAACTTACAGTTTCATATCTGAAAACTAGTCAAAAAGAGCATAGCAGACCGAGAGGTATATAATCAAGTTCATAATTTCTAGAAAAGTAGAAGTGGATTGATTCACCACTATTGGCGAATGAGTCCCATTGTACATGCCTGAAAAATATATTTACAGATCTGGATACCCTTTTAGATGAAACTTGGTCTAGTACATTTTCCTAGAAACTAGATTGATTCACTCAGATTGGAAAATGAGTCCTAGTCAACGTCAATAATAGATTTTTTAGTGATCCAGACCTCCGTTTTGTCTTCTTCAGTCTCCCAAGTGCACACTTTCTATTTCATAGCTTTCTGTTACATCTTGTTCATCTTCCTAGGTCATTTAGGATTAGCTTGCATTCAATTGGGGTTTTGTCTTACATCTTTCATTGCATTGTCTTTTCCAACTATAAAATTAGTGGTGAACCCCTCATTAGATCTTATTCAACCCCTAGGACTACCCCTTTTCAATATTTCAAATCTTATTCAGCCCCTAGGACTACCCCTTTGCAAGATTTCAATCTCCTTTGCATTGAAATCTCAAGGGTTTGTTTTTCAGTGAAGAGTAAGGAAATTGCCTCTCTCCTTTTAGGTCCAAAACCCTAGAAGTGAAAGAGAGAAAAAAATATTCTTCTTTTCATTTTGGTGAACCTACATATAGAGCATCATATTTCTAATTTGGAGTGCATTTACATCCTAGATTTAGCATGCATTAACATTGCATTGGTTAATTTGTATTCTAGGGTTTGAATTCTTGCATTAGTGAAAGCTCATATAGCTTGCATTATTGCATCTAATTTAATTGAAAATCTGTAAAATTCTACATTTGCATCTCATATTTACATTAGAAAATTTAAAAAGCATAAAATTCAATTCAAAATTTTTGATTTTTTTTAAAAAAATTAGTACCTGGACTCATTCGCCACCTTGGGCGAATCAATCCCTCTACATATTTTTCACTGCATTTTTTGGCATTTATAGTTCAATTTTTGAGTTTTTGTTTCACTTTCCAAAATTTCAGTTTAAAGCATTTCATTCTTATTAGCTTACATTACAATTTCATCCACCCCTCATTTAGTAGCCTTTGCATGAGTGTTTGGTGTCCTATTGCTAATACCATAGTGAGAAGAAGTTTGAGACTCATGACATCCCATGACAGCACAATCATTGTGGATCTTAGGTTATCTAGAGCTTCCACTCCTAGTATTGACACTTATACACTAAGCATGGATAACACCCTTAGCAACTCCTTGCCTTCAAATAGCATGCAAGTTGAACCAAGGAATGATAGCATCCCGCAAGAAAACATAATTCAAATTCATGAGGACCTAGTAAACTTACAACATCAAATAGGCCTTGAAAACATTTGAACTACTACAATTCCTACCATAGAAAGCATTCACCACATGCTTGAAAGTGACAATGGACTTGACCTTGTGAAAAACATAGTTCAAATCTTTGGAAAACATATTCCCTCAACCACTAGTTGTTCTTTGCCAACAAAAAATGTTACAAGTCAAGGAGGAACTAAAATTCCTCCTCCCACAACAATAGCCTCAATACCTACCTATACCACTCCTCAAGTCACAACAACAATGCAACAAATTAGTAATGTGATTCCTTCCCTCGGTATTCCTACTAGAATCCCTAGTTCCTATGTGGCATCACACATTATATCTCCTACCTTACCACCTATAAGAATTCCATTCACTTTTCCTACAAACACATACACTCCATCACCACTTTCACTTCCATCTCATAACACAAGCAATGACCCTCTCATAATGCAACTTTTCCAAACTGTTTCATCCCTTCAAAAGCAAATTTCCACCATAAACTAAAATCAAAATGATCCACCTACATATTATGTCAAAATTAGTCCATTGTCCTAGGATATATTGCAAACAACGATACCACAAGGTGTAAAGGTGCTTAGATTTGAGAAATATGGAGGGAAGGGAGATAATTCTAACCATGTTAATGCCTACACTACCTTATGTAGTGAAGTTTTCCTTGATGATAAACTTTTGCAAAGATTTTTTCCTAGGTCCTTGAAAGATACTGGCTTGGAATGGTTCTCTTCTTTACCAAACAACTCAATTTTTTCATTCAATGATCTTTTTGAGGCATTTGTAAACCACTTCCAAGTGCATATGATTCCCAAGATGACCTTCCTCGATTTGATGAGATGCAAGCACAAATAAGAAGAAAAGATAACATATTTGATCTCCCACTATGAATCACTTTATTCCCAAATAAATGTCAAGATACCTGACCCATAACTTCAAAAATGTTCATAGAAGATTTGCAAACTAAGATTCAAGAAAAACTTATCATGATGAAATTCCCATCCTTCATGCACTTGTGTATTTCCCTCCACGATTATCAAAATTCGGTTAGTAGTCAAGATACAAAGTCCACTTCTAGCCGAATTGAGAGATCTGAGCTTGCAAACCAAAAGAATTCCCAACCTTTTAGAAAACAAAATAAAGGGTTCCTCTGATTCAAACCCCCTCAACAAACAACTCAAAATGTCAATAACCAAGTAGTTGTTGTTAAGGCCACTATACCCTCTAGCTATGGGGACCCAAAAAGACAACTCACTCCCTTGCCTGATACCCTTCATAACACTATGTCCCAACTTTTAGAACAACAAATGATTACCTTTCCTCCTGTCAAAACACTCGACCCTAATAAGCCTTTACCCCTAAGCTTTAAATCAAATACTTATTGCCACTATCATCAAGAAAATGTACATGACATAGAACACTGCAAGCATCTTAAACATATTGTGCAAGACCTCATTGATTCTAGCCACCTATCCATTGGAGGTGTTAGTGATCAAGGAAATAAGTCTCTTGCCCCTCGTAACCAAAATTTGAATTTTTTTACCAATCTAATGCCCAAACATAATATTTCATTTGTCAAATCCAGATAAACTACAAAGATTGATGTAATGAATTTTGATACACATGATGAAAAAAATGATTCTATTATAAATAGTGCTATCAATGTCAATCCTATAGATGAAATGGTAGGGATGATAGACGCCATCCCTCATAAGGGCCGACCTAAGAATTCTCTTGACATTTCTTTCTCCTCTAAGGATATACTTAGACATTTTTCTGATGGTCCTCTCTGCATATCTAGTTGTATCTATGAGAAGCCCACTAATTAGGTACTAATAGATCCCGCGTGTGGAGAGAATGTGATCACTGAGGAATTTTTACTCTTTCATGAACTCTATCAAGATGAATATGATAAAATGAAAGCATGGATCAAGACACACAATAGTTTTTCTTTCCCTACAATGGGATTGATCACCTTACCATTGCAAATAGGACCAAAAACATTAGATGTCACATTCTCCATCATCCCACAGTTGGACCAATTTTGTGTGAAGCTAGGATACCCATGGCTTCGCTCCATGAAAGTCATCCCTTTGGTTGTGCATAAATGCTTAAAATTTTCCCTTTGATAGCGGCTTTAATCCCTTGTCTTCTAAAGGAAACTTTTCCTTAGAAGCCTTTTGGCCCAAGCCCATGGAACCTATAAAACCTCGAGAAGACTTATTTTTCTTGTCTTACTAAAAATTAAAAGCCAAGAAAATAGTTGAACTGTCCCTCTGAAACATGTCTCAGTCCACTTCTAAAGTTCCCATCCTTGATGAAACCATGCTTGAACCTAAACAAGAACCAAAAAACCAAGACCAATAAAAAACATAAACTTCACAAGTCTGCATCCTACAAATGACCAAGAGAAAATGAAAACAACCGGGTCACACCTCCTTGAAGAAAACAAGTTTACAAAGTCAAAGAGAAATTGGTTGAAAAACCTCCTGTGGTTTCTTTTGTTCCTCCCCTTACAGAAGAAAAGAAACCTATGATTGATCAATCCGCTCCTACACAAATGAAACATGAAAACAAAAACAAAAGAAACAAAGGTGCTAGAGACCGTAGGTGTAGATGTTGTTCCCTTTCTCACAGGTTACATGAAGAATTAAACAATGAAAATCAAGATCCGAACTTGACTGAAGTAATGCATGATGACCCCCTCCCATACCAAAAGAAAACAACCCAATACAAAAACAACAACAAGAGTTGAACTCTTCAATGGACATTATCATTTGACCTCCTGTTGTGGTTAACCTAGATGATGATGATGGTGAGATTGTTAAAATTGATGAAGAGATGCATAATGAACTAAATACATTGTTTCCCTCTTCCATGAGCTTAAATGATAAATCTCCTATAAAGAGTGTTGAACCTAGTGCTTCTCCTAGTTTGGCACTTTCCATTTTCCATTTGGCTAGTTTCCTACCTTCGATACACATAGAATATGATTGGGAGACGGATGACCTGCTCATAGGTTGACTTGCATTTTCCTTACTAGTATTTTGCATTATTTTTTTTTTCATTTTATTTTGTGTGTGATTTCATGTGCGTAATGTGATCCCCCGTAATGTTTTGTTTGTTGTTCTCTCTCTTCATGAGATTCCTCTATTTGTACCTTCATTCTTCTCTATATTATGCATCTCTTTCACTTTTTATATTTATATTTTGTTCATTTTTCTTGTGTTTTCCTTTTGGGGATGACGCAAGGCATCGAGACACCCTATGTCTCTTCCATGTTGACTGAAAAGGATTTTCTTTACTTTTTCCTTTTTTCCCTTTACTTTTTCATTTGTCTTGTGTTTTCCTTTTGGGGATGATGCAAGGCATTGAGACATTGCATGTACCTTCCATGCTGAACCAAAAGGTTTTTCTTTGTTTTCGCTCTCTTTATGTCAGTCTTCTAGTTCTATGTATATTTTGGGGATGATGACAATTCCAAGCTCTCTAAAAAAATTGTAGCAAAGAACATATTGACCCTAAATCCATAGATCCCTTATGTGTTTGGTGTTTTCATTTTTGGGGCAACCCTTCTCTTTTCTTTTTCTCTCGCATGAAGTAGCTTTACTTAGAAACATATGACTTGGCATAGGGATTTCCTAGTTGGATCTCATGCCATCCTTCTTGTTTGCATTTTCATTTGCTACTTTAAATTAATTTCTCACAGTATGGTGTGTAGCAATTTCTTTAAAGTGGGGGAATAAATTGGCATTATTCTTTTGCATTTTCCTTTTCTTGGTTCTTGGTGTAGCTTGCTTACTTCATACGATGCATTTGTCACTTTGTGGATGACATTGGGTGTAATGTACTTCAAGAGCATGATCTCTCTTAGCATATTATATTCCTCTTAGTGGCTTGATGCGACACACTACATCCCCTAAGTTGCGAATCTTCTATTCTTTGATTAGTCCTCTCTTGGAGACATTAGACACAATGTTCCCTAAGTTAAAGACCTTGCATGAACTAAGAAAGACTCTTTTGAACATTTTTTCATTTTGCATTTGTTGTTATATGGCCACCTTGCATAATATAGCTTGCATGCTTGTGGAGCCATCCTATTTTTTCATGAACTCCAAGCATACGAAGTTATGCTTGTCTCATGAAGATCAAAAATTATTTTTGTGTGGCGCCTTATTAAATTTATCAGGAGGTTTAACTTTGGTATGGTTTGAGTGGGAAACGCAATCTGAGGCATGAATTTACTAATAGCCACTTGCATGTGTGTGAGTGCATACAAACCATGAGTGTATGTTTCTCACCTTTTAGGACATCTCACCCTATAGACAACCATAAGTTCTGTCACCTCAGAGTGAGTATGTGTTTTCCAAAAAACCATCCTAGATCTAATCCACATCGTGATGGACAAACAATAAAATCTTGATCCAATTCTTTTATTTCTTTTCTCTTTTGCATCTTTGGTAGTGTATGATTGGCCTTTTTATTTTATTTATATCATTCTCATGTGTGTTCCTTTGTGCTTATGTTGGTTTTCCATGGGCTTGATCTTGAGGGCTTGATCACCCCTCTTGATCATTGTTGTCCCCTACTGCTAGTGTTGGTTCATTGGAACCCCTATTGGTGCATTATTGTCTACTTCAGTGTGAGTTTGAAGTAGGTTCATCCTCTCACTAAAGTGGGGGCTAAATGTAGTTTTGAAAAATGGGTCCCTTGACATTTTCACAATTGTTTGGGTCCTCCTTGTAGATTTTGGCTTAATGTTGCCTTGACTTAGTGTTGTAATGTGGATAAAACATTCACATTAGGTCTTGGGCCCTTGTGAACTAATGGAATTTAATGGTTCCTTGCTAAAGTGTCGTGAAGTGTTGTAACACACTTTCAAACATTTCTAGGGTTTTATCAATTAGCTTAGCATAATAAACATAATTTTAATCAAAATAAACATTAATATTTCATTATTTGGAGTGTTGTAAAGTGTTGTAACACACTTTCACATTCCTCTAGTCTTGTCATCAATAATAGGGATTTCTTGCGCTTTAATTGGCCCTATTTTGCATCCACAAGCCTCACTTTTTCCATCTTTTTAAGGATAATCTTGACACCAATCAATAACAAATCATAATTCAGGTGTTCCTAGCTTGTGTGGCCCAAATTTAGTGTTTGAGACTCATTCACCACCTTGGGTGAATGATTCCCACCTAGGTCTTTTTGACCCCAATGGAGGTTTCACACATTTCTAAGCACTTTTCATTTTTGGTCCCATACATTATGTGTGATGAGACTCATTCTACACCTTGGGTGAATGTGTCTCGTGTGACCATAATTCAAATTTAATTCAAATTTTTGGTAGGATTTAATTCTCCTAGATCTGATGTTGGCTTGTAGTGTTGTAGTTTTGAGAGTTATTGCATAATTAAGTATAAATGCAAGGTTCTTTCACTCATATTTTAACCTAGCAAATATTGCAAGCATTCAAGAGTTCACAAGAGAATTTGAGCATTTACAAGAGCATTCAAGGCATTTCAAGGGAATATTATCAAGAATTCAAGATCATTCTTCAAGTACCAATCATCATGTCAAAGATTGCATTCTTCATGTTTGTTATTGTGCTAATAGTTTGTTGATGGCGGTTTTGGCACCACAACAATGCAAGCAGAATATTGCTATTCTGCTTCTCCAGAAAGAGAAAGGCAACACATGGATGCCTTAACTCGCAAGGTCTTTGTAGTTGGGTCTCAACTTTGCTACTGTTACTCAGTGGTCAATGGAATAGTAATATTCAATGGGCCTATTGGTGTTGGGCTTCTGGATCGTTCTAAGATCAAGCATGAAATGAAACCTACTTTAACAGGGGTTTTTAAAGAAACAACAAAAGATAGATCAGGGTTTTGAAATAGAAAATCACAATAGTTCATCCAACCTTATCCAGACTTGTTAACTTCAAGGAATTTGTAAACCAAAATTGCAGAACAAAGTAAACTTGTGATTGACACATAACCTCCTTCACTCACAGTGCTAATTCACATAACAGATTTTTAATTACCATTTAAGTAAAACACAAAATAATATTTCATTCCTTGAAGACTTCACAAATCAAATGATCAACTTAAGACAAATATCAGTTAGGAACACAAAATGAAGTAGATTAACCTCTGATTGTTTCTACTATTATTAAAACAAATAAACAATATTTACAAAGTTGGCACAATCACCAGTGTATAGAGAATTTGAGGCTCCAAATTGTTTCCAACTATACTAAGAAAACTTAGAACATACATTACAGTCTATACTGAAATCTTACTATTAACCAAGAAGACAAGAGAAGCTCTCATTACTGAGAATCAAGATGCAACTCTATCTCCTATTAACTGACTAACTCCTAACAGTTCTAACTCTAAAACAATTCTCAATCTAAAAGTTCTCTAGATCTAGAAGTTCTAATCCTTTACTGTCTAAAATTTACAACGAGGCAAGAATGCCATTTATACAGAGTGTACCAAAATAATGCATTGTCCCCTATGCTAGGGTTTACAAAATATCTGCATTTAGGAGAGTCAGCTCTCAAATATTTTGAGGAAAGTCAAAACTGCATTGAATGTGAATCCTTGCTGTCCATGCTGATGAAGGATTCCTACTCGGAGGAGAAGTCTTTTTAGATCTTTTGACAACTGAAACATTAACTCTCCTTTGTGCGTGTCCATCTTTGAACTCTATTGGGGTGCCTTGAATGCTCAGAATATCTTCATTAATGTTGATCCATCTCTTTGCTAGTAGTCGCCACAGCTGTCCCTCTAAGTCATGGCTTCTTCCTTCCTTCGGCCTTTCTTTCTATTATGGACTTCTTTGTAGGTTGACCATTCTTCTAGAAATGCCATCGGGCCTTCTTGCAGATCTAAAAATTTCGCTTGAGCTAAACCATCGCCACCTATTTCTCAAAAAGAATCCATCTGGTTTGCATTCTGTTGGCCTTCTTTCCCAGGAATAGTCAATCGGTCAAAGGGACCGATGAATCACTCTTTGGCTTTCCTCTAACTGGTTAGTTGTTCACCATACCAAAATCCCGGGCATTCAAAAGTGATCCCCATTGAATCGCATGTCGGTGAGACACTTATCGTGTCTCCCCGATGTGACTTCATTTTAACGGTTATCGGCATAGCACATGGCAGTCGACAAGACGCTTCAGTGAGCTACAAAAGTTATACCGAGCTCCTTTAACCTATCGGCAAGATTGTGTTCTTTCACTGAGACCACCTCTCGGTGAGTACATTTTGTATCAGCGAGACTTCCTCATTCACTAAGACCTTTTACCGATCTCCTCTATTCTTGCTGAACTCATTCTGCACCCTCGATGGGGTCCCCTAATAGCATTCTCCTGTCGCTGAGACTTTTTGATTCTGTTGCCAAGACATTCCCGGATTGCCGAGACTTCTTAGCAAACTCCAACTGCTATGCCGATGCCTTCCCTTTTCTTTGAGACCACATCTGATCAGCGAGACCTCCAGTGAACCCCTTTTGATTTGGAAATCCCATTATAAATCGGCATGACCCTCACGAGTCGGTGAGAGACTACCCCAAACTCTGGATCCTTTGGTGATTTTATTGCATGTCGGTAAGACTTCTTGGTATTGGGGAGACCTTTATCAAACTCCTTTATGCTTCTGGAGTCTCCCTGACCTTTTCTTTCTCCTTGTCGAGCCCATTATGTCAACAAGAGTGATGGTGATGCCAGACTCCTTGGGTGAGCTCATCTCTAATGTCGGTGTAACTTTGATGTTTTAGAGAGACCCTATGGAAAACTCCCCTCTTTCACCGAACTTTGCTATTGCCAAGACCTTTTCGAGTCAACAAGACATCCTACCGAACTCATTGTGCTCATTCTGAGTCTCCCTGATATCCTCCTTTTGGCGTGACTTCTAATCTTTGGCAAGACATATTGCTGAGAGCATTATCTTTTGGTGATCTGCTATCGTTTTGGGGAGACACTTTGAGGTCGCTGAGACCCTTTAGCAATCTTAGATCACTATTACTGATGCCGCTTTTTTCGCTGGGACCTCATGGCGAAGTCCTCCTTACCTCCCAGTGGGCCCATTTTGTATGTCGAGGAGACCAGAATGTTTCGGGGAGACCTTTCATTGAAGAAAAATATCTGTCAAAGCGATTTGTTTGTCCTTGCTAGTCGGCAGGACCTATGGCTTTCACTGAGACCTTTTTGTAAAGAGAAAAAACCTTTGCTGATATGTGGATCTCCTTGACAACAGTCGGTGAGACCTGAAGATCTTGTTGAGACATCTCCCCGCTACGAAGGCCTCTCGTCGAAAGGAATATCTCCCTTGGTGGTCGGTGAGACTTCATGAACTCACCAAGACTTCCCCTCAAAGGGAAAACTCATGCCGATAGGAAACTCCTAATCACCCAGATGGTGAATGATGTCTTGGCGACAGATGCCTGCATAGGATTTCTGATCACAGTGACATCTTTGGGGTCTTGTCGATAGGTAACATAAATGCAGATTTGAACCAAACCAACAATGGGTCGAGGAGATCATGATAACCCTATGCCAATGAAGATGCACAATGGGGAGTACTTTGATTCTTTGGATTTTTGAATAGTCAAAGCCAAACCACTAGTTGGTAAGAGTCTAGAAAATTCTTGCCGACTTTTACCTTAGCTAATTTTCATGACCAATCGGATAGAAGAATGCACCCCAACTAAGCTCCCTTGACAAATATCATCTTGTAGCAGGATTTAATCTTGCATTCAATGAAGAAAACCATAATAAAGATCATACAGATAGAAGTTAAATAATCAAAATCATCATTGAAATGAATCCCATGTTAGTAGGGTACCGTTAAATCCTCAAACAAATAATCATACCAATAGCTTGGGTTTTAGGTCGACCCGTAGAATCCAAGCCAGGGAGGAATTCCTGAGAATTCTGAGTTGGGCGGATTCTAGTGGAAGAAGACATTTCGACAAACCTAGAAAGAACAGGGGATGACAGAATTCTGGAAAATCCGGAGGAGACAGAAAACTGCGAAAAACAAGACGGGGAGGAAATCCGCGAAAATCCAGACCATGTGGAAATACGCAAAAAACAAAAATCCGTGAACCCACAATGCTTAGCCAGAGTTCAAGCGAAACCTTGGAAAATCCGGATTGGGTGGAAAATCCTGAATTCAAGAGAAGATCCGAATTCCGACTGAGGCAGAAAACAAACGCAACCCAAGAGGAAAGGCAAAGGACCCAAAACAAAGAAACCAAAAGAGAAAGGGGGACCCATTTTGATCCAGATCAAAGTGGGATGGTTATGCAAGGCATAACACAATTGTGATGTGGAGTTTATGATCCAAGCAAGCATTTCAAGCAAGATCAACATCATTCAAGCAAGAGTAAAGAACCACATCCATTGTAGCCATTTTAAGAATTATTGTAGCACCTTATTGCTAGGGTTTGGTGAGTTGCAACATTACTATTTGTTCATTCATCATTCTCCTTTCATATTTTCTTTCATTTAAAGGTTTAATTACCAACAAGGGTTTGACCAAGGAAAACCCCTATTCACTAACCCCACATCAATTTTCCCTCTTCATGTGTGCGATTTGCAAGGCTAGGTTGCGAATTTTCCAAGAAGAAAAGTTGGAGAAAAGTTGTCAAATCCCCAAAGTTGTCGATGTTGTCATCAAACCAAGTGGAGAAGCTTGGAGAAGGTCTACAGGTGGCAACTTGTAGTTTCAGATCCAAAAACCAGTGAAAAAGAGCAGAGCAGACCAAGAGGTACATAATCAAGTTTAGAATTTCTAGAAGAGCATAAGTGGACTAGTTCACCACTATTGGCAAATGAGTCCCACTATATAGGCTTGATAGAGATTTTTACAGATCTGGATACCATTTTGGTTGAAACTAAGCTCCAGTGCATTTTCCCAGAAACTAGATTGATTCACCTAGATTGGTGAATGAGTCCCATTCAACATCAACAATAGATTTTTTAGTTATCGAGACCTCTATTTTGTCTTCTTAATTCTCCCAGGTGCACACTTACTATTTCATAGCTTTCTGTTACATCTTGTTCATCTTTCTAGGTCATTTAGGATTAGCTTGCATTCAATTAGGGTTTTGTTTTACATCTTGCATTGCATTGTCTTTTCCAAGTCTAAAATTGGTGGTGAACCCCTCATTAGATCTCATTCAACCCCTAGGAATACCCCTTTGTTAGATTTCAATCCCCTTTGCATTGAAATCTCAAGGGTTTGTTCTTGAGTGAAGAGTAAGGAGATTGCCTCTCTCCTTTTAGGTCCAAAACCCTAGAAGCAAAAGAGAGAACACCATTTTCTTCTTTTCAAAGGGAAAAAATGTAGAAAACCTAGGGACACCCCACTTTAATATCAATGTGGAAGATACATATATCAACTGTGAATAACAAGAAGAAATGCATATCTCAAGGAAGTTATATTTTTTTTGCAAAAGACACCAATGAGGTTGTAAAACATATCTTTATCCTTGAATGGATGTGGTAGAGATAAAATATAATTAGGGATAATTTTTAACTATTTGATTTCATTAGTGCCTTATGAAGTGATTATATTATGGGGTGCCGCAAGACTTATCCCACAAATAATTAAGACTAGGACACAATAAAACAATATTTTTTAGAAAATTTTGAATCCCTACAACTACCTACTAAAGAGGTAATTAAGCTAAGAGAACTCACATAAAAGAAAGATGAAATATTCACAAAAATTGATAAAATATTCAAAGAAACAATAAGGAGGTTGGAAGAATCCTTAACCTCAAAACAAAAGATGAATGGTTTATATCCAAAGTTACACTATATATTAAAATGGACCTAGATGGGAGAAAATTAAATACATACCAAGAATTGGTAAATTTCACATGCTAGATAGAAAACCAAACTTGGAAAAAAATCAAGGAAAAAAAGAAAAAACAGATATAAAAAGATTATGACTGGAAATTAAACAATTGATACACAAACATGATATCATCACAAAAAATGATACCCAGGTATATAATGACCCAACATATGGTCCACATATTATGTTAGAGAATGTTACTTACAAAATGAATGCCAAATATAAATAAAATAAAATTGGGCAAATGTATTAAGGGAAGATCTGAAAACATTACCTAAAATGATTAACTCATTCTGTAATGGAGTTTGTAGTGAATGGGATGAAAATGAAACATAGGATTGTGCATCTCAACTATTTAGATTAAGAGACAATCCAAAGCTAGGGAACTATAATGAGGAAAGAGGAATGATATATGTAGAAGGTTTGGAAAAAATACCACTTTATCTACAAGATCATGGATATAGAGTACCAAAGATGCAAAATTAGAGTAATACAAACTCATTTCAAAAACATCAAAATTAAAGACAATATACTGATAGAGGCTAATTCAAAAGACATAGAGACCAAGGTAGAGAGATAATAAGATGAATAGATGCTACCTTATTTAATTGAAACAAGAAGGGTAACTTCACAACTAAATGTTGTGGAGATAAGAAGAATCATTATGTATTTTTTGGAAGTACCAAACATGATATACTCAATTGTGACAAAGCACAACATATTATAAGAATGTGGAAACATAGTCCAAAACTGAAGAAATATAAAAAATGAATGTCATCTTGATGAGCAAGAATGCTAAGAAGAGTACTAAAATAATGTGATCAAACAACTAGGAGATGCTAAAAGTGGAAGGGATTGATTTTTGAACTACTGAGACAAGTAGCTTTGAAGAAGGATATCAAGTCAACACAAAATCAAAAGATATAAAGAAAAGTAAAGAAACAATGGTTACCAAATAAGGAACAAGCACTAAAAATAAAAGCTACACAACCATTGAAAAACACAACACTATAAAATGAGAAGAGTTCCACCCAACCAAACAACACCATAATCAGATAGTAGAAAAAATAAAGAAAATTGTAACTAAGGAAAACACAAAGAAGAGGAACAAAATAATTACTTCTCTGAGCAAGAGGTGGGCATATAAAAGAAACTTAGATAAATTTCAAAACATTTCAAAACCTCTTAGACAAACTAAATTTTTTATACAAATATTTGAATAAACAATAATCTCAATCGCCCAAAATAAGAACAATAGGGAACAATGAGAAGAAATGGAAAACTAGACCCTTAATGATAATTGTTAGTATAAACGATAAGAAATTTAAAAATGTGATGGTATACTTAGGAGCTGAAATCAATATGATTCCTAAAAGAGTCTAGGAACAATTACAAAAACCAAAATATGGACAAACCCTATAACATTATTCTAGTTGATGGTACCGAGATGAAAAGCTTGGGGACTTGAAGACATAAGTAAGTTTCATGGGATTAAAAAAAAATATAGACTTTGATTAGTTTCTATAAAAAAAATTGATTCATTTAACACACTAATTGGACTAAGTGGTTTGTTAGTTACACAAATAGAATTATAGACTCAATAAAAGAATAAATATCTTTTGTCGATGAAGATAAAATAGTCCACATTTTTCTAGGAAAATTTTTAGATGAATCTTACACTAAGTAAAAACAAAAGAATATCATGACTCTGATAATAAAATCATTTATACAATATTGAAATTACTCACAAATGGAAATTTCAAAGAACCAAACTCACACAAAGTAGAAATAAAGAGCAGTGCTTACAATAAAAACTGTAATCTATGGAAAATTCCTAAAATGGTGTTAAAGGTGGGGTTAGCACAATAACAGAAAAATTCCAAGAGTAACAAAGCACAAAGGAAACTAGTGAAAACAAGAAGAGTAAAGCTATCCTAAGTCCACACCTTCCATGATTTACCTCTGTTACACCTCCTAGTTTGTAGAAAATAAAGATGCCCTCAGATATATGTGAGCAACTATGCCATGTGCCTAAGTCCTATGCAAGTGTTGGAGGATTTGCAGAAATGAAAATAACCTAACAACCAACTAGAATGACAAATGACTGTTGAAATAAAAGCCCTAAGTTGACAGAAAATTAACATAAGCTAGAGAGAAAATTGACAGGACTTGGAGAGAGCCAAATGAGGGTAAAATTTCCCTTTTATAAAAATGGCAATTTCGAATGTGTGGTCAGGATGGACAGATGACCAGAACCCTAAGATCGACGATCAAGATGAAATGTTGTTGTGCATTAGGGTTAGGTCAAAATTAGGGCAACATGTAAGAATGAAGGGTGGAGATTGAATTATAAAATAATTCAATCAACGGTCGAAATTAAATGAGAAGTCAAAAGTCAAGAATTAATTTGGAGGATAAGGCTGGCACGGACAAAGAGGCTGCTGGAGAATTAAATAATAAAATTTATTTACTCTAGCTTGACCTGTGAATAATTAAATAATAAAAATATTATTTAATTATAGAAGAATAAGACAAAGGATCCTATTTTGAATTAAATAATGATTTAATTCAAAATTCAAAGAGGTGGGACAAATTAAATAAATGAAATTTATTTAATTTAATGAGAGAAGAGGCTATTGAATAATTAAATAATTTAAAATAATTATTTAATTATAGTGGAAAGTGGATAAAAGATTAAATAAATAAATAAGAATTTATTTAATTTTAAAAGAAGAGGATTTAATTAGTGACGTAATTAAATAAATAAAGATTTATTTAATTAATCAAAAGAAATGAATGACAAAGGAAAATTAAATAAATTAAGAAATTTATTTAATTAAAAGAAGACTTTAGACAATTAATGACGCATTTAATAAATAAATAAAATTTATTTATTTAATAATCAGAAAGAATAATTGACATGAATTAATTAAATAATTATAAATTATTTAATCAATAGTCGAATGTGGACCAAGGACATAATTAAATAACTTAATTATGCTAGGACGAAAGTGGTAGAATGAAGCTTGCAGGCCTAGGTCATTTTTAGGTGTCTACAAAAACAATGAAGAAGTATTGGGCACATGGATGTGGGAAGAAAAAAAACTATACTCCTAGAGGATTATTGGATTTCAATTGATGTTTATGATAAGGACATCAGAGGATGTTCCACATTCTATTGCAAGCATAAAAAGTACATTGCTGAAATATTGCAGCAACATAGGAGATTATGAGGATAAAATAACTAAAAGATACTACAAGATAAACTAAATATCACATAGAATTTCACATATTAAACTACCTAAGTGTTTAGGCATAGGATACCTACTATCCTACATCACACAAATAGAAAAAAAATAATTAACGCAAAGGAGTTATGGCTCAACATATTACAACACACACTTATTTGTAATGCTCAACACAATATACATAAAAATAACATTACCAAATGGGATATATTTAAAATTTTAATTAAAATAAGATACCTATTGGAAAAGGGGAATACATGGATATACCAAAGTATGATGGTGATAGCTTACCGAAATATCACTTAAATAATTGTATTGAAAGGTTGGAGCAGTATAATGAAATATTATACATTGAACTCTTCTACTAGGAGCTCACACTAGTTTCCTAGACCTAGTATATAAACCAAGAAAGAAGAGGAGAAACAAAATGTTGGATAGATCTTAAAATGAATATCCTACATACCTTTTCTTTTTAAATCAGGATAAACATATATATACCACATTACTTAAGATGAAAGAAATAATAGTCAAACCAAACAAAATTAAAGTAGTGGTACCACAACCTATTTCCCCAACTCCACAAATAGAAGGAATATGGAATTATATTGAATGGTTGGACAAGGAGCCAACATTGACTGAAAGAAGACATTTTTTAACACAATAAGAAGATAATGATAAATATAACATGGATATAGAGGTCAACTAAGGCAAAAGAGAACTATAATGTCATACCTAATCTAAGTTGAAATATTATAACAAACCAATCAAGCTTAGAGAAGAAAATATTGTGAAGGAATGGGGCCATACATTTACAAAGATATGAGATTATTGGGGGGGAGGTAGTAGTACAAGTTGCAAAGATCCTATTAGAATTTGAAGAATTATTCCCTAAAAAATTTACAAATTTAAAAGGTGATAAAATAAGAGGTAGGTGTAATTAAGATATAAATAAAATAAGGGACTAAACCATTAAGGAAGATACCATATAGACTTAACCCAAACATGAAAGGAAAGTGTAAAGTGGAAAATAGGATTCTATATCCAACAAGTATATAACTAGGATCAACTTATTTTTCATTGATATTACATTTGAACACAAACCATCTAGGTTTGATGATTGGCTTACTTCTACAATGGAGATCCAATCTCCTAGGGTTGGTTCCTATGAGTTGCAAAGAGGAGAAATTTAATGTGTGATTTAATTGGCCTATTTGAGATATACCTTAGATTTGAAAATGTAATTTATCACAAAGATAAAAATATAAATTGATGGAACAAATACATATCTAGAAAATGGTGACAAAGAGGAACCTATGATTGAAATTTGATCCTTAGTTACAGGCACAAGGGCATGGGTGCCCTAGACTAGAGAGTCAACCCTTTTATGATCTACAAATTTTAGAAGTTATGTTACAATCTACTTTGTGTTTGTTGTGACCTACTATTGATGGAACCTTCAAATCTAACCCAAACACATGAAAATAGAGGGAAATGTTGTTTTGTATAGGAGCTTGCTTAATTTAAACCCCTTTTTTTGTTTCTACCTTCATAAGAAATGATGATAATGATTAAGAGGGTGTTCCATAAGTCGGGTAGAGGCTAAAAAATAATAATTGACTAAAATCAAATGATAAATGGAAATGCTACCTTGGTATGAAATCCTTGTCAAAAAGATTTCCAAAAAATAAAATGAAAAGAAAATCAACTACAAGGAAAAAAGGTAAGAAAGAGGATAAATTCCAAGTGGAGTTGTCGACCACAGATAGTGGTGAGAAGGACAATGTTGGTAAAGATTCTAAGGGGGATAGTGTTTTGGCTGCTAATGTAGATACGAGGATGGAGAATACTAGCATCAAAATATCCCATAAATTTGCAAAAAACAATAAGGAGGTGCCTGTGAATGATATTTTGAGCAATGAGGAGAAGACTGACAACAAAGGAAAGGGTAAGAAAGAAGATACAAAGGAGAAGGAGGAAGTTTTGGAGGGCCAAGTAGTCAGTTTTTTTACTTCAACAAGATGCTCAAGGAATACTCGATGACCCACTCCTTAGAACCGAGGGATATGGAGAAAGATAATGTTAAGACTACTGATAAGGAGGATGACTATAGCAAGTTTTTGGAGCACATGGATAACCTCTAAAGGAAATTTTCTAGGTTGAATCAATTCACCATTAAAATTATCCACCATTCTACTGGTACCATTTCTATTGTGCTCAAAGAATAAGTGGACAAGAAGACTATGGAAGACGGCCCCAACTGGGTTGTGGAGGATGTTTTAAACCTCCTCATATAGAAATCAGAGGGTATAGAAAATTAGTCTGGTGTATCTTTGTTATGTTTTGTCATTGGGTCTTCGTGTGTCGGTTGTTGGTTTGTTGTCAGTATGTCCTATTATTTTGGTGGTTTTTGTTTTAATGTTCTAGATTTGATCTTTTTTGTCCCTTTGGGATCATGGTGTAAAGGGTATTGCACCCTATAAATGCATCTTAATATATAAAAAACATAAGTTTCAAAAAAAAATTATTGATGGATTGTTGGATAGCTTGATAGACTTGCAGGAGGTTATTCTAAAAAACACCATAGATTTTTGTAGCTAGCATGTAGAGGATAACTCAATACATCTTCACAATTTGATCATAATAGCCTCCTTGTTCATCCTTTCTTCTAATTTTGAAATGAGAATAAATCTTGTTTATTAATGCATCTCGATTGATTTTTTTGAATATAAGCTGACCTAGGATCCTTTTAATCTTCTGAAGACCAACAACAGAACTTAAATTTGAAATAATATGCCCTTAAGGTCAATGGTGATCATAGGTCCTAGACCAATTTATTTTTACTCTTTTTTCGGGATGTCAGGGGTTTTAATGTAATTTATTAATTTGAACCAAAAAAAAATAATATTAATATAATTAATGATATGATAAATAGGATGTAAATATATTGTAGAATTAAGAAGGGTTGACAATTTATGATAATATAGTAAGTTAAAGATGAGTTAGATAAAATTATTGATGCACGAATTATCAAACTAGTATAAAATGTAAAATGGATAAGCCTTATGGTTGTGCAAAATAAAAAGATAGTGGAAGTAAGAATATGCATTGATATTAGGGAAATCAATAAAGCTTGCATACATGACCCCTTTTCTACACCTTTTACATAAAAATATTAGAATCAGTTGCCAGACAGGAGATGTATTCATTTCTTGATGATTTTTTAGCTATCATCAAGTTGAAATAAATGAAGAAGTTAAGCCAAAAACTATATTTTCAATAGAATGGTGTTCTTACATGTATATAATAATTTCATTTGACTTGAAAAATCTACCTACAGTATTTAGTAGGATAATGATAAATGCATTCAAAGACTTCATACATGACTTTTTGGAATTATAATTAGATGATTGGATAATATATGGATTGGTAAAGGACCACATGCAAGTGGTTAGGATGATGTTAAAAAAATTCCAAAGTATGCAAATAACACTTAATTTGAAGAAATGCTTGTGGTACCTTGTGGAACATTATTTGGGCACATAATTTGTAAAGAAGGTCTAATAGTAGACCCTATGAAATTTACATTAATTATCAAAACTGCTCTAGAAGTTAAATTTTTTTGGGTTACACCAGTAATCACAATAAATCACTAAGAGGCTATGCTAGTATTGCTGCACCATTGGATGAACTATTGAAAAATAATTTTAGTAAGAACATTGAATGAAATTCAAAGAATGTCAAACCACATTTGACATACTAAAACAAAAAATTGTGGAGGTACTTACCTTAATCTTTCTAGTCTAGAGCATACCATTTCATGTGCATTTGGATGCATTTGGAATAGAAATAGGAGAAATACTAGTTCAACCTAAAGGAAAAAAGGATCACCCTATAGAATTTGCAAGAAAAAATTACAAAAGCAAAGAAAAATTACACTACAATAGAGCAAGAGGAATTAGCCTTGGTCTATGAAATCCAAAAATTTAGAAATTATCTACTATCCACAACCTTAAGTCTTATGGAGGAGATTATTGAGGGAGAAGAGGGAACTCCTAGTTCAAATTTGAATTTAAGTGTTAGTGCAATGAGAGTTTTGGTGACTGATGGTGGTTTGGTTTGTAGTGTGGTGGTTAGTGTGTTGATTGATGGTGGTTTTATTGTTAGTGTAATTTCCTTGGAATGATTTCTTGTTCATAAGGTGTTGGTGGGTCTTATTCTTGATTTTAAGGACCACGTGGTGGGATAGGTGGTTTCTATTGTGTCAGGGAAGAAGGGTAGACTGGAGCTCTCTTCTTTGAAATCTAGTTTCTCTTTCTCATCTCTTGAGGTTTTTGGTGTGGGGGAGTGTGTTTTTGGTTAGAGTAGTATTTTGGGGCTAGAGTTCTTCACATCCCTTCATTGGTCAAACTTGTTTAGCTTTAACCCTAAAGGAAAATAAAATGTGTCATCTTCTAACCAACTAATAGCTTTTGTGGATTCTAGGGAAGATAATGTTTCTTTCCCATACTATATTGTTCAAAAAAGTATCTCCCTCATGGAGTTCTCATTGATTGTAAATTTTCTTGGTCTAAGACATAATATTGAGGTGGCACACTCTTGGGCTAAAAATAAATGGCTTCTAAAAGGTCTACTGGGAGTAGCGACAATGGCCAAAGGGTTTTTTCTTCTTCTCCTTTACCTATAAAGAGGATATGGGGAAGGTTTTTACTAAAGGCCCGTGGACTATTGAGAGATATACCTTGGTGTTACATCCTTGGGAACCAAGTATGGACCTTTCTAAATATTTTTTCAACTCTACTCATGTTTGGGTTAAACTTCCAGGCATGCCTTTAGAATACTAGGATGAGGATGTTTTTAAATGTATTGCAAAGTATTTTGGTCATTTTGTATCTATATATGATATGATGGTCTCTAGAAGGAGAACGGTGTATGCTGGGATGTTTGTTAGAAGACCATAAGGTGAATTTACCTAAGTTTTCATTTTGAAGTCCAAGTTGGGTAGTCAGAAGCGATAGGTAGAATTCAAATCTTTTCCCTTTTCCTATTTCAACTACAAAAAATAGGGCCACTGGGTGAATAATTTCCCTTCCAAGGTTCAATAGCCTCCCACTAAAGTTTGGAAGGAAAAAAGGGTCAAGGAGAAGGCTTTGTAGTTGAAGTTGTTAGGGACTAGTCTTGCAGAGGTCCGCGAAGTCGCTTCCCTAGGGGAATTGGAAGTTTCTATTGAGTAAAATCCTTAGCCTAAGGTTACTCTTATTCTTTCCAAGTTATAGGAAGATTTGTTTCCTAAAGAAGCATCAGAGATTTTGGTTGATAAATGAGTTTTTCCTCCTTCATTTCACTCTTCTCCTTTAAGAAATGTATTGGTGGGAGTTGATAACATTTCTCTTGAGTTTTCTTGTTTGGTTGATTTTCCTTTGGTTAAAAAAGATGAGACTTCCAATATTTTTCATGGAAGGAAGAAGAACACCATCCCTTTCCCCTATGGTTAGAAAGGAATCACAACAAAAATGAAAAAATTTGACTGTGGCTCAGACCATAGAGGGAAGGGTAGACGTTCAGCTTATAAGAACAAAGAGAGAGTGCAAGAAAGATATTGTGGAAGGGGTTAGGAAAACCATTTTTGATATGTTCTCTAAGATCACCTCCTCTATTTATAAATGAAGATAATCTCATGGAATATCAAGGGGTTAAGCAATGTTCATAAGCATGACCTCCTAAGAAACATCAACTGAGATTGTAAACTAGATATACTGCTTATTTAAGAGACTAAAATGTAGTTCAAAAAATGGAAAGGTTTAAAATTTATTTGTTTAAAGATTCTAGCTTCCATGGTTTCAATTTGGTTGGATCTTCAAGAGGTATTGTGACATTCTAAAACACTAGGACTATCAGGGGTATAGCGTGAAGTATTTAAGAAAACCATATTGAAACATAGTTTTTCCATCTCAAGGATGATTCTTCTTGGTTCATATATAATGTTTATGCCCCTTATAAGATAAAAAAGAAAATAAAAAATTTCTACGACTGACTTGATTCTTTCAAACCTTCGTTCTTGGGCTCTATGTGGTTAGTCATGGGAGATGTCAACACTTCGTTGAATGATAATGATAAATTGGGAGGTTCTCAAATTTAAGCTAATAATAGGTTGGACTTAAGGGCTCTTATTGATCATAATTCTCTTATGGACCTTGATCTTCAGGGGACCTCTTTTACTTGGTTGAATAGGAGGACTGGTGTAGATCTCATCTAGGTGAAGCTAAATAGAGCCTCTTGTCTCTATGGATTGGTTCCTGAAATATGCTTGTTCTCTCTTCACTAATACCAAGTGTGGTTATGATCATTTTACCATCTTGTGCTATCTATGGATAGAATTAGGAAAAGGAAACACTTTCCCTTTATATTTGAAGTTATGTGGCTTAGAGACCCTAATCTTAAAGATTGTATCAAGAATTGGTGGCAAGTAAAAATTGATGATAGTGCTATGCTCAGAGTCACAAAGAAACTTTTCTATGTAAAGAAGATGATTAGGAGGTGGAACAAGGATTCTTTTGGTTATATTTTCCATGATAAAAAAGATGTGATTCATAGACTAAATAAGGTTCAACATGATATTCAGTCGAATGATCTAAACAATGCTCTCCAACTCGAGGAAGACTCCCTTCTTTCTCGCCTTCATGACATTATTGCTAAGGAAGAATACTTTTAGAAAAAAAGGTCAATAGTGGTCTAGCTAAAGACTAGGGATCATACCACGAAATGTATCCATCTTTCTTCTTTAAAACATAAAACCACCAAGAAAATCAGCTTCATTAATACTAGTAACTCACTTATGGAAGATGAAGAGTCTATTTAAAGTGATACCTCATATTAATTCTCTAATCTCTTGAAGGATGACTCAAGTTTTGATCAAGAGTCATAAAATAAGTTTCTGGAAGTCAATTCCAAGCCACATTTTTAGGAGCTTAATATTAAGCTTACTTCCATTCCCTCTATGGAGGAGATTAAGTCATCAGTCTTTTCTTTTAAGAGGAATAAAGCCCCTGGTCCTAATAGATTTCCTTTCCTATTTTTTTACTCTTTCAGGTAAATTGTTGCTACTAATGTGGTTAACACCACTAAGGAGTTCTTTGGATGCATAAAACTTCTCAAAGATCTTAACTCCACCTTTCTCATCCTCTTTCTAAAGGTTCTTGGCATGAATTATTTTGGGGATTTTAAACCTATCATCTTGTGTAATGCTATATATAAAATATTTTCCATGGTCTTAGCATCTAGACTTCAATTTTTTCTTCCTTTGGTCATCTCTAATCAATAAAGTGGTTTTTTCTGTGGGCAACAAATTATTGATTCAATCATCATTGTTCATGAAGCTCCTCACAACCTATTGATCAATAAAAAGGATAGATTCTTTCTTAAATTAGATCTCCTTAAAAATTAGGAAAAATTTAGCTAGAGGTTTCTTCTCAAGGTGATTTCTTGTTTTAGTTTTTGTCATAAATTTGTGCAACTGGCTGAGTAGTTGGTGTCAACTCCTTTCATTTTGATTTTGGTTAATTGTTCTCCCTTTCCCTTCTATTGAGGCTCAAGGGATATTTGGCAGGGGGATCCAATTTCTCCTCTCCTTTTCATCCTTGTGTCAAACGCCCTAATAATGAGCATTCAAAAAGTTGTAGCAATGGGTTCTTTAAGAGGTCTCAAGCCCTCTTCTATTTACCCTCCTCTCAATGCATCAACACTTAGTAATGAAAAAGAAATTAATCTTACCACATCTATCAATTGTAATCCTTTCCAGGAAACTTAAACCACAAAGAACTACCAACTCCTTAGGCTGAAGACACATACTAATCTATAGCTTTGTCAATTGTGTAAGTTTACTTATTCTTGCAAAAAAATTCAATTTTGTGCACCACTACATTGTGAATTTAATAGGTTTCATTAGTAGTGTTGTACACATTCCAACATTTGACAATGGTCATTCTCTTTAGGCAGTTCAAGCTGGAAAGCTACAACTCAAACCAACATTTTTTTATATTCAACTCTTCAATTTTTGTTAGACTATCTAATATTCCTATCACTATTTCCAAATCTCTACAAGCTTCCAGACTCAGTTCAGTGAGGTTCATAGGTAGTGTTATTGTGTGCATTTTCCCACATTCAACAATGGAAATTCTCTTTAAATGGTTGAATCCTAAGAGACACACCTCAAGATCAAACTGCACATAGTCACAAATTTCCAATTTCACAAGATTCTTTAAAAGATTAGATATTTTAGATACACTTTTAACATTTGAAATTGCTAACCTTTCTAGCCAGATAAGATCTGCAACACCAAATTCAAGTTGAGGGAATTCACTAATATTCAATTACACTAACTTTGTAAGAATATATATTGCTAGTAGGTTCTTGAGTTCTCTAAAAGCATTCAACTAAAGACATTTTAGAGTCATTAAAAAACTCATGTTCTTCAAGTTCCCACACTGGAGAATGTGAATGCCCTCAAGATATGTTACATGCCTAAACATGGTAGATCTTCAAGCATTGGAAAACTTGACATGTATAATCCAAAAGAATCAAAGTTACTGGATACCCTCATTAAAATTCCAAAATTAGCCAACATGATGTAATTATTGAGCTTCCCACATCCATTAATTGTAATACCCTCCATGCAACATGTACCACAAATAGCTAGCAATTCCCTAATTTTTGGACAGTCATGAATATTCACCACTCAAATCATTTTGAATGATATTCCTGATATTGTTTCAAGATTTGCACAATGATTTAGCTAAAACATTTCACCCTAACAGCCCTATCAACTTTTATCCTCTTCAAATAATTCAAACACACCAAACACAACTCAAGTTGAAGTTTCCAACACTAAGAAATGCTTAGTTCTACAAGGTTCTGAAGATGAGATACTCCTTTCACACTTTTCAATTATCACAATCATTAATTTTAATTATTTTTAGGTAGCACAAATGTGAAAGATCCAACTCATGAAGCTTTGGACATCTACATATGTTCAATTCTACAAACATACTAGAACTAGTTATACCTAGCACACTTTCCAAATTATAATCTATGATTATAATCTTTTTTAGGTAGCTCAGATGGCCAAGACATAACTCATCAATCAGAGGGCATGAATTTATTCTGAATTATTCAAGATGTGTAAGATTAGAAGTTACTAACAATCATTTGAGATATTCACACTTGCTAATCTTAAGACAATTCAAATTTTCAACTTTTAACTCTTGTAAATTGTACTTCTATCGGATTTTTTATGCAAGAAATCTTTAAGGATTGTTGTTTAGGATCGAGTAATTTCCATTAATTATAATCCTTACTATATTTTCTTGTTCTTTAATTAGTACATCTTCAATGAAGCTCAAAGGGGCCTTAACTATAGTAGACTTTTGTCCACCATTAGTTGGGAGGCATCCTAAACCTCTTCTATAGTTCTTCATCTAGAATAACCTTATTTTCAACATGTGCTGACCATCATTGACTTCCTTTTCCACTTCCTTATATTAGCCTTGAACACATTGATTTTTTTCTCCCTGGTTGAATTCCATAAATCGATGGATATTAGTTGATAATCCTATTAGAAGAGATGCTTCAACTTAAGTGTAGATGTGTCAATTTTGCATGTCAGCTAGTTTTTCAACTATGTGTCAATAATATCCAGTTAATTGTAGAACGATTATAGTTTGTCAAGAATAGTTGCAATGTTTTGTCAAACTCTTTAGTGGTTTGATAGTGAAACTATTGAGTTTAAATGATTTGTAAATTTGTAATAGTTGTTTATGAATAATACATTAGTGTGGCTATTTTGTGTTTTGTTTTTAATATGGTGAAACAATGAAAAAATGGAGTTGGAGGTGCTATTGTTTGGTTTAGGACATAGAGCACACCCACTTTCCAATTATTTCATTGAAGGATAACCCTATAGATCTCAATGCAATGGAGAAAGAGACCTTGCAATAGGGTTGTCCTAGGGGTTTATTGTAAACAAATGAGGTGTTCACCACTAAGCTAGGGCTTGGAAAAATGTATGAATTACAAGATCTAATGATTGAACTCAATGGTGCATAAAACCTCACTAAATAAACTATAAATACAAATAAATCAGAACAACATACTGGAAATGTATAGCTCAGAGCACCTAGAAACCTAAGAGAGCTTGAATGGAGGCCTGAAGTGCTGAGTATTCTAAAATTTAGGTCTACTGGGACTCATTCAACATTCATGATGAATCAATCCCAAATCCACAAAAACACGTTTCTAGAAAAAGGGTATCTAAATCTGCAAAAAACCTTGAAAAACACCTGTAGTGGGACTCATTCACCATTTCTAGAAAATTAGTTTATTTAGGGTTTTCTAGAATATTAAAGGCTGAATTTGGTCTTCAATTTCTTCTCTTTCTATTCCCCTTTGTTTCCAAATCCGAAACCCTAATTTCGGGGCTGGATGTGGATTTTTGTGAAGATGACAACCTTGTGACAACTTGATGACTTTATCCAACCTTGCAAACTAATCTTCAAAGGATCTTCAATCCTCCAAAGCACCTAGATCTACAATCAGAGAGAGAGAGAGAGAGAGTGTTGATTGTTAAGGAATAAGGGTTTTCCTTGGTCAAACCCCTTGTAGGTAATTAAACCAAATGACGAGAAAATGAAATGAAACCATGAAACATGAAACAAAGAACACGAATCATGGAAAATGATACCTTGAATGATGCTTTGTAAATCTACAACTCAACATGAAATGGTCGTGAAAGATGTAGATCTTGATCTTTGATAATAGACGCAGAACAATGCTTGATCTTGGATCTTCAATGCTACACCACAAAACTAGCTCAATAACATGCTTGATGCTTGATAATCTTTGACATGATGATGGATCTTAAATTGTTGCAACAGTTGTTGAAGAATTTTTCTCTTGAATGCCTTAGAAATGATCTTGAATGCTCTCTTGATGATCTTGTGAAGTCTTGGAATGCTTAGCTCTTGAGTGCTTGACTTGATATCATGAATGCTTGATTAAATAATTATTTTATACCTCATTTATATAGGAAATCCATCTAATATCCCGTTAATTGGATCCCACAGGCCAACATTCATAAGATTTGAACTTAAAATTCAATTTTCCCACTCAAAACCTTGAAAAAGCCCCAAATGGGACTCATTCGCCCAAGGTGGTGAATGGATTCCACCTAGGGGGAATCATTTTCCCAAGTTGGTGAATGGGTCCCACCTAGGGGGACTCATTCACCCAAGGTGGCGAATGAGTCCCACCCTAGATTTTTGCGGTGGGTTTTTGAAATTTTTGATGTTTTAGGTGATTTTGTCAAGTTTTTGATTGAAATATGCCTTGGGATGCACAATATAGGGTCTTAGGGGCCTATTAATGATGACATAAAGGATATAAATGAAATAGGGCCCAAATTCCAATGTGAAAGTGTAAATAAATACACTTTACAACACTAAATTAAGGCAAAAATAGGTCTATTTAGCTAAAAAGAGCCCTAAATCCAATATGAATGTGTAGAACACATTACAACACTAGATTAGGTCCACTTAATTTACAAGCCTCCTAAATTTAAAGTGAAGGTGTCAATAAATTCACTTTACAACATTAAATTAGGGAAAAGTTAAGTTTATTTAGCTTATAAGGGCCCAAAACCTAATGTGGATGTGTAAAACTTATCACAACACTAGATCAAGGTGATATCAAGTCCAATTTTTCATTGATTATTCCAAAATGAAGCAAGGAAAATGCATAATTTTTCCGTTGCCACATATGGTATTAGAGCCACATAAAATATTTCATCCTTTAGTTACCAAAAGGAAGGAGCTTTCCATAAAAGGTGCCAATTTGTTATTGTGTGGACAATTGCCAGCTATGAAGAAAGAAAATACCATTAATTGAAGATGATGCAAGATTTCATAGATCTCAAATGTGACCAGGTAGATGTTGTGCAAAAGCAATGGCAACATAGAAGGCTGCAATAGTTCCTCATACATCATATTTTTTGTTACTTGGCGATAAATGACTACAATATTGAAGTTTGGTGTTATTGCTATTCCATTATTTTGAGGTGTCCAGTCCCTACTACTGCTCAAAATCCTTTTGCTATGAAACCTTTCTCTTTCTTGACATAAGTATCTAAAAATAGAAACACCTCTACAAAAAATTAATGGTCATAATTTTCACACATGGAAGGTGAAAATACAAATGCTATTAATGAACAAAATCTATGGGGTATAGTGAATGTCCCAGAAGTAGTACCTACAGATGCTAGAAAGAAGATTGATTAGGAAAGTAGAGATGAAAAATCCAAGTCCATTATTGGCCTTGCTCTTTTAGATTTGGAATTACATCATGTTGATTTAGAAAAATCATTGAAAAAATGTGGGATTAATTAATTTTAAAGTTTTTTGGAGCAAAAGAAACAAATGCAAAGTTCTCTCTTAAGCTGTAATTATTTAGATTCAAGATGTTTTATGATATTACTATGTCTAACCACATAAAAATTCTCAAATCTCTCATTAAACAACTAGCAAAAGTTGGTGTTGTGGTAGCTAAAGAGGATTATAAAGCTATTTTATTAAATAGTTTGTCTTCAACATATAGCAATGTTGTCTTTACTCTCAGTCAAATGCCTTCAAGACTTTAGATGATATTATTTTAGCACTCTTAGTTGAAGAAAAGAGAGCAACTACAGGATATTCTAGAGGAGACACTCAACAAGAGCTTGCATTATACTCAAAGAAAAGAAAGGGAAAGGGAATGTTTGGTAAAAGTGAGATTGAATGTTATTATTCTAGAAAAATAGGTCATACAATAATTAGTTGTAAAATTTGTGCTAATGATATTCTGAAAGGGAAAATTAAAGAATCAATAAATATAGTCATTATTGAAGAACCACCAGAAGATGATGATGATGATGATTTCATCAAAGATGAGGAGTTGTTTTATTTTGAAGTGGCCAAAACTTTGAAGGTAGGGAAGGATGTAGTAGATGATAGATAGATTCTCAAATGATGATGATGATTTCATCAAAGATGAGGCACTTGTTTTATTTTGAAGTGGTCAACACTTTGAAGACAGGAAAGGATGTAGTAGATGATGGATAGATGCTCAATAGTCTGATGTGCTTGTGGATCAAAAACTAGACCTCATTGGGATTATGAGATGTGCATGTGACGATTGGTGTCCAATAGTTCAAAGGGGATCCAAAATATGGAAGTTCAATATCATACCTTTAAAAAGGTGATGAGACACTTCATGTGCAAATAGTGTCCAATGATGTTGGGAACTTGGATGATAGCTAGGTGACTATACTTGGGAGCAACTTCAAAGAATTCTTATTGGTATGAGAATTGTTTTCAAATAACATCTTCTGCATAATGTATTTCCTAATTTTTTTTAGTCAATTAGTTTAGTGTTTTAGAATTAAGAGTGGGTGTTAGAATATATGCTCTAGCTCAAGTGTACATGTGCCAATTTCATGTCAGTTAGTCTTTCAGTTATGTGTCAATAATATTCAGTTAAATTTAGAACAATTATAGTTTGCTAGCAACAGTTGCAATGTGTTGTCAATTTTTTTATCAATTTGATAGGGAAACTATTGAGTTTACATGATCTATAAATTTGTAATTGTTGTTTATGAATAATACATCAATCTAGTTGTTTTGTGCTCTATTTTTAATAAATCTGTCAAAGTCATATCTTCCTTGTTCTTTTATACTAAGGGTGTAGCAATCTACATAGTCCTTGATCCAATGGTATTCCTTGTGATTGTAGACAATAGCCTTACCCTGGAGTATTTATTTTCTTCATTATTCTCTTTAAGTCAACTTACATAACGTATACATCCTTTGATTTATTCATAAGTTGCAAAGGGCTACACAAGTACATCCTTGGGTTTCTACTTTTTATAGAGAAGGGGGATTCACTACTCACGAGTTCTCTTAATTTAGAGAACCTCACAGGGTGAACTGCCCTAAACTACCTCAAGAAATAGCACAAGAGTTCTAGAATTAGAAAGAGCAAGTCATAAAGGTTTTCTAGACAAAATGACTAGCTCTCGGCTAAAGGAAATCAATGCATAATACAGACGACAGCGTGGCACGCTGGTGTCCTAGAGGCACTAGCATCTCGTACAGACTAGAAAGTAAATTTGTCACAAAGAACAACAAAGTGAATGCTTCTATATTCTAATTGCTAAGAAATCTTGAAATGTGAGAAAGGAACAGAATATTATAGAACTTAAATAAAGTGAAGTAGAAATGATAATGATAAGGAGAAGAAAGGAAAGAAGATTCTCACAACAATCCAAGTAATGAAGCCTCTAGCTAGTAGATATATTCAATACCTGTGTCTATAAGATCTAGATAAAGTGTTGGGGCTATATAGGGGTTTGCCTCAATTAAACCCCCATTTTGGTGTTTCCACCTCCATAGACAACCAAAAGATAAAGAAAGAGAGTGTAATTGAAATGGACAAAGCATGTGGTGTAAGAAAAACTCACTTTAGGAGTAGAACCCACACCACCAAGTATGAGTGATAAAAGCAATCCCTGCTCAAGGAGGAGAACCCGTATCACAAAATAGAGATGTAGTAGATAGGGGATGTGGAATCCCAGGATGCTCAAAGGTGCAAGAAAGGCTTAGGAAGCCAAGGAGGAAAAAAAAGAGAGCTGCAAGAGCCAAAAGTGTTGTAAAGGGTGCTATGAGAATGCAAGAGTGTTGTAAAAGCTTGAGAGCTTGAGGTTGTTGTAGCAAGTAAGGAGAGTTGTGCAAGCAAGAGCAAGATACGAGAATACTTGAGAGAGGAGCCAAGAAGGAGAAGAAGAAATTAGAAGTTCAAATGACGATGGAAGTGCAAATGAATTGAAAAGATAGCTTTTAAGGAGAGAAGAGAAGCAAAAAGAATATTCCTGGGCGATTACAAGGTGACCCGAGTCATTACCACCGAAAAAGAGGCTAACAAGTGGCAAACATGCTTGGAGGCAGTCATTTGATCATTGAAATGTCACAAGATGCTAGCACGGTGCGTAGACATTCACACGACATGCTTATGTCTAGACACATCATGCTACAAAACGACGAGAACGGGAAAACCACACAGTTCTATGCAAAGAAGACGCACAAGGGTAGTTGCTGAAAAGGGGTTTTCAAGCATCCTGAGAGGGGAAAATAGCTGATGCAGGGGCTAAAATGAGCCTATACAAGATGCTAAGGGAGCGATCACTAAAGAAAATGCAAGAATGCATGTGAAATTGCGAGGGGTGCAATTTTACACCATTACACTTCTATAAGTCAAACCTTTAAATTGACCAAGAAACCTTGTAAGAATTTTCTTATCACTCCTTTGGTGTATAAAAAATCCTTCTACAACTACTCATTCATCAAATTGTTGCTCAATAATTTTGCCTTAATATTTGTTAACTCATTTAGGAATCAAAGTATGATAAAATTTTTGAGTTATTTTTATTTTATCAATTTTTCAATTCTATGTAAATCAAAATCATTCAATGTTCAAGAAGTGGTAGGTAAGAATTTATCGTAACATTAGGAGTGTGGAAATTTTCAATTGCGTCAAAATAGAGGAGGACACATGTGAACGAGATGCATAACATTCCTTAATATCAAGTTCAGATGAGAGTCACTTATTTGTAAATGTAGAAAATTTTATGTTATCTGAACAATAGTATTCAATACTAAGTTTAGATAGAGAGCCTTGATAGTGACATCATCAAAAAATGATGATTTCATCATTTTCACATGAATGTTAAGTTGGTCTTTGAAATTGATGATGTAAGAATACATTTTCATTGAAGATAATATTGTTAGTTGCTGCCATGGAACTATTATGGAGGGGTGCTGCTTTAAATAGTGATTAATATTTGGTTGAAAAACTAATCATGATTCAAATTTTCTCAAGATTTGTTTTATATTTATATGTTGCATTAGTGAAGCTGCATATTTTTTACAAAAAATATTGCTTGAAAGGGTTTTGGCGCTCATGGATTGGAGGTGGAAATGGGTCTACAGACTATTAGAGCCTCTGTAGATTCTACAAGGAAAGAGATTGCATGAATATCAAGGCTGTTGTAGATGTTGTAGAGAGGAAGAAGGAATTTACACCTGTTTAAGAGTTGTCACCTAGCTTGCAAAGCCACGTCCCAATGAAATTATAATGCATATCCTTCCAATAGGGAAATTTCATCTTAACCAAGTCTCTAGGATGTCATGTTATTAGAGGTAGGGTTTATGATTTTAAAAATGGGAAGACCTGCCACTAGGTATTCTTTAGGGAGCATGTGATTAATAACCTTGTAACGTCCTTGACACTTTTTCAAAGGGTTTAGCCGAGATAATACTAGAGTAAATCTGCAGTGCAATGGTTCGAAAGATTTTAACATTTGATAGAAATATAATTATAGAGAAAATATAGGATTTCTGGTTACAAAAGAAAATTAAAAATTAAAAATAGAACAATTTTGATCTATTTTAAGACTTAGTTATTCTCTACAACTTGTTGAATGCCTTAGCCCCCCAAATCTACCTTTATATGAAAATCTACCTCCAAAGCAATCACTACTTTAGAATTCAGGTGAAGAAGTTCTTTGTGTCCTCTACTATTTTGCAGTTGCATGAGAACTACCTTTATATGAAAATCTTCTTCCAAAGAAATCAATGCTTGAGCTTTTAAGTGAAGACATTATTTGTGTCCTCTACTATTTTGCAGTTGCATGAGAATACCTAAGGAAAACTAATCAAAACAGCTCCTGAGACCCTTGCCTAAGATTTATTTAAGAGGTTCATATACAAAGCATAGTAGCTAATCTTGTAGATAGATACACACATATAAGCAATATTTATGTGGAGCTAAATACTCAATAAGGCTGTGGCAGACTATTTAGAAAAATCACAAGAGCAAGGTATATGTTGTGTTACTATTGATATGCATTAATGTTTGACAATAATTTTTCATCTTGCTTCCCATGATTCATATCATTAGGCATGACAGATATCTTGAAGCAAAAAGTGACGTTGATCATTACATGAGGGAAAGAATTTGTGAGCAAGAAGAAATAATATCAATACTAGACATTGGTAAGTGTTTTGTAATTACAGAAGTAGGCCTTGCATGATTTGATAAATGATTGATTCTCGTTACATTTTGTAAAATGGTTGTAGAGGCTGCGAAGGTGGCAAACATTCTTGCAAAATATGGATTGCAACCCAATGAATATTGGCCTATTGTCAATGCACTACAGAAGCACCCTGATGCTTGCCTTGAATTTATGATGAGGTTAGCACTTGTTTGGTATTCTTCTATTTTTTTTACAATAGAAAAACAACATAGCCCTACATAAACAACACCATATAAACCCCTTCAAATTAGGTAGTGCAGGATTGGACATCGACAAGCATTGCAATCTTGACACTATGATCTAGTTCCTCTACCTACATAATCATCATAACATAGAAATATTTTCATGAAGTAAACTCTCAATAGCTCCATGGTTCACCTACTAAAATTTACAACCCTGATTTGAACAGGGGATAAGCATAGCCACAATATTTTATACAATGAAAAATGCATGCCACTTTTGACTTGCAAACAGACTAGAGCAACAATTAAACACTTTAAAATGAATATAAGGTACATCTTTGTATTTGCAAGAATAGTTGGACAATCCTTGTGCAAATCCAAATCACCCACTCCTACTTATAATATAATGACATCTACTTACTTTGACCTCTTAATACTAGAATGTGATGCCCCACTCCATAGAAAAAATGTTAAAAGGTTCATCCTTTCCTCAAAGAAAGAAGAAAATAACCTAGTCTAAGTCACATGACTGAGAAAGCAAAGGAAAAAATGTGTGAATGCATACTAGCTATGTTGAACAAGTTGACTAAGCCCATTTGAGATACAAACATGTATATATTGATATTTATTAAATCATATAAACACTTGCATATATGATAGTGCAAGATTTTGTCCTTCATTGTTGAAGATCAATTATACACCGCTTCTATTGTATAATTTATGAGACTTATTTTTCTCTACAAGAGTTTGATAGATTGTGTAAATTGCTTAAGTATTTCAACCTTACTTTCTCAAATTGAATGGGCAACCCAAATTTTATATGGCAGGGGATATGGACATGAATGATATGTGCTACTGCAATTCATATGATTGTTCTAGGTTATATCATGTATCGATATGATTGGGATAGAGAGGTAAATCCTAAATCTCATTATAATTGTTTTCTGCTCATTTCATGTAATTTCCAAATTGTTAATGATTCACCAGTTTCAGATTTTGTTTGAGCTAGACAAGTGGAAAGGAAGTCCAATTCTATGATGTTGGTCTCCCTATAATTTATTTAACATTTTGCATGTTCAAATCATTGTTTTGAATGCCATATGCCTGTGCCATGACTACATAGAGAAAGTCTCTAGTTACTCTTCAGAATGGACAGTGAATTCTCAAAGTTAGCCAACTCTCTCTATTGTTTCACTTAGACCAATTTTTAGGATTTTTTAAAATTGTTGTAACTAGATTGTACCACAACAGTCACAAACCACCTACAAACCAACACTCCACCTATATAGGAATGGGCTCCACCTTAATGAGAGATACAGAAGTAAGCCTTCAACCACATCACACACCTCAACCAAAAAAGGAGAGGACACCACCTCTATAGGAGAGGTCTCCACGTCAAAAGAAGATCTAGTGTCCAGAGAGAAAGCAAAGACTATAGTAGGAAAAAAGAACTTAGCAAATAACAATAGAAGAAGTAGCTAGGTCTTCAAGATAATCTCAACACACCACCCAACCCACAACACCTCCAACGAAACCAATAGCAGCTTCAGTAGAAGAAAATTCATTGAACAAAGCCGAACCAACATCCTCTCAGCAAACTGAAACTTATCCAATAAAACTACTGAATCAACTTTAAGAATCCTTAAAATATGGGTCTTGAAATAAAACATGGGAGACCACCCCACCAAGAGAACCAACATACATAAAGTGTCCTCCGAGATAGACACACGCCCCATCCAAAGGGAACAAAACCAAACCAACCAAAAGAAAATGGAACTTTCAAAGCCTTCCAGAGACATTCTTCTGGTAACAGCAAGGAGAGGACAAAACCACTCCACAACAACCCCCAAAGTAAAAGAAACGTTGATGAACAACCTCTTGAGGTACACCCAACCCAAAACCAGGCAGGGAAAAGAATGCAGAGCACTAGAAGGCAGCCAAAGACCCAAGCCCACAAAAGGGGCAATCCAAAACACCAACCCCCAAACACAAAAGAAAGACCACAATGAAAAAGGAGGAAAAGCCAAGTACAAAAAAAAAAAAAGGAGAAACCTGCTCTCACAACATTAACCACTAGGTAACACTAGAGCAAGCACTCCCAACACCCATCAAGACAGAAGGAGAAGGGATTCCCCATCTGAGCAGCAATGTCGCACCACCACAGGGGCCAACGACCCAAATCAGGTTCCCAACCACAAGATAAAACTTGAAAGACCAACTGCCATAAGGAAACCACTAACAGGTCGGCAAAGGTATCAACAGGATGGGAAAAGGAGTCACCCACAACCAACGCCAAGAAGGGCCAACCAGAGGGCCAAAGAGCAGAGACTTGGCCAATAGAAGCATCTGCAACCCCCCGCAGACAGCCAGAAAGGTTGCCCAAACTCACCAACATCATCCCATCGCATATAAAATACCATTCATTAAAATCATGAACCAGCGAAGGGATCCAGCAAGCCAAAAAGAAAGACCTAGAAACTGCAGAGAACGCAGTGTTAGGGCCAAAAAATGCCAACCCTCCAACAAGGCGCAGCCAAGAAACCCTTCGCAGGCAAGGATCAGCCTCCTCATAGTCCGAATCCGCCTCCTCGTCGCCATCTCCAGCGGAAGTTTTCAAACTTCCGGAGCCGTTTTTCTTCCCGCCCAGTCGCTCCTTCATCATCATGCTTGACTATCTCCCTATTATGTGAATACTTTGTTGAACTTTGAGTGGAATTTCATTTATGCATAAGGTACAAGTTTGATGGCATCGTTCATGATTCAAATGCATTGAAGCTGCAATTTGCACATTTTCTTGGTTCATGTCCAATCATTGCTTATGTTCTTAATGAATTGCTTCTTGGAGCATAGTGAAGCTTTAGAATTATTGCACTAGTCCCTCATTTATAATTACTCTATTCATTTTGTTAGTCCCTGATTTCTATAATTTTTTAGATAAAGGACTAGATTGATGTTGTCCAGCTTTGAAATCAGCAGACACTATAAACCGATTTAATGTTTATTCTCTACGTGGGAATTCTAATCCATTGCTTAGTCACTGCAGAATAGAAATAACAGTTTTTCTATTTGTAGATAGCATTCATAATACCTCGAATTGTTGTGTAGATGGCTTCAAAATTGCAATGAATGGTTGAATCGCATGTAACATTACAAGCAAGCATTTGTATTTCAGATTAACATCTAGCAGTTGTTTCATTGTATTAACCGACTGCTCTATGTCAGTGGACATCCTTTGAGACCTGATCTATTGAATTCTCTAACAATCCCCGCTTTCTCAAAACTGCCCTGTCATCACTTGGCAGGAAAAACTAAGGTTGAAATACTTAAGCAATTTACGCAACTATAAAGTATTTCTATTTGCCATATAAAATTAGAGAGAAATAAGTCTCATAGACTGTACGATAGAAACAGTGTATAATTGATCTGAAGGACAAAATCTTGCAGTGTTATATATGCCTGTGTTTATATGATTTAATAAATATTAATATATACATGTTTGTATCTCAAATAGGCTTAGTAACCTTGTTCAACGCAGCTAGTATGCATTCACACGATTTTTCCTCTGCTTTCTCAGTCATGTGACTTAGACCAGGTTATTTGTTTCTTTCTTTGAGGAAAGGATGAACCTTTTTGACATTTTTTCTATGAAGTGGGGCATTACATTCTAGTATTAAGCGGTCAAAGTAAGTAGATGTCATTATATTGTAAGTAGGAGTGAGCGATTTGGATTTGTACAAGGATTGTCCAACTGTTCTTGCAAATACAGAGATGTAACCTTATTTTCATTTTATAGCATTTAATCTTTGCTCTAGTCTATTTGCAAGTCAAAGTGGCATGCATTTTTCATTGTATAAAATGCTGTGGCTATGCTTATCCCCTGTTCGAATCAGGGCCGTAAATTTTAGTAGGTGAACCATGGAGCTATTGAGAGTGTACCTCATGAAAATATTTCTATGTTTTGATGATTATGTAGGTAGAGGAACTAGACTATAGTGTCAAGATTGCAATGCTTGTCGATGTCCAATCCTGCGCTACCTAATTTGAAGGGGTTTATATGTTGTTGTTTCTGTAGGGCTATGTTGTTTTTCTGCTGTAAACAAAATAGAAGAGGACCAAACAAGTGCTAACCTCATCATAAATTCAAGCCAAGCATCAGGGCGCTTCCGTAGTGCCTTGACAATAGGCCAATATTCATTGGGGTGCAATCCATATTTTACAAGAATGTCTACCACCTCTGCAGCCTCTGCAACCATATTACAAAATGTAACGAGAATCAATCGTATATCAAATCATGCAAACCTACTTCTGTAATTACACAACACTTACTAGTGTCTGGTACTGATATTATTTTTTCTTGCTCACGAATTCTTTCCCTCGTGTAATGATCAACTTCACTTTTTGCTGCAAGATATCTGTCACGCCCAATGATATGAATCATGGGAAGCAAGATGAAAAAATATTGTCAAACATTAATGCATATCAATAGTAACATAACATATAACTTGCTCTTGTGATTTTTCTAAATAGTCTGCCACAGCCTTGTTGAGTATTTAGCTCCACATAAATATTTCTTATATGTGTTGACTAGCTGCTATGCTTTGTATGTGAACCTCTTAAAAAAATCTTAGGCAGGGGTCAAGAGCTGTTCTGATTAGTCTGCCTTAGGTGTTCTCATGCAACTGCAAAATAGTAGAGGACACAAAGAACGTCTTCACCTGAAAGCTCCAGCACTGATTGCTTTGGAGGAAGATTTTCATATAAAGGTAAATTTGGGGGGCTAGGGCATTGAACGAATTGCAGAGAACAACTAAGCCCTAAAATAGATCGAAATTGTTCTATTTTTATTTTTTAATTTTCTTTTGTAACCAGAAATCCTAAATTTTCTCTGTAATTATATTTCTACCAAATGTTAAAATCTTTAGAACCACTTCATTGCAGATTTACTCCAGTATTCTCTCAGCTAAACGCTCTGATAAAGTATCAAGGACGTTACAAGGTTATTAATCACATGCTCCGTGAATCAAAACATTAATTTTTCATTTAAACTTTAGAGTGTATTAGGTGATTGTGAAAGAAATAGTCAAATAATATAGTTTCATAATCAACTTGTCATGTCATTCCCATGAAAGTTTTGCTTCCTAAAATATAATATGTATGTAGGAAACAAAAATCACCTCTACCAAACTAGAGAAAAGCTCTATGGGGAATCAGAAAATGTGTTATAAGGAAACTGGTTCCTCTAATTGATAGATTGAAAGGTTTTTACATTTTTTTAACAGTCGCATTTTATTTATCTTTTGTGGTTATATATTTCTTCATGGTGAAGAAATATTGGGGGAATTTATAGTCTATCTGTAAGTTTATTGTTGGTGGAGAAGTTAATTCATCATGGGAAAAATCATTGCCATGACAAATTCATCGTAAGTAAAATTCACCGCCAGCAATTCACGGGGAAAATTAACCGCATTAATATATATTAAAAAATCAAAGTTTTCAAAATATATATATAAAAATGTTAATGCAGTTAATTTTTGTTGGGATGAATTTTACTTGTGGTGAATTTGTCATGACGTGAAGTCTCCTGCAATGAATTGTTGATGGTGAATTACTGGTGGTGAATTTTCCTAGAACCAAATAATAATTCAAAGCTTCAGAAAAAAATTTCCCACAATAGTTTTACCACTACCCACAATCCCTGTGAAACAAATCATTTTTAATAAGTTAACAGTGTTTATTCGACATACTCCACAAAATCTTATTATGATCTTAGTTATGATCAATCCTCTTCTAAAAGTGGTTGTAGTGCAAAATATAATTGGATTTGCTTTGACATGTTCTAAAACATACCGACAAGAAATATGCTCATCCCATTCATGCCAAGGGAAATCTCTTCCGCCTTTTTCTGCTTCAAAATTAATTGATTAAGAAATCCACACCACCTCTAATAAGTTGTCAATCAAAGCATTGTATGAAAATAATGCTAAAATGTTTTCAACCAGTTATTAAATTGCAAGATAAAGCTTTGCTCCATGATCTTTGGATGAATGAGTGAAAAATAAAAATTGAGTCATTACCTTCAGAACTAATGCCTCCTCGTTATTGCATGCGTCTTTTTCAGAAACTGTTACATATGAAAAGAAAGGCTTGTTAACAAAAAGGCAAAAAATAATAATCTAAGTTGAACACAGAAAGGTGGCTATCTCACAAGCAAAATTGTTCAATTTCAATCTCCAAAAAAATGCTTCTGAATTTGTTGTGCATATTTTCTCAATCTCCAAAGATTATTTCTCCCTGATATACCATTGGATGTAAAATTGTGTGGATGGAAAAACAATAGAGTAGTGTGTCCTGGAAGCAAACTCTAAAATCGAAAAGCACTTGGTATTTGGTAAGCATATGCACCAGATCCATTCCCTTATCCCATAACCAGGACTTATACAATTAGGAGAACATCTTTAACCCATTCCATAGGATCGGGTCCGTAATGCATAAGTTTGACAAGGGGAAATTTTCTTCAATAGCAACGCAATTTCAAGCACACTGGGGCATAAGCATTCCATCTAACTAGAAAATATTCGCCTGGAGGGTACCCAAATCCCAGTATTGATATGGGTGCCACTTCAAACCTGATGTACTTTATCCTATTGAACTTAATAGATGTGAAAGAGGAGAAATCTTTTAAGCTCCACAAGTCAACTTAATATAGCCTTCCAAACTGTTTAACATTATTGTTAACATATCGTAGCCAACAGCATACAAAGGAATCATTTATACAAGACAGAAATACAAAAAAAATTGAAAAGCCCAATGTACAGATAATACACCCTATGACTTACCAGTGCATCCCCCAAATGTGGGCAATCTAACTTGATGTGATGGTCTCCTAAAGTTCAATTCCCGAACAGAACATGCGAGGGTCTGTTGCTGCTGACATTTCCAAGTGACGGTAGGGAACACAGATCCTTTCCACATCCTCCCAGGATTCTGCAGCCCTGTATTGTAACATGGTTGTAGATTTATTGTACTGCAGGACTCCAATCTCAATATGTCCATGGATGCTCTGCCGCTGCAATTGTATTCATTAAGATAATTCTAAAAAATGTGACAAAACTGAATCTCTAACTAATTTTTCCCTCTTCTTGCTATTGGGTGTTTCGGATCGCCCAAGAATCCAATACTCACAACTCAAATTGGTGCCTATCCATCAATCAAACTACTGTCAATGCCAACGTACAAAAAAAAAACAGAAGAGCGAGATCCCCAACCTGACCTAGTGATAATGCAAAAAGAGGATCCACTATCATGCATGGAATACAAAACAGTTTAATATCGATCTAATATCAAAATTACTAGTTTTGAGAGATACAAATTCTGGTCCATACACTCGATTACTCTCACTACATGATAAGAACAAGTCTGTTAAAATAGAGAAAATTTTACAGTATCTTAATAAAAACAATAATAGTAAATATTATATTTCTTTGGGGTAAACTAAAATGTGCAATGCAAATGTTTAAAAAGTACTCTATTTTCATGAATTACATTTCCGTGAATAACTACCTAAATTTCCTTACAAAATAATTTCCGAGAACTAATTAATTTATTTATTACTAAAAACTAATCCCCCCTTAAAGTTTACATAATAAAAACAAAAACAAAATTTAAAAATGTAAGCATTAAATTTCTACATATTTGCCCCCAGCACAAAAAAACAAAAATCAAAATTTTGTATCAGCATCAACATAAACTCCTTTGTCTTGTGCATCAACCCAAACTCCTATGTTTGGATAAATATTCGATTACCAACTCTTCATCAGCATTGATCCAAACTCCTCTTGTTTGGATAAATGTTTGGATTACCAACTCTTCATCAGTATCGATCCAAACTCCTCATGTTTGGATAAATGTTGGATTACCTACTCTTCATCAGCATCCATCCAAACTCCTCATGTCTGGGTAAATGTCTGGATTACCAACCAATTGTGGATCGAGACTAACTTCATTATCCATAGTAACACACCTTCAAAAACCAACAACACAACTCTCTAGATTTTTGGATTCAATTATCCACACACCAACAAACCACTGCATGCCCCATCTTGCTCTTGAAAGGACTCGAGATGAAACAATTTTTTTTTCTCATGCAAAAATATCATCCCTCCTACCTCCATTTTCTCCAGCCTCCAATGTGGCCTTTAGATTTTAATCACCAGATACAACATTAATGGCTCTAAATGCATCATTAACAAATGCATAAAATGTGTCCTCCAGCCTCCAATGTGGCCTTTAGATTTTAATCACCAGATACAACATTAATGGCTCTAAATGCATCATTAACAAATGCATAAAAATTGTGTCCTCCAGCCTCCAATGTGGCCTTTAGATTTTAATCAGCAGATACAACATTAATGGCTCTAAATGCATCATTAACAAATGCATAAAAATGTGCATACATAGGGATGTCGGGTTCAATCGAAAATACATCCATTACAATAAAAAATGAATAAAAATCTAGATTGTCCTTGTAATTCCTTACTTTTCTATTGAAAATATTACAAGAAAATCAAAATTCCCTATAACTTCTTTTGACAAAAATAAATCAATACTTATACCTCCCGTATAGATGCATAAAATATTTTTTACAAAACTTCAAACCATAAATATCTCAAAAATTTCCTACCAAAAACCCTTATATCAATTTTTGAATGCCTTAATCAAAACATGCAAAAAAATAAATAAATAAATTTAAAAAATAAAATAAAATGGACTGATCTGCCTTGTAAAAACATAACAGCAATTGGATCAACTTTACACCTATTTGCTTCTCCTCTGCCCTAAAATCTCCATTCAACATTTTCAACGATTTATCATTAGTTAAATGCAAAAGTAGATCAAATATTTTGTTGAATAACCATTGATTTCTACCTCACAATAGATTGAAGATTTATCCTCATTGGTCAAACCATTCACAACTGTGGCAAGGATGTCCAAGTATTTTGTTGAAAAACCATTGATTTCTACCTCACAATAGATTGAAGATTTATCTTCGTTGGTCAAACCATTCACAACTGCGGCAAGGATGTCCTCAACAATCTTCAACACCTTTTTACTTTGCAGATTTCAACCCATAGGCATGCCTAAGGATTTGTATTGTTCTAAGAAAATTTTATAGATTAAACTATTGTTGAACAGTAATAAAAACAATAATAGTAAATATTATATTTCTTTGGGGTAAATTACAATGTGCATTGCAAATACTTAAAAAAACGTTAAATTCTCATATATAACCACTCAAATTCCTTTACAAAATAACTTCCCAGAAATAATTTATTTATTTATTACTAAAAACTAACCTAAGAATTAATTTTCTAAATGAAAACTTTATATTTACTTAATGTAAACTTTAATTTCCAACACAAGTCATAACTAGTACAACGAACATGATAAGAACAAACAACAATCACTTTATTCAATCATTAAAGCAAGGTAATCGATTTATTCAGTGATGAGAGAAACTATAATGGAGCGGTGCCATGGAACATTTAAACACTCAGCATCCTTGTAAAGCATGGTTCTAAGGTTGACGGGATACATATCAGAGGCCCCGCACATGGTGAAGCGGCTCACTATAATCCTTTTGGCTCTTTCCGTGGGATGCTAGGCATCCCATCACACGAAGACGTTCCTGTATGGGCACACAGGAGACACAGGAATACAGGTGCCTATGCCATTGAATCGCCCTTGCCCACAGCAAGAGTACTGAACCATCTCAAATCCTGCAATGGAACACCGAACATAGGTAAGCAAGTAATCTTGCTACAAGATGAATCCAGAAGGCATGGAGTAATCTCTTCACCTCTTCACCTTTGCTACAGGGGAATCAACTCGTCTGTAGAGATTGATTACTTCTTTATTGTAAGTAATCTTTACTGACTCGACTCGTTTATTGTTTAGTGGGAGTTTATTGCTTCTTTTTCCACACATGGAGTTTATTGTAATTAATCTTAAAGCGTGCGTTTCGCTCCAACTTCCCGTTTCGCCCACCTTCCCCAAAGTTTCATTGCCGATGTAGCGTAAAGTTTACACTTACATTTGCGGCAGAACATCCGAGCAGAAAACGTAGCAATCAGAGTTTTAGCATCATAATAAATGATGCCGTGGTGAATTCCAACCATTGTGAGGAAAAAGTCTGCATTTTCTTGTTGAATACGATAGACACTTGATGTATCCTTGGAAATTAGAGACTACCTATTCAGGGTGTATTCAGAACATAACACTTTCTAATTAGCTTTTGAAGTCAAGTCAAATCTTATTTGAGTGGATTCTCAGAACTTCAAGTTAGTTCCTAACTAATAAATATATGCTAATATTGCTGGCCACAACAAGCAAACATTTGACAGAGCTTTTTAGAGCAACCTAACTTCAGGTAATTATTCAGTGTTGATTTGTCAGTGAGTAATAATTAAAATCATAAAATTTTGAAGAGGATGGGCTTAACGTAGGACAGTCATAGTTAGCCCATTTACTCTCTAATTGTTTTGGCACTCATTACTTCACATATAAAGATTTTGTTTCTTTTACTAAACATTTTTTCGTCCATTTGTGTCTACCTCAAAAATAATACTTTTCAATGATATTAAAAAAAAAAAAACCTTCTCATTGTTATTTTCCTTTTATTTAATTATAAGTGAATGTTTATAAAATTGAGTTAAAATATTTATAATTTTAAAGAATGTGTATTTTATTGTTTTTGATAATAGGAAAAACAGATTTTGAAGGGATCCGTAACCCTATACAACAATAAAAGCCAGATTGCAGAAAGGACAGTCTACAGCCAACAAAAGACCAGCACCCAAACAAGAACCATCACGAATTACAATTAGCACTTTTCTTGTGGGAGCGAAGAGTCATATCGAAAGAAGGCCATAAAAATTTATCTTTTTTACCCTTGACAGTAATCCATCCTTCTTTCACCTGCGAAGCCAAACTAAGCCAATCCATCTTTTGATGAGGAGGAAAGCCAGCATCCAAGCACTTAGGATTGTCCTCATGACAACATTGTGAAGATTGAGACTTATCAGAGAAGCTGTCGGGATGACCAGCCAAGGCACTATCATCCGAAGGGGCAGCCAAAGGCACAATAGGGGTTGTCTTAACAACCTCACCAGAAGAGACGACCGGAGGGGGGGTTCCAAGGTCTGGTGGTTCCGAAGCAACCACCTCAGAAAAACTCTTATTTTGATCAGCAATCTTCTCAACAGTATAATGTTGTTGAGAAGCCCCTTTCCACCAAGTAGATGTCTTAGTATTTTTATCAAAACCACAATGTGCAGCAGCGTGTCCGGTTTTGAAGCATCTTCTACACCGGAAAGGAATTCCTTCATAATCCAAAGATTGGGTCCAAGAGCCTTTAGAAGAAATAAGTAAGATCTCCGTAGGTAACCCTTTTGAAATATTTAAATCGACCAATATGCGAGCAAAGGCGGAATGAAGAACGTCAGTAGAATTTTCATCCACCATCAGAAAATCTCCAAGAGCATCACCCACTTCCTCCAAAAGAGAGACATTCCAGAGATGAAGGGGGAGATTAGGTAATCGAACCCAAATTGGGAATTTGTTAAATGTTTCAGAAACAGGGTTGAAGTCAGAATGCCAAGGTTTCACCATCAGCAAAAATTTGTTTAGTTTTCAAACAAAATGTATATTTTCTATTTTTTGAATTTTTTAAATTGATTTGTTATAAGTGTAAAGATTAATTTGTAACTATGTTATAAAAGAAAAAGTGGATAAATGATATGATCTCATTAAATTTAAAGAATGTGGAATTGATTTGTTTAATCATCCATTTTTTTGACATGGGTCACTTATGTGGATGGGGTTCTAAATATATTTTAGAATAACCCCTAAACAATAAACTCTCAATATCTCTATAAATATCATCATTCTAGATAGTAAAGGCGAAGAGGTAGTTATAGGTCATAGGCATGTAGGTTGTTTCCATAGATTTAAGTAAAAACTTCACTTGTGGGGATTGATTTTGCAGCTACATAATTAATAGGAACATAAAATATATCATCTTGTATTCTATCAAAGTAACATTCATACCTATTTTTGCACAACAATTTGAAATAAAATTGTTTTGATTAAGAGAAAGATGGATAAAACATTTGAGCATTTTGTAGCATTCTTATAAGGGTTTTTGCATACTCAACATGAGGAGGTGTAGACCTTAGTTTTTTAGTAATATTTTAAAATGGAATGAGGGAGGTTCATAGATTCTCCATGTCAATATTGAATATACAACTTGTGCATGGATTTAAATGTGTAAGGTTCTGATTAGGAGTGTGTAATTGGCTATGAATTATGCAATATAACATTGTGAGCTCTAAGAAATGGATGTAGCTTAATATTTTAAAATATTCATTAATTTTTTTATTTATGTTCTTAAATATTACACCTTATTTTTGTAAGGATAACATAGAGATAGAATGTTAGAATATTGTGTAATTGTTTCATGTAGTACACTATGTTAGTACTAAAGCCAACATATTGAAGAGAGTCACGCCGCACAAATGACATAAATACAATTCATTTAAAATTTCCACAACAAATCATCAAAGAATTAGGTAGCCCTATGAAGAGGTTTAAAATATTAACTATAGAATAGTCTTTGTAAGGAGTGATAGAGTGTATTTTTGTATTACCAACTAGTAACCAAAGCATCAATTTCATTTGAACTAATATACATGAACTATGAGAACACAATAATACTAAGGAGATTTTGGAATGTATAAGTGTAAGTAAAATTGAGAGTGTGGAATTTGGTAGTGTTGTGTAACATTCTTTTGAAGTTACCTAAACAAAAAGAGAGAGAGAAAATAATAGTTCACATACGTTATCAACCATAGAACAACCTATATAAAGATTTTGTAGAATATTGAAGGAAACTATTTAAAATAGAGTGTATGTATGTGTATTGAAAATTCATGTATTTCATAATAATTAAATACAAAGAAATATTGAACATGTGGTGTAATACATTTTATTGTACAACCATTTTATGCATTACATGGGGCATTAAATGTGAAAGTTAAACCCAATTTATGTCCAACAAATAACAATGAGAATAATAAATGTTTGCATGGTGCATAGTTAGAAAATATCTTTAGTGTAACAATAGAATATATAAATACATTCAAACTCAAACCATGACACGACACAATAAGGGGTGGCACAATTTGAAGAATGATACAACATTTTGAAAGATAGTCCATAATCATATGGTGTAAGGAATAAGAGTAGCAATTAAAATAAAAAGAATGTATTCAAGCATGTGTGTTAGACATATTACAAAGCCTCGTAAAGAATTACATAAATATTTACAACAAAAACCCAATGCTTTCCAATCTTGGTCATAGTGGCGGGTGATCCCACAATAGTGGTTTACAATTTTTGGCCAAACTGGACACTAATTTTTTTTTAACTAAATCTTCACATTCAAGCACCTATAGTAGTTAAACTGTGAGGAATTTAAAGATGATGCAAACTAGAGTCTTGTCACATTTTGTTTGTAGATTCTAAAAATATTTTTCCAAAATTTTTGGAATCAAATTGCACTTCTTTCTCCATCTCAAACGAAAATTGGTTTTTTTCAAAAAACAATATTTTTAAAAAGTGACGCACACTATATAATGCGTAACTTTTTTCCTTGAAAGATAAAATTCCAATTCTTTCAAATTTAGATTTGTAACTCTGATATCTAGTGCTTCCACTTGGTTAGATAGTTTTTTATTGAATATTTTTTCTTTAATCAAGTTTCAAAATCAAATCAATTACAATTCAGACATAAAGTGATCGTATAACGCATAAATTTTACTGTATGTATCAAAATTCTTTTTTTTTGTTGGATCAAGGACTCCAATATTTGGTGCACTCATATTTAATTTTTTTTTTTGATAATCTTCTATTTTTCCACATGTGCAAAACAAAGAGTTTTGTTTTTGGTGAAAAACCTATATTTAATAAAACTTAAAAAACAAATAGATAATATAATCAAAACATATTAAAATTATATTCGTTGGATAGCTCGTTTTGAGGGAAAACTGATACCAGTTGGGTTTTTGAGATCTCTTCCATTTTCATTCTCAAATCAAGCTTTGACGTGCAAAATTCTGAGCAATTTTGGTGCCTGAGAGGATGTGGGTGAAAATAAGTGGGTTCGATCAAACAATAAAAAAATAGATTTGAATGGGGTTCGGTTGAACATTCCAAAGATGTTCAGTCAAACCCCTCGTAAAATAAATGATAAATAAAATCAATAAAGAAAATCGGTAAAATAGAATAAAGTCGGAAAAATCATCCAAAGTCAGGTCGTAGATCCGAAATCCGAAACTTCGGAAAATCAATCAGAAGATCGATAAAAATCGGAAAAATCAAAATCAAAAGTTCAGGGTCCGAGTCCGAAATCCGAAAATCGAAATCAGGTTTCAAATCAAAAGTCCTCGATCAGTCAGAGATCAAATCAAATCAGGCAATCAGGATCCAGGATCAAATCAAAATCAAAACCATCAAAGATCAGGCAAATCAAAATCTCACGTTCAAAGATCCAGGATCCGTCGATCAGGCTTTCAAACATCAAGCTCAGTCCAGGATTCAAATCAAAATCGAAGAAATCAAAATCAGGCAGTCAAATCAAAAATCAATCAAAAATCAGGCAAATCAAAATCCGGATCAAATTCAGAGTCAAATCAAAATCGAAGCATCAAAATCAAAATCTCGGTCAGTCCAGAGATCAAAATCAAGATCAAAAATCGAACCATCAGGAAAAATCAAAGATCAGGATTCGGTCAATCAAAATCAATCAGGCGACAGTTTCAAGCGTCAGAGATCAAAATCAGGTCAGGATCAGGATCAAAATCAAAATCAACGTCAGAATCCTCAGAAGTCAAAATCAAAATCAGATCAGCATCGAAATCAGGATCAAACCATCAAAATCAGGCATCAGGCAATCAAAATCCTCAAGTCAGGATTCAGGATCAAATCCGCAAAACGTCAGGCGACTCAAATCGAAATCAAATCAAAGGATCTCAGGATTCAAGTTCCAGGATCAAAAGAAAATAAAATCAAACATCAAAAGCATCGAAACCAGATCCAGGATTCAAATCAAAATCGAAATCAGGCAGAAATCAGGATCAAGATCCGAATCAATCAAACAGCATCAGGCATCCATCAGGATCCGGGTCCAGAGTCCATCAAGAGCACAAAGAAATGAAAGATCGGAAGATCAAAGTCGAGGAGTTCAGGTTCAGGTCCGTCGAAAGGAAAGAATCCGGAAGGAAGACAAAGAATCGGGGAAAAGATCAAAATCAAAGGTTCGAATTTCGAAGATCACAAAGGAAAAGAGTCGGAAGAACAAAGGGAATTAAAATTCGTCGTCATAAATTCCATTACCAGTTCTCCGGTCGTCAATCGGCGTCGTTCTCGATCCTGTTTCCGGTCAATAAATGTAAAGTTGTATATAATTGTAATTTAGGAAAAATGATTTTAAAAACTTCACTCGTTTCAAATAGATTGAGAGTGAGAGATGATGCTATCAAAGATTCTTGAACTTAAGAATTTTCCATGGAACAAATATGTACATATAATTGTAATTTAGGAAAAATGATTTTAAAAATTCACTATGTTCCAAATAAGGATTGAAAGCATATATATGGGTTTACATGCAACCAAAAAAAGTGAGAGACGATGCTATCAAAGATTCTTGAACTTAAGAATTTTCCATGGAACAAATATGTACATATAATTTTAATTTACACAAAATGATTTACTACTATGTACAAGTTACTATAAGTTCTCATTTGAACATGTATAGGGTTACAAGTGAACTTGAAAACCATGGATATAATCTAAGTCAAAGATTATGGTTCAACCCGCTCTTCAATAAAATGTAGAATTTTTTGATGATCATCACTATCTAGTCTCCATTTTCTTCAGCCACGTGCATGTGGAATTGCATGAAGATGTAGAGTGGTAGCAATTATTAAGTGACTATATTGATATACCTTGTTATCAGGTTGATAGTCATCAAAATAAATCTCATGCTGAACAACTTTGACTTGTTTTAGATATGTCCCTTGCACTATGAACGTGTGCAAAATTTTCGTGCTCAAGGTTTGTACAATATATATTTAATGTTTATAATGTAATGTGCACATGTGAATACAATGTATATAAAATTTTAAATTCAAACTCACCTATGGGAAATGACATTCCATCACTTGTTTCAGGTTTTGTTAGCTTACTCATCTCTTCTGTGCAACACAATAAATAAAAGCTAACACCTTCGATGTTTCGAGGCTCTGCTATGACTGCAAAAACATCTCCTATACACCAAATTTACAAAAAAATTCTAAAAAAATTAGAAATTTCTCTAGATAAAGATCATTAACTAGATATATATAATATAAAATTATTGAAAACTTACATGTGTACCTTTTCTAACCAATCTTGAAATATGGTCATAATCAATCGAAATCAAAGGAATGTCTTCAAATCTTTCTTCCTCATTTTCATCATATGTTTTTGAAACAACTAGTGGCACTGTATCCCATTTACCAACATATCCAAGTTCTTGATTGTTGCATGCATAATCAGAGTTTCCCTCAATGCACTTAGTGCAAAAATAAGAGCAATCCCTTGTGTCTAATATCCATCCATGGTGACTATCTGAACTCCTAATGTTCACAATGCAAAGACCTTATTTTTTCTACCCTCTTGCATCCATGCATCGATCTTCTATCCACACCTAGATACATATGTATAACAAAAAACTTATGTGAACAAATATGTATATATATATTTAAAATTTAAATAAATTGAAATTTTTGATTTAATGTAATTTATACATACCTGATATCTCCCAAAACACTATATGTGGAATGTGTTGGTTTGTTCTTGAAGATGTGTCGACCACATTTGATGCAAAGTGTTTTTTGCACCATTCAACAACATCATGTGCATTGTCTAGACGATCTTCTGGATAACTCATTTGATGCTTTCTTAAAGCTCATTTGATGCAAGATCTTGCTCCATAATGCTCACCCTTTCCATGCACACTCTCAAAAAAACCCCAAACATGTGGTATTTTGTAGATTTTATGATATCTACAAAGTGCATAGAATGGCCGTGAAGATTTGTGTAATGCCCGCCGTGCAAACCCCAGAGAACACACACAATGCGAATAAATTTTTTTTTTTAAACAATAAAATTAAACATGCAATAACATTAAACCATAACCACATAGCATATTACATAACATTAACACATTTAGTTCTCTGGGGCACGCGAGGTTACATCGCAACAACTAACCGGAAATAAAAATAAAGATTACAACAATATCATTTATAATGATAACCAAGGATAAGGATACATCCAATAACCATAATGCGAGAATAATAAACATCGCATAATTACATCCATGATAAATCTCTTAATAGAGTTACAAATGATCCTAACTATTACATCATTGTCTTAATATTACATTAAAATCTTTGGACAAATGAATTACATTGAATTTCCCAACATTGGGATGTTACAAATACAATGAAATATGAAATACAAGTGATCACTGGTACAACTCCACTGCGGAATGCTGAGAAGACAAGATGCTGATGGGGAACCCAATGGGTGCAGAGCACGTTCCACCCAACCATGTGAATTACAAGTAACTCACCCCCCGTGCTCAAAGGTGACGAGGAAGAGAACCCGACCATGAATGTCAAACCGACTCAACAACAACATGATACAACACAAGTACAACTCAAAGCATACAATGAACAACCATCAACGTTCATAAATCACATAACAAGTTAAAACTAAGAACTCAGCACAACAACATGAAGTACCACCGATTAGCAATCATGAAACAAATTCACAAGAATCAAAGGCATCATAAAGATACAATATCCAGAAGAACCACAACAACATCCAAAATACATTTCCAAATAAATCTGAAACAATAAAAAGTACATGATTCCATATAAATCTAATCAACCATTCAGTACACAAATCCAGAGGCAACTAGAACCAAGGCAAACAGGTGTCAAGTGGAGAGGGTTATCACATAGCTCTCATGGGATCCCCTAGCACTTCCTCCAATTGAGGTGCTGGCACCCATCTATGGATTCCCTAGCCCTTGAAAACAACATAAAGATACAATATCCAGTGGCATCTACCTAACATAACACAAGCAACGAGAACAAGGGTGTCTAGTGGAGAGTGTCATCGCATAGCTCTCATGGGATCCCTTGGCACTTCCTCCAATTGAGGTGCCGACACCCATCTATGGATCTCCTGGCCCTTCCTCCTAACTGAGGCGCCGGCACCATAGGGTAGCTAATGCAGAGCTGATAATCTCTCATGAAGACAAGACTACGACTTTGCCGACCACGGCCTACTCAGTCTATCACTAGTCTACGGTAGCCCTAATGCATAGACGAGGATTCCAGTTTTAATTATCTTGTATGTGTTACTACCCATCCCCCTAAATTCTATTGTTTAGGTTATCACTTATTTAACTACTCTTGCGTGGGTTCCCCTGAGCACTTCCTCCTTCCGAGGCGCCGGAGCCCACAAAGAGCCACTCTCCCTATGACCCCTAACATAAATCAAAACTAGGCAAGGGTTGTACCGCTACAGACAAAGCAAATAATCTCAAGACCAAACCATGCGAGGCATTACCCATCTCGCAATAAACACATAATCAAAGTCTCACCAAGTTTCGTACAAGCCTTTCAAATTAATGATACTAGTATCTTGCCATGTCAAGAGCACATAAAATGACGAACATTCACCAACAATAAAACAAGCCTCTGGAAGACTCTAAAAAGGCTTACACTAGGGTTTCCTCAACAAAGAACTAACAATAGAAACAAGATATCAAGAACGAGTCAACAAACATAAGGCAGTGAGTGGCAACATCCCAATGAAATCTTCACAATTAAATATGATACACTCTCGAGTGGTATCCAAGGGATACCTCTATTTCTTCTCCTAGGTTACCCAACCATACATTACACAACGATCTTACAATTTGACTCAAAAAAAATTTAAACAAGATCAATGATTAACACAACAGAATGATCAACCAATGCACAAACTTAATACGGAAATTAGTCCACTCAATAAAGAAATCAATCCAACAATTCAATAGAGGCACTACTTTCACGTTTCACATAACTCTTTGACTTAACCACAAGATCTACTCCACACTTCTACATGTTTTATTGATACCCAAAAAAATACCATTGCACATATAGGTTCATACTCTTAAAAATACAAACTTATAAATGTATTCCTTATAGAAAGGGCCTAAATAATCTTTCATCAAATTACATCTAATTTTCCAATTTTTTTAGAATTGCTTGTTTACAAAATACTAACTCCCTTAAATCGAAGAAACTACCTTAAAACTACTTACCCAAGACTAACAAATTTTAAATTACTTATAAAAAAATAACACCATAACCCACTCCTTTCTATATAATTTACTTCACCTACAAAAAAAAATCAATTACTCTCAAGACAAAATTATCTTTTCCCAAAACATTTCTTTTTAGAAAATTACCCTATTATTCAATTTTATTCAAAATAATCCACACAACCCAACATCCCTTTTTAAAAATAAATAAATAAATAATTATAATCAATTAAAACAATAAATATATATATATATATATATAAATATATAAATATATATATTTAGCTACACTGATCATATAATAATGCAAACAACTCATGCCAATTAGCATTTATATATATAAAACTATTTATAACCAATTAATTTTCATTTAAAAAAAAAAAACTTTATAAAGAATTATAATATACACATGAAACGAAAATTTGAAACCGAAATAAAAATAAAAATAAATAAAACATAAATAAAACAACACTTGCCATGGCTTTTAAAGCCTGCCACGGCTGGTACAGCAGCCTTATGGTTGCTGTACGCAGCAGTCCCACGGAATGCTGCGCACAGCAGTCCGTAAGGACTGCTATGCTGTGGCTGCCGCAGCCCACTTGGGGTAGGGGTGGGGTACGGCCCAGCCCTCCCCTCCCTAACCCCCATGTAACTTAATATTTCTAACAATATTTTTATTTTAAAATACGGACAATGAAAACATAAATTCATAAATTCGTTTCTTTTCATTTCGATTTTATAGTTGAACACGGAAAAACGTATATTTAAATCTATTGATATAAATTGATATATATATATATATAAATAATTATAGAAACACAGAAACATAATTTTTCTGTGTAAACAAAAAAAAAAAAACCAGAATAATATATGTTTCCAATATTTATAGATTCTTTTTGGTTTATCCAAAATAATATCTCAAAACCATTAAACTAAAAGAATGATCAATTTTCCATAGTAACCAAAAGAGTGAGAAGATGAGCACTTTTTAAATGGAATTTGACGGTGTTTCTTTTTCAGTTTGTTTACAAAACACGATTTCCAATTTCAAAACGAATCTTCCTTCAGAGAAGGTCAATTTGATTATACATTTTCTAATCTTAAGAAATCATTTCAATCTAAAACACAGAAGATTTTCTTTTCAACCAGAGATTGATTTTAACACACCTTTTTATTCCATTTACAGATTTAAAACCATTAAGAGAAAAGAGTGGAACCTGGAGTCCTGCGCTCTCGAGAATCTGATGAAGCTGATTTCTGACGGCCCTCGAAGAGCTCCTTGTTTCTTGCTTCGAATCTCCTTTGAGTCACCGTGCTCAAATCTCGAACCCGATCCTTTGTTCAGAAGTCTCCAAAATAACTAGTAATAGATTCCCAAACCCTTTCTAGAACTCTCTTCAAATTAGCAAAAAATCAAAAACCCCTATTCTCTTCAGATTCAAAAATACATAATCACTTGTGCAACTTCTCCATCCCTAATCTTCTGTGTGTGCAAACTTACAAAAATTCTTAATTAAATAAAAGATAATATCCCTCTCTTCTCAAAAACTCTAAAAATAAAAAATAAAAGAAAATCATTCTTTAAAAGCAAGCTTTTTACCTAGATCTCTTTTCTTATTTGCTCTCACAATCTTTTCCTTCTTTTATTTGTTTTATTGTTTTAATTTCTATCTTTGCAGCTTTACTTGCACAACACATTACTTATTTAGCTTAAATAAATTATTCTAATAATTATCCTCCACCAGATAATTGATTAAAATAATTAAGACACATTTAATATGTAATTATCATTTAATTGAAATATATGACTTCCAAAAATAATTAAATCATTTAAATATTTAAATAGAATTTAAATCTAACATTAAAACAACTATTACTTCCATCATTAAAATTGAATACACCACAACAAATAAAGTACCAACATTGATCAAAAGACAACAAAATACAAAACACAAACCACAAATGACGACACTTACAACAATGAACAATACCAATCAAACGAGACGATCTGACATCATGGGACGGGAGGAATTCATCGTCACCTCTGTTTCAACATTTAACCATTGGGCTATTGGTGCTCACCCTGTCCTGCCGAAGTAGGTGGAATCGAGACTTGTACCTGCAATACCTGCATACAAACGAAGTTGTGTACATGTGCATACATATATATATATATAAAATCGAAGCATTGAATTAAAGTACTGCATTGTGAGAAGGAATCGCAACATAACAGGGCACTCGCAAACAAGTGATGCCATATTGTCCTTCATCACACCTATTCTAACAATTATAATCAACTGATAAAATAACATTTCTAAACTAACAATTCATCTCATAACATATCTAATTAAATCACTGCATCATAATATAATTCTGAAAATCAACTAACATACCCAACCATAATATCATATGAAATAATCATGTCCATAACGAAATAATAGCATCATCTAACATCTAACTAACCAAATCAAACAATACCATCATAGTCACAAGTAGCAAACAAACGCATTGAAAAATACTAAATCCAAACAATAAGGGGAGGGGTATTACAATTTGAATTGTGTCGCACATCCATCTGACCATACAAAATGATTTAACATGATGCTATAAGTGAGAGAACTTTGTGCTAGTTTTATATGCTCATCTATACCAGTAGAAGGAAGTGATCTTGACCCCTCTCCAACAAGCATTGTTTGAACTTGGGTCTCCTCCCTAACTTCAAGGTCCATGTGTTTTTCAACAAATTCGTTTGATTCAATATCTAGATTTGGCTCGACTCTAGCTTGAGGAATCCCTAGAACATAATTTAATATAAAAATAATTTGAGAACATTGAAGTGATGAAAATAAAATACCAAAGACACAAAACACAAATAATGAAACAAAAAGAATTGGATTAAGGAATTGGAGTCAAGGATCATATAAACATTGCAACTTGCATGACCAAGATGACTTGAGGACATTTAAAAGTATTTATAGTCATTCAAGTGCAATGACATGGTTAGAACCTTCAAAACAAATGTGTGTTAAGACATAATTTAAAGAATAATCTATCATATATAACTATTATTCCTTGGCACCATATAGCTTGAGTTTTGATGTATACATGTGTTAGTTCTAGAAAATCTGACATTGCATTGGATTTAAGTATAATTTGAGTTCTAATTTTCAAATAATTCTAGAGCTTAGAATTGGGCATTTATTAAAATATTTAAAAAATATTCTTAAGGAACTATTGATCATTAGATTAAATTCAATGGGAGTTTAGAAAAATCTTAAGCTAATTAGATGTTGCAATGTAGATTGGATAGGGGATATTGATAACCAAATATCAACATTATAATGCTACTTCATTGTACATGAAGGTGTAGTTTCATGAATAATTAAGAAAAAATAATGGTTTCTTTCAAAGTGAAAAGTTAGAATATATCAAAATTTGCAAAGCCATAAAATAATTAATGTGGTTGAAAAAATTATGAAAATCAAAGTGGCATAGTGAGGGACACAAAATTTAAGGTTTCATTGGAGAACTAAGCATGTATTGAAGTACACTATCATTTTCTTCATGAACAAAGTAAAGAGAAAATTGTGTAGATGCAATACTCAACAATGATTATAATGTGATAACAAAAACATTAAACAAAGGTATTAGTAAAAGATAAGTGTAAGGTTTGTAGGGAAGGATTTAGTGTACAATATTTTAGTTTAAGAGTACATTTTAAGTTGGGGTATTGTAAGTTGAAAAATGGTCATACATTAAACATTTCTAATTTTAATAAGAAAGCCAATGCAAAATGTATGCACATACAAATTTATGTTTAGGTGTACTAACCAAATTATTGGGTGGAATAATGCACAAATTATGGATTCCATCCCATCAAATGAATACTAATGTTTTTTCAAAGTAAAATTCTTAAACACACACTTGAGAGTGAGAGAGAGAAGAAACAAGCATGTACCTTGTTTCTTTCTATGATAATTTTCCAAGTTTTGTTCATGCCTCTTATGTTCTTCTTTTGACAATTTTCGTTGAGACACATTTTTTCTTTTTCTTTCTTGTCCCATTTTCTTATTCAACTTAAAGATGACTCAAAACAAGTCCTCAACCAACTTAGTTAAATTATCCTCCAAATTTTTCCTTGATTGATAAAAATGAAAAGTTGTCGAGCTCCAATATTTTCCTCCTTGATAAATGTGCAAAAATTTCTCCAAAATATGTGTGCCAAGTGATATAAATGACAATTAATCTTGCAATTTGATATCTAGGATAATGAAAAATAAGCTTCTATTTATATGCATATCCAGGATGGGAAAAAATTTATTCTAGTGTACATGGAATAACTAGATCCTAGTTTAAATGAATCAAGTAGTAAAAAAACAAGTTATTTAATTGTGGAGTTTGTTGTTATTTAATTCATAGGTATGCTCAACATATCTAGTAATTTTAGAAATTTTTTAAAGTGTCAAAAATGTATATTAGAGGTATAATTTGAATTAAATTTCAAGTTACTTGTCAAAAATGTATAATAGAGGTATAATTTGAATTACATTTTCTTCATTATATTTGAATTGAATTTCAAGTTACTTGTCAAAAACGTATAATAGAGGTATTATTTGAATTTAATTTTCTTAATTATATTTGAATTGAATTTCAAGTTACTTGTCAAAAAGATTATATCTTGTTCTCAACTCAATGGTTCATGTTGCTTAAGTCATTTTAAAAAAAATATTTATTGTGATGAACATGAATGAACTTAATTATAAAGTGGCATTGATTTCCCTAAAATTCTACTAGAGATCAAATGTATATTGAATATAAGGAAATGTAAGTTGTAAGAGATCATAAAATAAGAAAAAATGTATGTATATTTACTATTTAAAGCAAATGCATACATATATTATGTGTAAACATGTTTAAACCATAAGCAAACACATGTACATACATGTAAAGGGATTCAATACATATAAAAATAACACATATTATAAGCAAAGAGACAAATGTATGTATATATCATATAAGAAAATATATGTACATATCATATAAGAAAAATGTAAATTAAAGATCATCAAATTTTGAATACTAAAGATCAACAAATAAGAAAATGTATGTATATCATATAAGAAAATGTAAGTTAGAGATAATCAAATCTCAAATACTAAAGATCATCATGTATAAGAAAATGCATGTGGTAAAGATCAAAAGTATGCATGGCATAATATGAATGTCTACTCCTAGTCGAATGGCCATCTGAATGAGAATGGTCCTACTCTGATGGATGTGCCAAGCCCTACAAATAAAATTGTGTACAAGATGTGTTAAATACATATAATTTATATTAAATAAATTTTATGAAAGTTATTTTTAAATGAACTTGTATTTTTAAATATCAATCTAGATCTATGCATACATAAATATTGCATGTACATATCCACATGTGATTATATAAAAATAAAAAACTCACATGTCCACTGGTAGCAGATTCATCCATAGAGTCACATCAATCGTGCACACGATCTATACCAAGGATAGGAGTGATATGAGGTATGTCCACCTGTAACAATATATACATATATATATCAACTTACATGAATATCTAGTTAAAAATAATAATAATGAAAAAGGAATTGAAACATGCACATGCACACATACATGAATATCATCTGATATCGGATGGCCTAAGTCCTTTGAAACACTCCTCTCCACCATATCCACCAAACGGTCAAGCGATGAATCAACATCTTCATCCATCCAATCTATCTGATGTTGTGCCAGAAATGATGAATGTAGAGGACTATGAAGGTGAGATGGCATCAACGATGATGAACAAGAACCAATCAACATATCAGTAAAACCCATAGTCTGTGTAGCTGTCGAATGAATTGTAGGTGGATCCTGATGCACACTAGTGCTCGACTAAGAGTGATGGGATCCTAGAACTGAACGACCTCTACATCTCAAATTATCTTTAATATGCTCTATACCAATCCCATTGTCTAATGCAATGTTGGCATATGCCTCCAACAGGTCCTCAGCCAAACAATGCAGAGTCATGCATGACATATCTCCTGTAAGTGCATCAAGCTGTGTAGGAGTAGGGATGTCAGCCACTATAAAAGGATCCATGGTGGTCCACTATGCTGAAAATGAGATGGATCAATAATGTTTGGACATCAAATACCGACCTACACGATCATTAGATATCCTAGTGGTGGCAGCTGCAATGTCACCTACAGTGTCAATTGCTTCCTTTTGGGAAGCAATGACAACTTCATCTGCTATGGGGGCTAGAGTTGGGGTGAGATCAGGAGACCTCTCACCAACCAATACCCTAAACAATGTGGGTGGTCTATCTACTCGATGATAGGTGGGCCTATTAGCAATCCTGCCGCACCCCTGACCAGCATATGGTGGAATGTCCAGGTAGTTAACTTTGAGGCCCAAATGGACCTCAACATACAACTGCTAAACAAAATACAATGGAATCTGGTCATTGTTTGGGTATAGACCATGTGCTATGAGAAATAATGGGTAGATCAATGAGGCCATAGCATGATCGACACATCTAGTGACCTGGTATCCCCTAACCTTACACACATTTTGATAAAATGGAAAACAAGTGGATTTTATCATTTCTTTGGTGACACTATCCTATATTTGTTTAAGGGGAATGTCACCATGTGCTTTTTCCCACATGCGGGAAAGAATAGCAATCACTCTATCTGAGGAATATGCACTAGTCATCTCAAGTTCATCTTTTAATTTTTCTAGACTATGCAATATTAACATGCATGGTTCACTATATATCCCCTGGTTTGCACCTTGTGCTAATGAATCTCTCAATTTTTTAATCTCATTACTAGTATTTGCAAACAAAGAATCTAGCACAGGTGGAACATGATCTGCATTTTCCATGTTATATATATATATATAGTACACCTAAAAGAGCAATGAGACTTTGGTAAATAATATATCTAGATAAAGGGAATACAAATCTAAAATAGTTGTAATAATTCATCTACTCATCAATAATATTTTCATACCATTAACAATTTAAAAACAATTGGAAGACAACTATAATCTATAACATAGCATCCTTAAATGGTTCAAGTTTTAAATGAAACAATGAAAAAAGAATAAGAATACAAAGATTAGTATAAAATTATTTGAAAATAATTGGGGATAAAAATATTTAATCTAATAGTTGTTAACATAAATGAACTTCATAAATGTAGGATTATGTAAGTGAAAAAAAAGTTCTATTGCCTTCATTGAACCTAAATTTATCTAATTAAGATATGTCTAAAATTAAGAATTCACACTAGAATATCAATATTCCATAAGAATCTCATAAAGAGGATGGATTTAATGGAAGATAATATAAAATCCTCCATATGAGGATGAATTTTATCATTACAATATGAGTGAATCATCTCAATTATATATAGCCAAGAATATCAAAAATTATAGATTTGAAAGAAAATAATCAGACATTTATCATATTTTTATATGTATAAAGTTTAGATACCATCAAACTATTTAAACTTATAGATTGCATAAAGCTATAAATTGAATCATTAAAACTAATTTATTAAGAATAAAATCTAATAAAGTTTGACTTTATATTGCATACTTTTTATAAATATCTCACAAATCCAACCATACATTTTATATATGTTAAAAAATATATAATTGTTATGCCTATAATTTTTCACTATATCTTGACAAGGATCTCATTCAACTAGATCAATTCAAAATTATTTGTAACGTTGGAGGAAAATGGATTTAATATCATTAGATTTTTCATGAAACTACCTCTCTTGATCAACAATAGATATTATCCACTCTCGAGAATGTAAATATGTTCGAGATAACTAAAAAATAATTTGTATCCCTTATATCCTTTCATCCAATGTAGCATATCTCTTAATTGAGATCCTCTACCACAATTAAGTTCAAATCTTCTCATTTTTATTTCAATGGAAGCAACCACTCATTGTAGAAAAGTTATTAGTAAGTGCTAAAGCCAAAACGAGGCTTTTTTTTCTATTTGGATCCATATTTTTTTTCCATTCTAGATCTCTTTCTAGCCATATTCTTATTGTAAGATCATAGTAATGTAGTGCAATAGATTTAATTGCATCATTCCACAATTGTATCCACTTACCATTTTGATGAGGTCTAGGAACATCAACCAAAGGGATATTAGGGAAGCAAGGTGATCAATTTGATTGAGGTGGGAAGTGTTGAGCTTGAGGGATAGATTATTAGGTATGAGGAATAAGAAGTTTGAAAAGTTTAAAGAATTGGGAGGTGATATGTGAGATAGGTTTAATAGAATCTACTTAAATAAGGGTTTTTTGTGGAGAGGGGACAATGGAAAGAGAAATAACTAAGTTTTAATCTATCACTACAACTAAGTTTCCCTTAGGTCATCATCTCTTTAGTTGGTCCAAGTGAACTAGTGATTAGTATAAGAATATTTTTTGTCTAAAATGGGATCTAAACCCCTCATGGTATTTCTAGTTAGGATATAGGAATTCAATTATTTTTTAGAGGGTTTATGAGAACTAAACCAACTTGTATCTTGGTTTTTTCCACCATATCATATTCACCTCCTTGTAGCCATTTAGTCATAGGGAGGGCATAAAAATCCATTCCCACAATTTAACTTGAGATGAGGAGTCATTAAGCATACAATAAAGAAAAAATGAATAGGTATTCCTTGGATTAATAATTGTAAGCACTAAGCGCAATTGTTGTTGGGATCCACTGCTCAATATATAATAAACTTAGCCAAGTATTGGGAAAGGTGGGTCAACCTTGCATCCTAATAATTTGATTTATTATTTTTTCCTCATATTAGGAAATGAGGCATCTCACTTTGTGTTGGTAGTTATTTGTCATTTGTTGAATACTTCAAGGGAGGTGTCTAAGATGTTCTAAATGCATATAATATTATTATAGCTTTATAAGATGAAACCCTCTTATGACATATTCTTATGATATTTAAGAGCATGACTATAGAATATTTACAGTAAAGTATTGACCAACATTATGAAAAATCATAAGAAATCTTTTAAGAAATAGCAACTATGTCAAGGAAAAAGATGTGGACATTTACAAGAACCATTTTTTTAAGCAAAAGTGGGAGACCACTTATAATTTCATTTATATATAGCTAGTTCAGGCAGACATACTGGCAAGAAAGAACCAACAACAAAACCCCCAGTTGCAGTCCAAGTAACAAATTTTATAAAATATCAAAAAGACTAGTGAGGTCCTAGTACAAATGACCAATTGTCTGATTACAATGTTACAAAAGCACATTGGTTGAATACATCAGTAAATATGCACATTCTCTTATGCACCCAAAATACCCAAAAGAAGACATCATACTAGATATACCCGTGACCTGAATACATAACACAGTGGAGATTACAAAACCTTACTAAACATAAGACTGATAAGCTAGGAAGCTACTTTCAAAAAGATGCAGATTTTCCACCAACATGCTAAAAGCCATTAACCAAGCTTTCTTTTGTTTCCACTTGTTTACCTTTGTGTTGGTGATCATGCTCAAATGAAGGTTTTGATTTGTTTTAATATTAGGCACATAACGACAACAAAATTTATTTTTGGATGAAGATGGAAGTTGCAAATCATGAATGCAAACATGACTTCTCAAGAAAGAAATGGCATGATATTTTCTTTTTAAATCATCAATCTCCTCCATGGAAATGGCAGATTTGTATCTATTTAGAACTTGGTAGAGATGTGAAGAAGTGTCATGCATTGTGGATAGTAACATGCCTTGGAATATGTGAACAAAGGTCTCTTCTTATGAAACAAAACCTTCTTTGAATAATTAACATTAGAAATTAATACAGTTTGGCGAGCACATTGTATAATCACACTATAAACCAACAATGGAAGATTGAGAGTCTCAACTAAGAATTCCACCTTATAGATAACATTCATACTAGAAGCCAACAACAAAAGACCAAATTTCATAAATAAAGTTCATGCATTATATATCATGCCTTTGAGGGGTCCACAAGTACCATGAGCCTTTTGAAATCCTTCTGCATCTAAATGCATCCATTCCAAGACCATTGGGAGGTTGGTATACAATATGAGCCAAGTATTAATTTCTAATGTTAATTATTGAAAGAAGGTATATAAATTATTCGAGCATCTTAATTCTCATACAAAGTTACATCTTAGTCAATTTCTCAATGTATGAGTTCCATATATTTGTAAATTTTTCTTAATATAAAAACATATTTTATTTCATTAAAATTAACCTATTTATTCCATGTTACAAAGGATGCTCTTATTTTAAATTATAAGTATATAATTCAAAATTAATTAGTAATTTTCAAGATAGAGTACACACAATTTCTTTAGTTAAAATAAAATAATATTCTTATTTCCATGTGAGAGTTATGTAGAATGGTAGTTTGATGTCTCGAAAATATTTCTTTCATATATACTAAATTTTTATCATTGTACATTATGAGTGAATCATCTCAATTATATATCCAAGCACATCAAAAATTTATAGAGTGGAAAGAAAAATAATCACATTTATCATATTTTTGTAAGGTGTTTGAAAAGACTAAAAGTTTCCCTAGAAAGAACTAATTAAGGAATAAAAAAAATGGAAAGTGTCTACCTCATTGTATGTTGACCTTTCCCATATAAAAAGATCATGGAAATGCTAAATGAGTTGATATAAGAATTTTTAAGAATGAAGGCACAAAATTCATAACACTAATCCTAAAAGCAACAAGAAAGGCAATGAATAAAATCTTCCTAGTTATTTTGAAAGAAACTTTAAAAGGTTCTAAATCCCCTTCACACCCCTTTCTAAATGAAGATAAAATAAATAAGTTACCAAATATTTCTTAGAGTTTAAGGTGGTGATTTTAATATGATTTGAGAATAAATAAGATAAATTAGATGAAATCAAGTTTTGTTGTAAAGGTGATGAATTTTGGGGGAATGAGATGAAAATAATTTTGAACCTAGTTGACTCATTAAATGGAAATAAGATAGATTTTAAAGGGGCTTTATTTAAAATATGTAATAGTTAGATATGTACTAATATTATATATTTCTATTAGATAGTTATTTCTTACAATCTTATAATTTATTAATAATAGTGATGTGTGCATCCCTAGACACTCTTTGATAACCACACTATTAATGTTTCTATTTTTACTAGAGGATACTCTAATTGAAAAGCATGTAAAGAGGAAGGGTTAGTTAACCTTGATATTAATGCAATGAAAGGTGGGATTATCTTGATGCAGGTATCAAAGTTATCTTAAAGATATATTAAAGGTTTTTCTTCTATGCTTGAGCACATTTAGTGAAATATAATGAATATGTGTTATCCTAGAAAAATATGTATAACATTAAGGATAAAATTTAGACTTTAAGTTGAAAGAAAATGTCAAATATTTAGAATAAAAATGGTGGGGATGGGATACAAGCTTCAAGAATCTTCTTGTAATAATTAATTGCAATAATAAATGATTAAAACTAAACAAGAATGGATATGTCACCAATAATTTTTAGATAAAATCACTAAAATTAGAGCCAAGATATCTTAGTTCAAGTATCAGGATAAAGGTATCAAATTCTTATTCAATGTAAACATAGTCAAGTTTGATAGATAAAATGTTGGCCCCATTAATACTAGGGGAGCATTTTTTAATGAGATTAAGTTGAAACTATTCAATTTTTAGAAGTTAGAACCCTAACATTTATATGAGGCTTGTAAAATAGAACCTTGTTAGGAAGTGTAGGAGAGGAGAAATGAACCCATAATAATTATACTCATACAAATAAAAATAATAATGATGTTTAACCATTTCAAAATGTTAAATTTGTTTCACTATGATGATCAATAGCTAATTTGTACAAGGAGGCCACAATTTATAGGGAAATTAAGACTACATAAGAGGAGAATTTATAACATAGTAGCTTGGTTGTAGTTGTTTCTTTAGCATTAACTATTTTCTCCTTTTTCTTTTGTTGTTGAATATTTTATTTGATCTCTTAAAACTTATCAATGGTACTTGATCTTCATAATGATCATTTTCTTCTTTTTCAATTATTATCATCTTAGAAGGAATACCATTTCAATTTAGAGCAGGGAGAAATGTATTTTTCTTTTAAAGTATTTAAAATATTATATTTATTTGATGGTTCCTTCTTAACCTCTTCCAATCCTTGGAAAAAATTATCCAACCACTTGAATCTCCTTATATTAATTAATTTACTTCTATGATTTATGTATGTTTTTTTAGTGATTTACTCTTTATCGTTTCAATTTATTCATGATATATACTTTAATATAGTTATAACAAGTACATAATAGTTTTTCATAATTGGATATGCCTTAAGAAACTCTTTAAACATGAAATTATTTGATGAAGGAAGATATAAATTAAGGTTATTCTTTCTTACTTACCTCATGCTCATCCATATTTTTTGTCCATAAATATCTCAAATCAAATTGGATTTTGCAAAGAGGATAGCTATATTTTAAATATTCACTCTTAGTCAAAGTCATTTATTTCTTTGTACAAATTTAAAATTAATTTATGTGATTTATTTTTTAATAGTTTTAACATGGATATATGAAGAATAGTTTTAAATATATATATATATATATAGTAAAGTGGACATATTTTTATATTTTCCTAATACTAGAAATTTAATAACACCTTTATTCCTTCTAATCCTAATATAACTATTTCATTATACTTTTCATTCAAACTTGATCTAGTTTCTTTCCTCTAAATTTATTCTTCAATTCATACATTTAGTTCACCAACCATTTTTGGAGTAATGTCATAAGAATTAAAGGAAAAATATGAAGAATTTTATCCAAGTTTCCATTGTATGCACCCTAAACTTTATATCATGAACTTTTGATATAATTTCTCAAATAAATTTGTTAATAAACTGTTTGATATAATGCCTCAAATAAATTTCCAATAGTGTTTTTGATGGAGTATGATAGGAATAGTGTTTTTGATATAATGCCTCAAATAAATTTGTTAATGAACTATTTGATATAGTGTGCATACAATGGAAACACTATTTCTATCATACTCCATCAAAAATTACCATGAACTGTTTGATATAATGACTCAAATAAATTTGTTAATGAATTGTTTGATATAGGGTGCATACAATGGAAACACTATTTCTATCATACTCCATCAAAAATTACCATGAACTGTTTGATATAATGCCTCAAATAAATTGGAGGTGCCCTGGTAGAAATGTATGCAAAATGTGGAAGCATAGATAGGGCATGTTAATTTTTTGACAGAGTAGAAATGTATCATAAAAATAGTGTATGTTGAAAAGGATTTATAAACTTTCAAACAAATGTAGTTTCAATTCAACAAATTTGAAAAATTTCACATTTAGGGTTTCAAAATTTAACAAAGAAATGCATTTTGAACTCTACGAAATTGGAATTTGACAAACCTAGTGCTTGATATACAAGTTGGGTTGATGAACTTTGGAGAGATGAAGTCAAGTTTTTTTGTCATTTACAGATCATGTTCTTCATTCAACGCATGCACAAGCACAGGGAAAGCAACTGGTAAAAAGCAAAAATGACAGTGACCATTTTTTTATGTCTTATTTAAGGGGGTTTGGTTGAACCCATGTTCGACCGAACCCCTTAAAATATTATTATGTTTGTTTAGGGTTTGGGGGTTCGGTCAAACATATAATGTGGTTCAGTCGAACCATTGAGTTCAACCGAACCCATTGAATTTGGGGAAAGGAAAAAAAAAGAAATTTCCTTCCTCATAAAATTCGTAAACCACTATTGTGGTTTGACCTTGGCTATAGTTTGTTATGTCTTAAAACTAATACCTCATAATCTTATAACTTAGTTTCACCATAAGGGATAGTATGTTCTAACGATTAATGCATAAGTGACATGCTATAGTACAAAAAGTGGATAAATGATATGATGTCTCACTAAATTTTATTTAATTTGAATTCCAAGAATATGGAATTGATTTGTGTATAATCTAGTCCATGACATAGGTCATTTATGTGGATGGAGATTTAAACCTAATTTAGAATCTTGATTGGTATTTTGATCCCCAAACTTCAAATTTCAAATTTCAAAATGGCCTAAACTAAACCCTCTTCATACTAGTTGTTACTTGTTGAGATGAGCATTGAAGTGTGATTTGTACACTAGTATTGTATGGAAAGTTAAACCCTAAGTCACTCTTAGACATCTAATCAATCAATTTTGATCAAATTCAATCCATGCTAAAACATAGTTTAATATGTAATCAATCCAACATCACTATCACATCATCATCTTAAATCAACATCTTTTAAAATTAGAACATACTAGTTGAAATATTATTCAACACATTTTGGATCCTTATTCAAAGTATTAAATTCAATATTATTTAAACAATTAAATTCAATCTAGGGGTTTCAATATAGATACCACCATTTTAGATAGAAAGGGTGAAGAGTTTGTAATGATAACATGAGAAAGAATATTAAAATATTTATTGGGAAAATTTGTCTCAACCTTGCAAATACATAAGGTACTATTGATATGTCAGCGTGAGGGGGGTGCAAGGGGGTTCCCCCTATGGGAGTCTAGGGGGGCTCATCTCCACAGTGGGGGTTCCAGTGGCAAGATGCTTCGGCGAGGGTTCGAGAGAAGTGCCCTCGAAAGCCACATTTTATGTATAGTTTATTATTCTAAATTTGGACCATTCATCATTAGGTCTCAAATCTAACAATCACTATTTTTTTGGCTTGAATTTCCCTAGAAGGAAACCTTATTTTATGAGGGAATTGTATTACAATTGTGTATTGTGATGTATTTTGGGAGTCTAATAGCGATAGTTTTGCCTTTGGATCTCTAGTTGGTGATACTCATGTGAGAAGCTTGCTCTACAAGTATATTGTAATCTTTTTGATTTCTGAATAATATATTGGGTGGCTTTTAGAGTGTGGAATTTTTCTCTCGAAAGGGTTTCCCCATGTAAATCACTATGTTGTAGTATGCATGATATTTATGTATATTTTTGTTTTTCAGTTTTTGTAACTGTTAAAGATTTGTAAAAGTTTTACATTACCCTCCTTTAAAGATTAGTGTAGGAAGTTTTTCCACTACCTTATCTTCCTTACAATATTACACAATTATTTCATGCAGTAATTATGTTAATGTGTACTAAATATAAAATATTACACAATTATTTCATGCAATAATTATGTTAATGTGTACTAAATATAAAATATTACAGAATTATTTCATGAAGTACATTATTTCAAGAAAAAGCCTACATTTCCTTCTTGAGTACAATAGATGATTAATGTATCCTTGGACACTAGAGATTATTTAGCACATGTGTATTCAAAATATTTTATAGTTAGGCTTTGGAATCAAATAAAATCCTAACTTAAGTGGATCCCTAGAGCTTCAATTTAGTATGTACCTAAAAAATTAGGATATTATTGTTAGCCACAACAAACAAACATTTGATAAGAGTTTTTTAGAGAAACTGAACTTCCATGTAATTATTCAACATTTAATCTATCAATGAGTAATAATTCAAATTACAAAATTGTCAAAGAAAAAAGAGGATGAGCTTTACCCAAGAACAGAATACTTAGCCCATTTAGTTTCTAATTATTTTGGCACCCATTACTTTATGTGTAAGGATTTTTATTATTATTAATATTCTTTCACCTTTTTGTGTCTACCTCAAGAAAATACCTCTCATTATGATTTTCCTTTTATTTAATTATAAGGAAACATGTCTACAAAATTGGGTTAAAATCTTTAGATTTTTAAAAGGGTTAATTTATTATTTGTTTCCAAAAAAAAAAATATTTTATATTTCTTTTAATTGATTTATTCTAAATGTAATGATTAATGTATAAGTGATATTCTATAGAAGAAAAAATTGATTAATGATATGATCTCTCATTGAATTTAATTTCATTTGAATTCCAAGAATGTGGAATTGATTTTTGTATCATCCATTTCATTACATAGGCCATTTAAGTGGATGCAGTTCTAAACCTAATTTAGAATAACCCCTAACTAATAAACTCCCACTATCTCTATAAATATCACCATTCCGCATATAAAATTTGAAGAGGTTGTTATAGGTCATAACCATTTCAGTTGTTTCCATAGATTATAGATTTCAGTTGAGTCCTATACTGTTTGTGAGATTAAAGTTTTTGTCATGGAAAATTTCACCAATGCAACTTCAAACTCAAATTTGAAACCCTTAGGAGCCTAAAAAAGATTGAAGAATGGATGAAATGATCTTCAAATATTTTTTTTATTTTAAATCTCTTTGAGATATTTCCAACAATATATTATAATATAATATTGGATACTCAAGTCAAAAGTTATGGCTTTGGGAAGTTAGTCTACCATAAAATGAATGTCAATTAAAAATATCTTCTTGGGTGGGAAATTGAATGGATGAACTTTTGATGCCAAAAAAAAGAGGGGTATTTATAGTTTATAAAATATTCTAAGGTGGTTATTGGTGTAAGATTGAGGATGGAATGGAGGTTACAAGAGGAAACCCCATTAGTTCAGATTTGCTAGTCCAAATAATACATTCTTCGTATAGAGTTGATTTTAGTTGTAGTGAATCAAGCCAATGTGGTTGTAGCATTGTAATTTATAATTCTATAAAAAAAAATGAAAGTAATCAAAATTGGGTCATGTTTTTGTGATGTATTGTTTTTTGTGTTATGTGTGGGTGTTGGGTGGAGTAGCCCATCATCAATCCTTGAACTTCCAAATTCAAATTCCAAAATGGGCCCAAACTAAAACCTCTTCCTCCTAGTTGTTACTTTTTGAGATGAGAAAAGAAGTGTGATTTTCACACTATTTTTAAATGAAAAGGAAAACCCCATGTAACTTTTAGACATCTAATCAATCAATTTTGATCAAAATCAATCCACACTAAAACATTATTTAGTACATCAGTACATCACTATCACATCTACTAAAATTAAAACATACTAGCATATTGCAATATTATTCAATGCATATTGAATCCTTATTCAAAGAGTTAAATTTTGACTAGGGGTTTGAATAAGAATAATAATCCTTACACAATAAAATCACATTATCTCTATAAATAACATTGATTTAGATAGCAAAGGTGAAGAGGTTGTAATGATAACAAGAGATAGAATGTTAAAATATTAGATAATAATTTTATATAGTGCATTATGATAATGTACTAAAGGAAAAATATTAAAGGGGAAACACAAAACAAGTGACACAAATGCAATACCTAAAATATTGCTTGACATCATTAAATAAATGTGTAGACCTAGGAGGAGAATTCAATTATCAAATATAGAATAGCTTCTTTAAGATTTGACATAGCTTGTTTTAAGATTACTAGTCATTATAGTAACTAGCATATTAATTTTATTTTCTAATATACATAGACTATGCTAACACAATAGTAATAATAATAGTTTGACATGCATGATGCTAAAAAATAAAGAGAGAGTAAAGAATAGTGCACATGCATTATCAACCATGGCACAACCAATATTACCATTATGCATAATATTTAAGGAAGCACACACACACACACACATACAAACAAACATATAGATATCATCCACTCCTTGGCATAGATGATTTATGTGGATGGGGATTAGAACCTAGTTTATCTAATCATGGTTGATATTTTGATCATTGAACATACAAATTTAAATTTCAAAATAGGAAAAACCTAACCTCTCTTACTACTAGTTATCACTTGTTGAGATGATCATGAACATGTTATTTTCAAACTAGTGTTGTATAGAAAGTAAAACCTCAAGTTAGTTTCATACATCTAATCAATAAATTTTGATCCTTGAAATCAATTTTCAAAACATCCTCTTATATCAATATCTACTAAAAATAAAACATACTAGCATATTGTAAGATTTTTCAATACATATTTGATCCTTCTTCCAACTATTGAATTCACTCTAGGAGTTTTAATAAGAAGAATATAACCTATATAATTAACTCCAACATATCTCTATTGATACTACCATTTCATATAGCAAAGGAAAAGAGGTTGTAATGATAACATGGAGATAGGATATTAAATTATTGCACAATTATTTCATGTAGTACATTATGATAATGTACTAATGCCAACATATTAAAAGGGAAACACCACAAAAATGAAACAAATACAATTTATGATATATTTCTCACATCATTAAAGAAACATTTGTCCCTAGGAAGTGGATTAATTATGAATTATGGAATAATTATGATAAGGTTTGACATAGATTATTTGATGATTACAAGCAAGGATAGTAACCAACACATCACTTTCATTTTCTAATATGTGAAGCATTTTTTCCTTAATCATTTTTTTTTTTCAACTTTTATATGTTTTTGGCTTTGGATGTGTCCATGCTTAAATTAAGTTGTTCGAAAAGGTGTACAATGTATTGCATGGTGGTTGCGTGACTTTTAGTTATCACTTTCCTTTTAGGAGAGAGCTAGGACACGTCTCAGCCCGACTAAAGTTTTCTCAAGGATGATTTTCATAAAGTTTGAGAGTACATGCCTACTTGACACACCATCTCTTCACTACAAGTAGTTTTCTCATTTATAAAGCAATCTCTTTTGGAGTACGTCAAAGCTTTCTAGGTTCCTTTTGGTTTTCAAGATGGAAGCTTTGAGTCGATGTCATCGAGAGATGTGATTGGTCAACTAGAATTTTACCAGGTTGTTTTCTAGGATTTGATTGTTTTTAGTTAACTATCTTTGCTAAATATCTAAAGTGCATTAATGTGGTAGTTGAGAATTGATGAGAAAAGATTGTCATGACCTAATTTAAGATCTACAATCAAATCATGAGCTATCAAATTCCAAAATCTAGTAGTAATTACTTTTGCAATGTGGCAACGATCTTCTCTTTTTCCAACTATAAATGGGAGGCGACAACGAAAAGGAAAAAAGTTTTTCCTAAAAAAGTTCTACCTTTCGGTTTCTTGTTCTCAGGAAGATTTTCTTTAGTTTTCTAAAGTTATAGAACTATTTTCAGAAGAATTTGTAAAACTGCTTTTCTGTGGTATGTTATATTGTTTATGTTTGAACTATTATCGGATTAGCATCTGACCTCTGTTTTAAAGTTCATTTTATATTCAAGCATGAAGCATTTGAAAGAAATCTTTGACACTATGCATGATATGGCCTTTCTCAAGTTCTTTCTTTATGTTTTCATTTAGAATGAAGCACTGTGTTAATCTGAATTCAATTAGTTTGAGCAATCAATTTCTATGTTGTAGGCTTATATGGTAGGATAATAACCTGTGAAAGTTGGACTATATTTGTGAACTTTTCTATTTTTCTAAAGGGTTTTTTTTTATATTATGTTGTGATAAATGAAAGGGTTTATGCAATTTTTGAATGTTTTTATATTAACCTTGGAAATCTTTATGCTTGATCAGACCTTAATGAACACTACCTGTGGGAAGATTTGAAAGACTACACTGTGCTTGTAGTTAGCCTTTGTTGTTTGTTCTCTTCCCAACAATGAAGGTTTGTGGCATTCTGTGTCTAAAATATCATTCATAGGAAATATTGGGTTTAAAATGTTGTAAACCTTTGGCACATCACCATTTTTATGTTTTATATTTACATTTTCTTCTACCCTTTTCTCCAAAACTTAGAGAAGAGATGGTTTTCTATAAAAATCTCAGAGGTATTTAGTGAGGCACAAATCTATCCCCCACTTGTTGAATTTCCCATTAGGTTTTCAAAGAGGCACAAACTTTGATGATCAACAACTCTTTTTATGGCATGCCTGGTGGGACCCAAAGTTCTCTGCACGCCTAATTAGAAGTCATAAATATTTCTTAAGTCAAGCCAAGAAAAGAAGCCGAAAATTTCATGCCTAGAATCCAAACAAGAGCATCCTCAAGAGGCCATTTCCAGTACTCCTAGTTACTAACCTCAGTACCTAAGAGAAGACTTATAGGTTTTGTATCACCTGTAAGCAGTGATAGAGCAAGGAGTCAGAGCCCAGAGTTTAGAGCCTTATCTACTCCACTTGGAGGCCAAACTTTCCAAATTAGAATACTTGTATACCTGATTCATAAGAATTTGTTCTCCATGTCTCATTTAGTTTCCCCTTCTCTTAGAAATTTTGTAACCTCAGAAAGTGGTAGTCCACTACAACCACCTATGCCCCTAGACATATGGCCTGCCATACTTGCTAACGCCCTCAAGGCTAGTCCAAAATTTTCTGGAGAAAACTTCAAAATCCCTTCTAAACACCTTTAAGATATAACAGAGGTATGTAGGGTACACAACATAGCAAAGGAAAAATATTTCTCTCAGGTTGTTAGCTGCCTCTTTCAAAGGAAAGGGTCAAGATTGGTATTGATCTTTGGTCTCCAATTCTATCCTCTCCCGAGATCAACTCAAAGAGAGTTTGTTCTAATTCTTCTCAAAAAAGGGAGATCATTCTTCATTGCTACATCAACTGATCACCATCAAAAGAACCCTGCAAGAGGCCATGAGTAATTTCAACAGCAGGTTCAATAAAACCTAGCAAAGAATTCATGTCACTGCCTGACCTCCCTCTGCAATGGAATTTATGTTCTACCTAAAGGCTTTCAATTCAAATATTGTGGTGATGATAACCTCCATGGGAGGGGATATCTTACCTGAGACATACGAGTTGGTTGTGCATGTAGAAAATAGTTTGATTGATGTTGGGAAGCTTCCACCATGACCTCTAATGCTTGTGTTCATAGAAATATCTAGTAGTCCTTGGGAAGAAGCCACTCCAAGCACTTTTTCTACACAACTAATGACATATACTATGCCACCATCCATGTACATGTACCCCACTATAAAACCTATCATGTTGGTTTCTTCTTCTATAGCAGCGAACATGAGTGACATGAAGAATATCATATGTAGTTTTGCTAACAAGTTGGTTCTCATCAAATGACAACAAGCAACACTTCCAAAGGAGACCATAAAACCTATGGTGGAAGCAGGCCATCCTATCAACAAAACACATACCAAGGACCCTCCAAAGGAGGAGGTCAACAAACGACATCTTCGAACCAGATAGTTCCGGTCACCATGCCACTTCAAGTAGTGAAGGACATCCAGAATAAGGAGTTAATCCTATGCCAAAAAAAATTGGTGGAAGATGAGAATGTATGGTGTTTCCCATGTAATGATAATCATATGCCTCAAAATTACTCGAGGGGAAATATGCAACAGAAGATAGAACAACAAAGAAGCAAGGGTGTGTTCTTGAATGCATATGAATATGAGTCTTTCAAAATGGAAAATGCCTACTTCAAAGCGTAAATGCAAGGAATGTCCTTGCAGAAAGAACTAGATATTGTGCTTGACCAAGCACTATTTTCATGGATGGAGGAAGAACATGCAATATTCATGAATGAAGCTCCAACGACTAGTACTCCACAAGTATAATCGAACTACAACACAAGATCCAAAAGAAGGCTAATGGGAGAATATGTACAACAAGCTCTATTGTGTCCTTAGCCAAGACAACCGCCACTACAAGAAAAGTAGGCCCCATCGGTCATTGGTTGACCTAATTAGCAGCGCGAGTTCTGTCATTTCCAAAGTAGGAGATGGAAAAGGTTTTGAGCCTATTCATGGTGGATTTTTTTCCTCTGAAGATGAGAGAGATACCACTATTTAATCCTAAGGTCCAATCAGTTGAAACATTCAATGTGGTGGAACAATTGAAGAAGGAACCTGCTAATTTATCTCTATGGGATTTCATATCTATTCCCAAACAAAATAAATTTCTTCAGGAATCATTAAAGAAGGAAGAAAAATACTACAAACGGATGCAATTTTTCCATGTGATCAAAGCAAAGATAAAGAAATCGTGTCAGGACCTCAAGCTCTTAAATCCATAGATTTTGTGAACGACGTGGAAAATGAAAAAGAAAAAGAGGTAAGCAAGCCAAAGTCCACACCTTTCTTTTTAACACTTATTGTGGGAGATAAGCTTTTTCATAATAACATGATTGATTCGGAAGCTAATACAACAGTAATGCCAAAGCAAGTGGATGATGCCCTAAAACTTAGGTATGAGCCCCTTGAGAAGGGAATCATGCAATTAGATGGAAAGAAGGTTCTGACCATTGGTTGAATAAAAGATCTATCTTTAACCCTCTTCTCATGTCCAAGCCAAATGGTTTCACAAGAGGTAGTGGTGATAGACATTCCTCTGGTCTTTAGAATGTGTCTTTCAATTGATTTCACCACAAAGTTGGGCCGGTATTTTGTGCTCGATTAGTCCCACCTGTTATGGAGAACCAAGCATGGGGCAAAGATGAAAATTTAGTCTGAATCTTTGCATCTTGAACACATAGCGAACAATGCAATCCTATGCTTTGAAGCAACACATACCTCTTTCTCATAGCTAGAGAGATATTGTGTAAAAATGTTGGAAGATGAAGAAGACACGATTGATCAAACTCCCAACAAACATGTTCTACTCAACCAATTCATCGACTTTGACCCATTTGGAAACTATCATGCAACAGGACTAGACACTTATGTGATCTTCAACAATGATCAGGTCTTTTTGAAATTGATAAAGGATCGAGAGGAATATAATGATCCAGGCAACAATTGTCTATGGACCTTATACTTTGATGGCACCAAATGCAAAGCCAGTTTTGCAACAGGTATCCGACTAGTGTCCTTGACAAGATCAGAAACCCTCAAGGTTTTTAATTTTTAGTTCTCATGCTCAAACAATAATATGGAATATGAGGCCTTGGTCCATGGTTTGATTTGAATGAATGGGTGTAAAAAAGTGCAAGCATTCAAAGATTCAAAATTAGTTGTGTAAGTTAGGTCTATAGGAAAGCATCCATAAAGAATACAATAATGAAGTCATATATACATCAGATATGGGATCTAATTGAGAGTTTTGAAGCTTTCAATATACAAGTTATTCCTCGATCTCAAAACAGTGTCGTTGATTAGATGGCTTCTATCGGTTCACAATTTGAGCCAGTTTTTGATTCACTAATAAAGCATAATGTAGTATAGGACATTGTCAAATTAGCAATCCTCAATAATGATAAAAACTGGAAAGTATTCCAAGATGACATTCAAATAGCTGCCTTTATGCAAAAATCATGAGGAGTTTCCCACTATTCATAGCCAAGAGAAAAATCTCCCAAAGAGTAGATTATCCAGCTAAAAGGTAATAATCTTCCTCGAGGTCTAATCTCCCTTAAAAATATCTTTGACTGCGAAGAGAAAATAAATGGAAAGCAAAGGTTCACTGTGGACATGAGAAACTATGAAGAGCTTGATGTCAGAAATGGTAGAAAGTTAAAAGTCAGAATGGATGTTCTAGAGAAGGACAAGGTGGGACTAGAGGATCTATGTTTTAGATATGATGGGGTTATAGCCTAGACCTATGATGATCTTAGAGGGTATGATCTAGGCATAATTCAACATACCATTCACTTGGTAGAAAGATCAAATCCCATCCAACAAAAGCAAAGGTCAGTCAATCCAAAAGTTGGAGCATTGATGGCATAGGAGCTCACCAAATTGATTGAGTCAAGGATCATATATCCAATTAAGCATTCCACCTAGGTGTCAAATTTGGTACTGGTTCAAAAAAAGAATAGTGATATTAGGATTTGTGTCAATTTTTGAGATTTGAATAAAGCTTCGCTAAAAGACCACTACCCTTTTCCATCAATGGAGCAAATCTTGCAGACTGTGGCCGGATCAAAGATGTTTTCATTGCTTGATGGTTTCTCAGGCTATAACTAGGTATATGTAGAGGAAGGTGACCAACATAATACAATGTTTATCACTAAGTGGGGAATGTTTGCATAGTAAAAAATCTCATCCAAACTTTCAAATGTGGGTGTGACATTTCAACGAGAAATGGATCTTTCCTTCATAAGATTAATTAATCTGATTATTCTCATATATCTGGATGACTTAATGGTCTTTTTAAAGTCAAAGGATGATCACTTTGATCATTTGGAAAAGGTTTTCCAGAGGTTTCAATAGTTTGAGATTTCTTTGAATAGTAAAGAATGTATTTTCAAAGTACCCCAAGGTAAGCTACTTGGTTTTGTAGTGTCAAAAGAGGGAATAGCAATAGACCCCAAAAGGGTGAGATCCATAATGGAGTTACCCCTACCAGTAAATCAAAAAGGAATATAGTCCTTCCTAGGGAATATGAACTTGGTCAATAGGTTTATTTTAGATTTTGTAGGCATTACGAGACCTATCATGTTGATGCTCAAAAAGAACCTAATTTTCAAATGGATCCCCAAAAGCAAAGCAACTTTTGAGAAGATAAAAATAGCTATTTGTGTCACTTCGGTATTGGCTAATCTAGACTTTTCCAAAGATTTTTAACTATATGTATATAGAGGCCAACATAGCATAGCTTTAGTACTCACTCAGAAGGATGAGGGAAATAACAGAGAACATCCTATTGCATTTCACTCAAGGAATCTTAAAGATTATGAGGCCAAGTTATTAATTTTGTTGAAAAGAAATATTTTTCCATTGTGAAAAGTATAAAGAAGTTCTAGAATTTGGTGTCAGCCAATAAAATCACTATTCTTGTTGCACATCCCAATGTGCAATAGTATATCACCAAAAGTGAGATAACCGAAAAGAGGGAAAATTGGATCACCAAGATCCTAGAGTATGATGTGGATATTAGACCAACCAAGCTAGTTTAGAGAAGAGTTTTGTGCAAATACATTGCACAGGAATCAAGTTTTGTAGCTGAAAGGGAGTCTGATCAAGTCTACTCAAACTAGTTTGAGTCCGACGAGTCCTAGGTGGCAGATCAAACACAATATATGCAAAAGGGGCACTACCCAACCAACCTTCTATTCCACAAAAGGTGATACTACTAATTGTAAGGCACTAGGTATGTATTAATTGAAGGCATATTATTCAAGAGAAATTATGATGGTGTCCTACTCCAATGCTTAGAAAAGTTGTAGGCGAAAAGAGTTCTTAATGAATTCCATAGCAGTCCTAAGGGTGGACATTTCTCTACTAAGACTACTGCCTTGAAAATAGGGTGAGCATGATATTATTGGCCCTCTATGTTTTCTAAATCACACCATCTAGTGAAAAAGTGTACTCAATGCCAATTCTTTGTTGGAAAAAGAAAGAATTTGGCTTTTCCTTTGAGCCCACTTATAACTAAGGAACCCTTTGCTCAATGGGGTTTTGATTTTGTTGGAATGATAAATCCTATTTCCAATGTTGGTCACAAATGGAACCTTATGACAACCAACTAATTCACAAGGTGGACGAAGGTTGTTAGCCTGAAAAATGCCATAGAGGGCAAGATCATCAATTTTCTTGAAGAAATGGTAACTAGATTTGGTTCGCCAAAAACTATCATATCTAAAAATGCTTAGGCTTTTGTAAGTTCAAGGATGTCATATTTTTCTATCAAACATAGGGTTTACCTTAAAACTTCATCAAAATACTACCCACGAGGAAATGGGTTAGCGAAGTCAACCAACAAAAACCTAATTAGGTTAATCAAGCACGTCGAGTCAGAATGGCAAATGGATTGGCACAAGCACCTATGAGTTGCTCTATGGGCAAACCGAGTTATTCCCAAGCAAATCCTAAAGACCTCCTCTTATGAAATAGTATACAGAAAAGAGGTAATTTTATCTATTTCCATAGAAATCTCTACTCTTCAACTACTAAAAGCCCGGGAAGTTGAAGAAAGCAGTAGAATGGAAGTACAGTTAGCAGAACTCCTCAAACTTGAAGAAGATAGAGAAAAATCTCATATAACCATTATTGGTCGCTAGCAAATAGTGAAGTGGTGGTTCAAAAAAAAGACCTTCAACCCAGATTTTAGGGAAGAGATCCTAGTACTAAAGTACAATGAGTGCACTATGAAATTAGGTCCACATACCAAATTTGAAGCGCTATGGAAGGGACCCTTCCGAATTAGCACATGCAAGGAAAAGAATATGTACAAACTTGAAGACATGGAAGGTAATGCTTTGGAGATTCTGGTGAACGATATTTATCTAAATTTTTTCCATTAAGAATGCAGTTCTTTTAAAAAAATTAGCAGTTATACATACCATATGTAAAAAAAATTGTAAATACATTTTTATTTTGAGAATAAGCCATGAGAAAAACACAAAAAAGTAGAAAGTTTGTATTATATTATACTCATAAAAAAATTACAATGTAATACAAGCCTGAGGCTCAAATTTAAATATGAAGCCCTCTTGAGCAAACCCAAAAAGAGTCACAAAGTAAAAAGAAGCAAAAAGGAGGAAACATGCAAAAAATAGTGAAACTATGCTTCTAGCCGGTGTCCAAAAAGCTGAAGTGGCTCGTTGTTGGGTTTTCTTCTTATTTTTCTTCTTGGTCAGGATGTGAAAGGGGGGTGAACACATAACACATATGAGATTGACATAGTGTGGACTGAAGGCCTATTCACCATGATTATACACTAGAAACTTGAAGTACTTCCTCCAGTCGAGCTTTGGAACATGCTCCACGCCCTACTCCCACAAGAGGAAGGTGGCTGCAAATAGAGAATTTGAGTGATGCCCTTCAAGGTCCATGGTGTGGAAGTTAGAAAGGAAGGGAAAATAGGGTACATCTATCCCAAAGTCCACATGCTTGTGGATATCAATGTTGCTTAGAATACCAACACCAAGGATAGTCAACTACACTATTTCATCAAGCCCTTCCATTAGCGCAGAGTCAAACATTTGGTGGCACAACTCAATTATCATGGGCTTGGCCACATTCAGGTCAAGTAGGGAGGTGATGAAGCAAGAAAGTATGTTGCAGTTGCTCCTCAATTGGCTTTCATTGGTAATATAGTCCATGCCGCCGACTACCCACTTGAACATAACTAGGCTAAGGTGATCACACCTTTTCACCAAGTGCTTAATTTTGTCGCTAGTGATCTCTCTCACAAAAGTAATATTGTGGCCTCCATGGTAGGAGTCGAATAGGAGTTCCCATGCCAACATAAATTCTAATAAAGAAATGGTTTATAGCAGAATGGGAGGAAGTGAGAAAGCTTGCTAAACATAAAGGCTATTTTTTTTAATGAATATTGCAATAAGGTGGCATAGCTATATATAGAAAAGATGAGCTGATAGACCCAACTAATGAGAAGTCCATTTTTGGCCAGACAACAATGAAAATATTCCAAAGAAAATGGAGGCCAACAGATAAATCATACAAATGATCTAACAAAAGCTCTTGAGAATTAAATTTGGGCATTGGGAGTAAATGCTCTCATATGCCAATTGTGAACATGTGTCCTTCGCCATCATCAACACTAGCCAACTTACTTATGTGAACAAAAATGGATTAAAGCACTAAATTTTGACAAATTAAATATGCATGTCTTTTCAAGATTACCTTTCAATGCGTTTCTCATAAATAATAACACATTTTCTAATGCAATGAGTTTATTTGTGAAAGAGGCGATGAGGAGAATGTACTAATTCCATTGTCATGGTGTTTTTGGCATTCTCAAGGGATATAGATCTCAAATCCACATGTATCACCTCAGTGGTAGCATTTAATGACTAGTGGTAACGATGTAGCCTTAACTACATGTATGTATGAAAGAATTAACTGCCATCAAAATAATTTATTTTTTTAAGAAGCAAAAGGAAAGTGGTTGTTTTCATTGAGGAAACTTTCTGCAACTTCTGGACATAGCCATGGTGATGCCATCAACATCTGGTAGAAAATGTAGAGCCTCAAGCAAAATGCCTAGTTACATTGATATCTTTGGGAAAACTCATTCACCAATGCCCCAACACCTGAGGAGTGGCTATTTGAATTTTGAAAAAAGGTACAACCAGATAGACGTATCGAGAGAGAGGCAATGCAATATTTCACCAAAAGAACATTTGATCCCAAGTTAACAACTAACCCTAAAATTTTTAGGGAGGGTGCGTTCTAAAGAATGATGCAACATGGGTCATCTAAAGGTTTTGCTTCTCGACTCTCGAATTGCAGCTTGCCATAGTTCATGTTGCCTACCGTACACCCATGCCTAGAGCTAGTGGATGCATGTGCCAGGAGAATTAATAAAGAGACATGAGCCATTGAGGGTAACAGGATCAAAGTTACAATTTTTTCCAAAGCCATATGAGATATGATGTGTATCCCTACCACTTGGGGAACTAAATGTTTTGATGAGGAGATAATGGAAATCTCCTAGGAGGAAAGTACCTAGAAGGAAAGCTTTTATGAGAGTGAGATGAAGGAAAGACCAGTGAAAGGCCACTTTTCTTTTCCCCTTGCACGTAGAAAATTCAAGAACACATAGACTATCTTATCGATATTGGCTTGGATTTATGACCTTAATAATGATGAGGAGGTCCATCCCTTCTAGATGGGCTTGGCTTTTACACTCAAGGAGAAGAGTGAACAATATTATAATTTTTTCATGCAATAGCTTGAACAATTGAAGAATTATACTACTGAGTATAAATTTAGGTATCACTCTTTATTGTCCCACTCTATTTTGCATCAAAATTCTAAGTTGCTGGAAAGAAGTATACCAGTATCTAGGTTTAATGCTAAGGGCTGCTATCAGCCATTTTTTGTATGGACTCACGTGCTTTCAAAAATAGGGGATTACTACTAGTTTGTAGATCATTTTATGAGGCCAGTGCTTCAAGATTTGTTGCCACAAACTATAGGTCATTTCTCTCTTGAGGCTATCCAATGGATGAAAACTCAGCCAACCCTAATGGATTATTTCCTAGGAGAGGATTTTACATTTATCAGGTTTCATGGTTTTGTCGAGGAGCCTTTTAGACTCCCCATATTTGTAATGGATAGAGTTTTTGTGTTGGAGGAATGTCGTCAAGAAACCATTGCCAACAAAACCTATGGTTCCAAAAGGAACAAGACAAAGATATACCTGCTCCCCCTCACAATTTCCAAAAGTCAGGTAACACTGAGCAAGTAGAAGGCTGAGGGTGAGCTTACAAACCTATTGGTGGCACTAGGCTTGGTCCTCATTTGTGACTACAATTCAAAAAATCATTTCAATTTGAAGAATGAGAGAAGGGAGTATTTTGAGAGGAGGAATATGACTCAAGAAAGGCTAGAAGTATACATTGACTTGGCCTACATTCCACTCAAAGGACCAAGATGGTTGAATTTCTATGTGCTGTAGGTGGAGTATCATAGGAACGTTTAGATGGGAAAATCCATCAACATGCAATTGAAGTGAAAAGGATGGTCAGAAAGAAAGAAGGTAGAATTTTGGAGGTCTCGACAAGAGATGAAATACCCCAATGCCCTGCTTAGATATTTTCAGCCACATGATGAAAAGTTAGTAGATTTATGATCAAGAGGGTGACATTGAAAATAGAATTCTAAAGATGATTAATGAGATATTAGAAGAGAAACTCCCACACCATACTTCTCGTCCTCAGGAATCTGACAAGAGGAGAGGCTCAAAGCAAAGTGACTCACATGCCATGTCCTCCACCAGTGCTCGAAGCAAAGGAAAATGGACTCAACAATCCCCAAGATGGTCTGGTATGGTTATTGAAGGTCAAGTTCTAGACGGATCGACTGCCAAAGGATCAAAAGGAACTAGTTCTAGTCATGCAAAGAGAAGACAAGTCCAGGATCTAGGTGCACCTGATGCATCAGCTCAAGGAGAAGAAGTGGAGTCAATTTTGCAAAGTGTTTCTACCGTCGCAACCCAGAAAAGTTTTACTCCCTCTCTTCTCCTTGCCTTTGCATCTTTGGTTACTCCTTTGTCCCCATCCATGGAAAGGAATTCTCTATCCTCGAACCCTGAGATTTTGATCCTAAATACACCCCTTTCCATCTTTAATGAAGCTTTCGAAGCAACCTCGCATGCCTAACAAGTGGCATCTACCTCGACCACTATTAATTATTTAATGGACCTTTCAAGGGCCCCAATTGAAAGAGTTGAAACATCAATGTTTCCCATCACTCCTGGTCCATCCTCTTCTAGACAAAAACCTATCCTTCCACCCATATCTTTGTTCATCTCGACTGGATTTTCCCCTGCCCGATCTCAATTTGGTGTCCTACCTTTTTCCATGATTACACTCCCCTTTGATTCTCTGCATGCTCATACATCTGAGGTTTCTCCTTCTGTCACCCATTTTTGTCTCCCTCCTAGTGCTTCCACTGCAACACAAAGCATTGACACCCCTTAGAGGCTCCAAGAGCATCTCGATGCAACCAAGTAAACCCAATAGGTTAGAAAGAAAAACTGATTGTTGAAGAACGATGTGCTACTGGCTACCAAGAAGATTGAATCTTGCTTCAATGAGGAGCATAAAGAACTGTTGATCACTACCATGAGGCTACTCATATCCAAGCTCGAGAGATAAATGCAAATGGAGTATTATGATATTAGAGCCATGGGCCTAGATTTGAATGGGACTCACATGTGTTACTAAATGGTCCTACCTAAGCCCACCTAGAAGATGGTATATGTGGATTACAAAAGACTAGATAAGAAGTTAACGAAGTGTGAGGTAGGGTTGATAAATGTAAAGGAAACAATGAATAGGTTGCAGAAAGAAATCAAGACCAAAGATGTCGAGATGGCCCACATAAAGAAAATACAAAATTATCAAGGAGAAACGGGTGTTGTCATAATAATGGTTTACAATTCCTGAGAGGAACGAATTTTAGTTGAAATCACATATTTTTAGAAAATATAATGATTTAAGCCTTAAAAAGTTCCATTTTAAGGATTCCAATTGAAGAGGGTTTGATCAAATCACCTTAGATCAAACCCCCTTGGATAGAACCTCTCTAGTTTTAAACCATACCTATAAATGTGTCTCCTTTACACCTATCAAAATGCTGATAAAAAGATCACTTTTGATTTAGATTTTTGGGGATCAAATGAATTCATTTAAAATTTATTTCAAATGATTATGGTATTCCTCGAGAACAAGCTATCTAATGAATATAATTTTAATATCTTTTGGTTTTGTTATGTATTTGTTTTAAAGTTTTATTAAACATAGGTTTTCATCGAAAATAATTTTTTTTTGTTCTTCACATGTGGAAAAATAGAAGATTATCAAAAAATAAAAAAATGAGTGCACAGATATTGAACTCCTTGATCCAACAAAAAAAATAAAATAAAATTTTGACATAGACAAAAAAGTTACGCGTTATACTCTACAGCGTTGTGTCTCGAATTGTAATTCGTTTGACTTTGAAACTTGATTAAGGAAAAAATATTCAATAAAAACTATCTAACCAAGTGGAAGCACTAGATATTAGAGTTACAAATCTAAATTTGAAAGAATTAGAATTTTATCCTTCATGGAAAAAAAGTTATGTGTTATACAGTGTGTGTCACTTTTTAAAAATGTTGTTTTCTGAAAAAAATCTATTTTCGTGGGAGATGGAAAAAGAAGTGCAATTTGATTCCAAAAATTTTGAAAAAAATACTTTTAGAATCTACAGACAAAATTTGATGAGACTTTAGTTTGCACCATCTTCAAATTCCTCACAGTTTAGCCGGTATAGGTGCCCGAATGTGAAGATTTAGTTAAAAATAATAATTTCAGTGTCCAGTTTGGCCAAAAATTGTAAACCACTATTATGGGATCACCCAAACATCTAAGTTGCTTGTAGAGACCCAAGGTGAACAAGTTTAGTTGTATGTTGAAATTGAAAATTTGAGAGTTGAGTTTGTTGTTGAGCGCCAAAAAAATGTAGAGTACCAACATGCTCAAGAAAATTAGGAGCTAGCTGTTGCACAAGAGGATGGGACGCTCCCGATATTGAAGAGGATGATATCCATGCATTGGGAGTGAATCAGAGTTGTGGTTGCCATTCTTAGGCCCTCTTTACAATTTTTAAGGGATGTTCAAGAATTGAATAGGAAGGTTGGCCTGATGTCTAATCAAATTCTGCATATATGTGCTCCCCAAGTGGTGGAATCACAAAGCTTTATTTCCAAGCTGTGTGTAGCCACTAATGAGACCCTAAAAGGTGAATGGATTTTTGATTGAAGAGCCACCTCCATTAAATCAAATGAGATCATCAATTTCCAAAAGATCACAAGGTGCAAGGAATGTCAAACGGTGTTGAACAAGAGGGTCGATGAAATCAAGAAGGATTTCAGTGTCCTAGTTAGCTTTGGGTTACCTCCTCTTTTCTCACCTGATGGAGGTGTTCTACAGTTGAGCAGGCCATAGATGCAATCATACATAAGGTCCAGACTCCTACAAAACTCCCAGGTTCAAGCACGACACCCATCGTTGATGAATTGAGTGCCAGATCTTAACTCTTTCTTGTCTCTATTGTCATCTTGGGGAAGTTTCTACAAGATGGGAAATTGTTTCTTTCAAGGAAGTCTTCAAGCTAGATCAAGTGTATAGGATCATCTATACTCTTGTCTGACCAACTAATGCAGATTGGGAGGTGCAGCATTCTGCTTTCCTCAAACCCAAGAAGTTCAAGAGGTCTAGGTTCGTGCCTCCGTAAGTGAAGGCCCCTATGAGTTGCTAGAACTATGAAGTATTTTTTCCTTAATCATTTTTCTTATTTTTGGCTTTTATATGTTATTGGCTTCATATGTGTCCACGCTCAAAGTAAATTGTTCAAAAAGGTGCATAATGTGCCACGTGGTGGTTGCACAACTTTTACTTATCTCCTTCCTTTCGGGAGAGAGCCAAGACACATGTCATCTTGACGAAAGTTTTCTAAAGGATGATTTTCATAAAGTTTGAGTACCCACCTGCTTGACACTTCATCTCTTTTCTACGAGAAATTTTCACTTTTATAAAGCGATCTATTTTGTAGTGTGTCGGAGATTGTTGGGTTCCTTTTGGTTTTCATTATGGAAGCTTTGAGTCAGTATTGTCAAGCCACGTGATTGGGAAACTAGACTTTTCTAGGCTATTTTCTAGGATCTGATCGTACTCAGATAACTATCTTTGCTAAATATCTAAAGTGCATTAAAGCGACAATTAAGAATTGATGAGCAACGATTTTCATGACCTAATTTAACATATATGATCAGATCATGAGCTATCAAATGCCAACATCTTGCAGTAATTACTTCCAGAATGTGGCAATGGTCTTCTCTTTTTCTAGCTATAAATAGGAGGTGGCAATAGAAAGGAAAAAAAAATTCGTAAAAAATGTTCTAGGTTTTAGTTTCCTATTCTCAAGGAAAGTTTTGTTGTGCATGTTTTTCACACACACCCCACCGTAGGCAGGGACCCCCTTTTTTCCGCTCCCGACAGGTTGCTTTGATCTTGTCTTGTTTTGCGTGCCCCATTTACAAGCCCGAATTGGTCATGTACCTTCAAACAATTAAATCCCCTACCCAAATTCACCTACTTGGGGTATTCAAATCTACAGAGAAATGAAGTCATTCGTCCCCTTTTTTACATTTTGTCTTGTCCTTGGCTCTTTGGAAACATCCGTGGACCCCCGTCACTCCCGTTTCCACATTTTTGACTTTGGGGGCAACCTTTTTTGGATTCGGGATGTGTTTGAAGTGCATAAATGAACTACCAAGGTTTTGTCAATGTTCCCTTAAGTTTCGATGGTTTCGAAACTTTCCCTCTGGAATTCCCTTCCTCCTTGGCTGTTTGGAAACATCCGTGGACCCCCGTCGGTCCTGTTTCCACATTTTTGACTTTGGGAGCAACTTTTTTTGGATCTGGGATGTGTTTCAAGTGCGTAAATGAACTACCAAGGTTTCGTCAACGTTCTGTTAAGTTTCGATGGTTTTAGAACTTTCCCTCTGGAATTCCCTTCCTCCTTGGTTGTTTGGAAACATCCATGGATCCCCATCGCTCCCGTTTCCACATTTTTAAATTTGGGGCAACCTTTTTTGGATTCGGGATGTGTTTGAAATGCGTAAATGAACTGCCAAGGTTTCATCAACGTTCTGTTAAGTTTCGGTTTTGGAACTTTCCCTCCGGAATTCCCTTCCTCCTTGGTTGTTTGGAAACATCCGTAGACCCCTGTCGCTCCTGTTTCCTCATTTTTGACTTTGGGGTCACCCTTTTTTGGATCTAGGATGTGTTTGAAGTGTGTAAATGAACTGCCAAGGTTTCATCAATGTTCTGTTAAGTTTCGATGGTTTCATAACTTTCCCTCTGGAATTCCCTTCCTCCTTGGCAGTTTGGAAACATCCATAGACCCTCGTTGCTCTCGTTTCCTCAATTTTGACTTTGGGGGAAACCCTTTTTGGATCAAGGATGTGTTTGAAGTGCGTAAATGAACTGCCAAGGTCTCATCATCGTTCCATCAAGTTTCAATGGTTTTAGAACTTTCCCTCTAAAATTCCCTTCCTCCTTGGCTATTTGGAAACATCTACGGACTCCCATCGTTCCCGTTTCAACATTTTTTACTTTGGGGTCACACTTTTTTGGATCTGAGATGTGTTTGATGTGCTTAAATGAACTGCCAAGGTTTCATCAAAGTTTGGTTAAGTTTCAGTGGTTTCAGAGCTTTGTCCCTCTTTTGATGTTTTGGAACATCCCGTAGCCACCTCCCTCCCGGCCTTCAGAGCCCGACCCCTCCATGACCGTTTCTGGGACTCTGCCTCTCTATGGCCGTTTGGAACATCTGACGGCCACCTCCCTCCCGGCCTCCAGAGCCCAGCACCTCCATGGCCATTTCCGGGACTCCCCCTCTCTGTGGTCGTTTTGAACATCTGGCGTCCACCTCCCTTCCGGTCTTTGGAGCCCGGCCCCTCCATGGCCATTTCCAGGAGTCCGTCCCTCCTTGGCTATTTTGAACATCCGGGAGCCTCCCTTCTTCCCGGCTATTTTGAACATCCAAGAGCCTGCCTCCTTCCCGGCTATTTTGGAAACATTTGGGAACCTTCCTTCTTCCTGACTGTTTTGAACATATGGGAGCCTGCCTTCTTCCTGGTTGTTTTGGCTTCCATCCGTTGTCTGCCTTCTGGCTTTCCTCCATCATCTTTCTGCCCTCTAGCACTCGCACCCTTAGAACACACATTAATTTTTATGGCCCAAATGAGCTCCAAATATGAATATCAAGTTATTTTGATGATGCATGGATAGATCTAGCAGGAAATTTGTAGGTTTGACTGACATTTTCCTTAACTCATGTATAAATACAGTTATGACACTTCGTGTTTGCAGGAGTCAAGAAGCTTTCTGTAGGTCTATCGGAGAGGCCCATTGAGGGAGTTGTCCTACCTTTTTCCAGATGATGATGATTTTTAAGGAGCTTTCTTCCTGAATCAGGGGCCACCAATCCATTGATTCCAATCGTCGACGAGCTCATTTGATCTAAGGAAGAACACTGCAAACACATCAAGTAAGAAGATAGTTTTTAGGCAGATTCTGCTATAGTGAAAAGGGCAATCAGCTAAATGACAAAATTGCTACAGTGACTATCACTAGATGACAAAACAGGGAAAAGACAAGGAATGTATTTTAAATTGCTAGATAATGAAGGGTAGGTGAAACCATATTGTAAATCAAATCTGGGCCATTCGATGTAATTGAATCCTAGCCATTCATTTGGGCTTTGGAAAACTATAAATAGGGGCTTACCCCTCATTTGTAAGGGTTGGAGAATTGATGTAAAGACTTTCTACAACAATAGAAAGCAGCATTGCATGATTTATGGGTGTTCCTTTTGAGTTTGCTCTTTATTTATGCATGGTTCACCTTCCATGTTAATTTTAGTGTTAGTTTCTTGAATGGGAGTGGTGATGGTGTTTGTTGTTTCAGTATTTAATGAACTTCCAGCTCATGCTTTTTGTGGTTCATTGATGATGAATCACATTGTAAAGCTAGTTTGAGCCTCTTTCCTTTGTTGTTGCAACTTAGTTCGATTGCATGTACATGGTGTGTGTATGTGATTTGAAAATCTGCAGTCCTTAGAAGATTGCACTTGTTTTGTGAAACTGTAGGTTTCTCTTGGAAGCCTATCTACTTTAGGAGCCACCATTGTTACTGTTCATTCGTAGCTTAGGATTAGAATAACTTTCTTAACCCTTCTCCTTTTGCTATTTCTTTAATCCTTGGTTAGAGTAGAACCCAAAGAATCACCATGAAGCTAAATCAGATGAACTTGATGAGTTTCAACTTGCTGTTTTGAGTGGACAACCACTATTCATTCACTTTCAGCACTTTGAAACTACATTTGCAAACCCAACTTCCATGCTTTGTAACTCATCTGTAAGACCGCCTTGTGATTCTAGCAAATTACGTAAAACAACTGAGATATTCGAAGCACTGTCAAGACCTGACATTAGAGACCTTGGGATAGTGTTCTGCAATCTGATTGTGGAAGATTGTCTTTCAAGAGAGGTAGTGCACCTATTCACTGCCTGTGTTGAGAAGTGCATAAAAAATACATCAACAAAACTGGCACTAGAAGGAGGGCCTGACACGTTGGGAATGCAAAGCTAAAGGTTGGAAGTGATTCATTTTATGCCCTCCTCCTCCTAATGCCATCAACAGAACTAGTGCTAGAAGGAGGGCCTGACATGTTGAGGCTACAAATCTAAAAGTTGGAAATCAAAAAGTGACCTTTCATGAAGAAATATGAGATAGGGAGATCTCTTTCAATGCTAAAAAATTAGAAATTTCTGAATGTAAAAGAAGTTGAGTCAAAATGGAGCAGCATGCACAAATTGACATTACCCAACTACATGTAGATTTGAATAAGAGATTGAAGAATCCATTGCAACAGTTTGCATTGGCAGATAGATGTCAGGTCCATTGCACTCGCAGGCACAACGAGTTGGGGTGTCTGAATTTTTTGAACAAAATTGAAAAGGTATTGCAAGGAGAAATCCCCTTCCGGGAAATCTATCCACCTTTAGCCCTTGCAGACCTGGAGGAAGAATTGACAAGCATGGCAGCCAAGGCATTCAAAGAGTTGATCCAAGAACATTTGAGCAGTAAGGATGGACCAAGATTAGAGGAAGTACTAATGGCAAGTTGGTGTAGATTCCACAATGCACCAAATTCAGAATTTATGTGTCCATCATTTGACAACATCATTGCTCAAGCCAAGGGTTGTTCGAACAAGTTGGAGCAGCCAAATCCCAATGAAGAGAAGTTATCCCATGAGGTAGAAGAGTTTTCAACATTCGGAGGACAGTAATGTAAGGATGAACCAAGAAATTTGATACAAGTTGATGTTGGAGCAACAAACATTGAAGTTGAAAACCAGGAGGAAGAGGCGGATTTTAGTAGGACAGCAAGGTGCTTTGGTGAAAATCTAATTGAAATTAATTTAGAAGGCCTTCTCTCCACCAATCAACGGCAGTCCTCCACTCTAGAAGAAGAGCAATTGGTAGGTGATGATGAACCAATGAAGTCTGCAGCTATGCATGCTAGGACAACCAATGAAGATGCTGAAGATCAGGAAGAAGAGGAGGATAAAATCCTTGGGGCAGCAGAAGGAGATGGTAACAACATAAGAAAAATTAGATTGGAAGACCTCTCCATCTACAATGACAGTGATCAAGAATCTAAAAATGCAAGTTTGGAGGAGTGGGAACAACCACTCACCATGGCTGTCCACCATCATGCTTCTTTTTCAAGTGATGATGAGGAACCAGTAGCAGAAAGATATGATCAACTCGTCTCCAAGTTGGAAAAGGATTGGTCAAAGCTAAAATACCAAGTCGATTTGGAGGTGCTACTATTGCCAAATTGGTGCAGGCTTCATGATTCATCACACTCAAATCTCACATGCGAACTATGCTAAGAAGTCATCAAGCAATTCAAAGAAGAAGCAAGGCAGCCAAGTACCCGACCTCCTCTACTTGCTGCCCATATCGAAAAAGAAGACCAAAAGTCTGAATCAAGTGATGGCTCAGTTGAAGGTGGACCTCAAGAGGATGTTGGGGCAGCAATAGAAGGACAACAATACAGTCTCATACTTCTGAGTGATGAAGTAGATCAAGCGGGAATGTTGTCCACCAGTCATCAAGAAGTTCTTCCTCTTGAAGAGCAGTTGTGTGCCATGGACGATGAGATTTTTGGCGAGTCTTTAGAGGGAAATTGTGCAAGAGACTTTGGTCCCCTTGATGAGGTTCCATCAATTGATGACTTCTTTCCATTGGGAGCTGCACTACAAAGGTATGCTCATGTCGAGGAAGAGCACATCCCAGAAGACAGTAGCGATGAATACATACTCCTTGAGCCCTCAAATAGTGATGCACTAGAGTTTCTAGATTTGGAGAGGAGCTTCTTCTCCATTTACAGCGATAGTGAGCAAGAGGAAACGAGTGAACGTCATGGTGAGACACATGAACAACAAAAAGAAGAAGACAAAGGCAAAGGTGTTGAGATAGCTGCTAACAGAGATGAAGCACTTGACCAACTATGAAATGCAACTTGGATCCCTTCTGCCATGATCACTATTGATCCTCCCTCATATTTAGATGGCCCCAATAGGATAGATTTGCATATGTCATCGTCCCATGAAACTGAACATCATGAAAATAAGGCTGACACCTAGGAAAGGAGATGGGACAGCATGCTGCCCCTTGAAGACAACAATCAAGAAGAGGTTTTGGCAATGGAAACCCACGCAGATGAGGTGTACTTCCTCGAGGAACAACCAGTGGAAGTTGTGGGTCCCATTGGTAGATTGAAAGAGTTGTTTGCTGCCCTGTCCTCCCAGCCTTATGCACGCTTAATGTCCAAAGTGATGCACCCTCCACCGTGCCCGCCTGAGGCTACCAATGAAATGATCAACAATGTTGTGCTTGCTCTTGATTGTCCAATGCTGCCACTCCCATGTGACGACATCCAAGTTTCATCCTTCCTTGCCCCTATTATTTCTCATAATTACACTTATTATTTTGATTATGGGAATGAGAGAAAACGAACCTGTTTATGGATTAACCATGGGTTTGGCGAGCCTCCTCAATTGCTAATTTTTCATGATGACGTGATTGAACTTGAGTGCTGCAACATTGAATTTCTTTTTTCAGAATATAAAGACAAGTTTGCATGATTAAGAATGATAACGATTTCCTATTTGATCGTGCATGCATTACGAAATCCAATGAATGTTAATGTTGGTTTGTCATGCCTGAACATAGTGCTTTGTAAATATCTTTGTACATAGCTCATTTTTGAGTAGTATAGGTTTCCTGTAAATACTCCGCTTTCCTGCTTTCCATAGGTTAGTTGGTTTGATGAAGGTTGTTTTCCTTTTGTTTGATTTTGCTTTGTTGCTACTTTGCTCGGGGTCCGTCTGCTTTTAGCTGGGCACATCTATGCACACAACAACCATACTTATTGCCTAGGGTTGTTCTATGTATTTCTTTGTCAAACTCTAATCAAGTCTTCAAAGTGGATGGTGAAGGTCTTTTGTTAGTGTCAAGTGATCTGGGTGTTTGATTCAAAGAGGATAAGTTGTTGGTTTAGTCTGACTCCGACGTATTCTGAAATCTTACAGCTCTTACACATTTTAAGAATTCGACGGTCACTGTAGGGCCTTTTGTGAAGTTTAGTTAAGTGAAAAATCTAAAATTTTGCTGCAGTGCCACTATGATTCTAAGCCCTGAGTGCGAGCTTCAATGCTTGCGGGTTGAAATAAAAGAGCTGAAAAGAAAAAGAAAGAAAAGAAAGAAAGAAAACATTGAAAATTAAAAGAAAGAGAAAATTCAACTTTTTGGGGGTATCCAAGCAACTCTACTGGGGCTATGGACGCCCGGCTGGCAGTAGAGCAATGTTGGGGAGAATCACAACGACAACCTTATCGGGGCTACGGACGCCTGACTGACAGTGAAGCAATGTCCTGGATGCTTTTGGAGTTAGAATAAACTACGTAGCTTAACTTGACAAAGCTTGGGTTCCCATAGCAACTGAAAAATGGGAATTAACGCAATTGCACACACTTGGAATTTTAGCATACTAAAGGTTGGGTTGGCTAATGGTTTTGATCCTTTGGTTGGGTGTTTAGTTTGTTTGCCCTAGTGTGCAGGTCGGAACCAGAGATTCTAGATTCATGATTCTAGTTTGTCATCAAAATGCTCTTGAGCATTTCCCCAACGAGTCACCATTTGTTGTGCATGTTTTGCACACATGCCCTGCCGTAGGCAAGGACCCCCTTTTTTTCACTCCCGACAGGCTGCTTTGCTCCTATCTTGTTTTGCGTGCCCCATTTACAAGCCCAAATTGGTCATGTACCTTCAAACGATCAAATCCCCTACCCAAATTCACCTACTTGGGGTATTCAAATCTGCGGAGAAATGAAGTCATCCGTCCCCTTTTTTACCTTTTGTCTTGTCCTTGGCTGTTTGGAAACATTCGTGGACCCCCGTCGCTCCCGTTTCCACATTTTTGACTTTGGGAGCAACTTTTTTTGGATCTGGGATGTGTTTCAAGTGTGTAAATGAATTGCCAAGGTTTCGTCAACGTTCTGTTAAGTTTCGATGGTTTCATAACTTTCCCTCTGGAATTCCCTTCCTCCTTGATTGTTTAGAAACATCCGTGGACCCCCATCGCTCCCGTTTCCATATTTTTATATTTGGGGCAACCTTTTTTGGATTCGGGATGTGTTTGAAGTCTGTAAATGAATTGCCAAGGTTTTGTCAACGTTCCGTTAAGTTTCGATGGTTTTGGAACTTTCCCTCCGGAATTCCCTTCCTCCTTGGCTGTTTGGAAACATCCGTGGACCCCCGTCACTCCCGTTTCCACATTTTTGACTTTGGGGTCACCCTTTTTTGGATTGGGGATGTGTTTGAAGTGCGTAAATGAACTGCCAAGGTTTCGTCAACATTCTGTTAAGTTTCGATGGTTTCAGAACTTTCCCTCCGAAATTCCCTTCCTCTTTTGCTGTTTGGAAACATCTGCAGACCCTCGTTGCTCCTGTTTCCTCATTTTTGACTTTGGGGTCACCCTTTTTTGGATCTGGGATGCATTTGAAGTGCATAAATGAACTACCAAGGTTTCATCAACATTCTGTTAAGTTTTGATGGTTTCAGAACTTTCCCTATGGAATTCCCTTCCTCCTTGGCTGTTTGGAAACATCTACGGACCGTCGTTGCTCCCATTTCCTCATTTTTGACTTTGGGGTCACCCTTTTTTGGATTCGGGATGTGTTTGAAGTGTGTAAATGAACTGCTAAGGTTTCATCAAAGTTTGGTTAAGTTTTAGTGGTTTCGGAGCTTCATCCCTCTTTTGATGTTTTGGAACATCTGGCGACCACTTCCCTCCCGGCCTCCGGAGCCCGGCCCCTCTGTGGCTATTTCCGGGACTTTGCCTCTCCGTGGCCGTTTGGAACATCTGATGGCCACCTCCCTCCCGGCCTATGGAGCCTGGCCCCTTCGTGGCCATTTCTGAGACTCCGCCTCTCTATGACCGTTTTGAACATCCGGCGGCCACCTCCCTTCCGGTCTCTAGAGCCTGGCCCCTCCGTGGCCGTTTCTAGGAGTCTGTCCCTCCTTGGCTGTTTTGAACATCCAGGAGCCTCCCTTCTTCCTGGCTATTTTGAACATCCAGGAGCCTGCCTCCTTCCCGGCTATTTTGGAAACATCCGGGAACCTTCTTTCTTCCTGGCTGTTTTGAACATCCAGGAGCCCGCCTTCTTCCTAATTGTTTTGGCTTCCATCCATTGTCTTCCTTCTGGCTTTCCTCCACCGTCTTTTCGCCCTCTGGTGCTCGCACCCTTGAAGCATGCATTAATGTTTATGGCCCAAATGAGCTCCAAATATGAATATCAAGTTATTTTGATGATGCATGGATAGATCTAGCAGGGAATTTGTAGGTTTGACTGACATTTTCCTTAACTCGTGTATAAATGTACTTACGACACTTCATGTTTGCAGGAGTCAAGAAGCTTTCCACAGGTCTATCGGAGAGGCCCATTGAGGGAGTTTTCCTACCTTTTTCCAGATGTTTATGATTTTTAAGGAGCTTTTTGCCCGAATCAGGGGCCACCAATCCATTGATGCCAATCGTCGACAGGCTCATTTGATCTAAGGAAGAACACTGCAAACACATCAAGTAAGAAGACAACTTTTAGGCAGTTTCTGCTACAGTGAAAAGGGCAATCAACTAAATGACAAAATTGCTAGAGTGATTGTCACTAGATAAAAAAATAGGGAAAAGACAAGGAATGTATTTTAAATTTCTAGATAATGGAGGGTAGATGAAACCCTATTGTAAATCAAATCTGGGCCATTCGATGTAATTGAATCCTAGCCATTCATTTGGACTTTGGAAAACTATAAATAGGGGCTTGCCCCTCATTTTTAAGGGTTGGAGAATTGATGTAAAGACATTCTACAATAATAGAAAGCAACATTGCATGGTTTATGGGTGTTCCTTTTGAGTTTGCTCTGTATGTATGCATGGTTCACCTTCCATGTTAATTTTAGTGTTAGTTTCTTGAATGGGAGTGGTGATGGTGTTTTTTGTTTTAGTATTTGATGAACTTCCAGCTCATGTTTTTTGTGATTAATTGATGATGAATCTCTTTGTAAAGCTAGTCTGAGCCTCTTTCCTTTATTGCTACAACTTAGTTGAATTACATGTACATGGTGTGTGTATGTGATGTGAAAATCTGCAGTCCTTAGAAGATTGCACTGGTTTTGTGCAACTATAGGTTTCTCTTGGCCAAGAAAAACCCAGTTTAGGAAGCTTGTCTACTTTAGCAGCCACCATTGTTACTGTTCATTCGTAGCTTAGGATTAGAATAGCTTTCTTAACCCTTCTCCTTTTGTTGTTTCTTTAATTCTTGGTTAGAGTAGGACCCAAAGCATCACCATGAAGCTAAATCAGATGAACTTGATGAGTTTCAACTTGTTGTTTTGAGTGGAAAACCACTATTCATTCACTTTCAGCACTTTAAAACTGCATTTGCAAACCCAACTTCCATGCATTGTAACTCATCTGTAAGACCACCTTGTGATTCTAGCAAATCACATAAAATAACTGAGATATTCCAAGCACTGTCAAGACCTGACATTAGAGACCTTGGGATAGTGTTCTGCAATCTGATTGTGGAAGATTGTCTTTCAAGAGAGGTAGTGCACCTATGCACTACCTGTGTTGAGAAGTGCATAAAAAACACATCAACAAGTTTCTTTATTTTTTTGAAGTTATAGAACTATTTTCAGAAGTAGAATTTGTAAAACTATTTTTCTCTGGTATATAATATTGTTTATGTTCAAACTGTTATCAGATTGGAATCCGACCTCTTTTTTAAAGTTCATTTTATATTTAAGCACAAACCATTTGAAAGAAATCTTTGAGATTGTGCATGATATGGCCTTTATCAAGTTTTTTCTTTATGTTTTCGTTCAACATGAAACACTGTGTTAAGTTAAGGGTATGTGCAGGATCATGGTGCGCCAAAAAGTGGAAATATTATCGGTATTTGTAGGGTATGTGGCTGACGACTTTTTTTCACCCAAAATTAATGAAACGAAAAGGGTTTTTAGAGGAGATTCTCAACTTTCCAAAAATATAAATTATGATTTAATTTGAATTTAATAAATAATTATTATTCATTTTCTATTAGAATTACGACTAAAGTCCTGATTGATAGGCTGACTGAAAAACATCTATAACTTTCAAACAATATCATATTTTTTGAATCTGAAACATGCGTCACATTCTATGCTTCACATACTATAGGATTAAAAAAAGAAAAATTAAATTTCATGAAGTTTTGACCAAGCTAAGGTGGTTAGACATATGAGTTTTTATATTTTCTAAAAGTTGTAATAAAAAATTCATAATTAAATATTTACTTGGAAAAAAATTACAAAAAAATATGCATCACATCAGGACTGAGTCCTCTACTTATATATAAAATCTTACAAAAAAATATTATCATTTTATTATGGTTAGGGTGGTCAGACAGACACCTACTTCTTATTTTTCCCTGAAATTTAAGTACTACTGCATTGAAATTTCAAATTTTCACCAAATAGATTTTATTTATTTTTAAATAAACCTAGTAATTTATAAACTAAATTCAATTTTCTACAAATTATATTCTTACATATTTTTGAAATAATATAGATAACTTATTCAAATATTTACGTCAAGTTGCCTAACACTGATTTTTTTGAATTTTTTGCCACTTAAGGGCCAGTTTTTTGCATGATGATCCTCCACATACCCTTAAATTCAAGTAGTTTGAGCAATTAATTTTCATGTTGTAGGCTTATATAGTAGGATAATTTAACTTGTGAAAATTGGACTATGTATGTGAACTTCTCTACTTTTCTAAAGGGTTATTGTTTTTTTATATTATGTTGTAATAAGAGAAAGGGTTTATGTAATTTGTTATTTTTTTTTCTATTAACCTTGGAAATCTTTATGCTTGATTGGAACATAATGAGCACTTCATGTAGGAAGATTTGAAAGACTATATTGTTCTTGTAGTCAGCCTTTGTTGTTCGTTCTCTTCCCAAAAATGAAGGGGTGTGGTGTTTTGTGTCTAAAATATCATTCATAGGAAGGATTGGGTTTAAACTATTGTAAAACCTTCGGTGCATTACCATTTTTATGTTTTATGTTTACATTTTTTTCTACCCAAAACTCAGAAAAGATTAAGATTTCTATTAAAATCTTGGAGGTATTTAGTGAGGCACAAATTAGTCCCCCACTTGCTAAATTTCCCATTAGGCTATCAGAGAGGTGAAAACTTTGATGATCAACAAAAAACATTTCAATATTACCAAAATTAATATATTACCTAAGATAATGTAAAATGATGTAGAAGCTTTAAATTTTCTTCTTCTACATTGTGTAGATGAAAATTAGTGGTAAAAAGGTGATGGATCAAGCATAGATTGGTACAGTAAGGATTCAACTACATAAAAAAAGTGTTTCTGAGTCAAATAAAGCATTGAAATAGATAAATGAAAAAACGTGTGGGCCTAAATCACGAGTTCAACCCCTATTTTACTATTCCAAGGCAAAAAAAAATTTGGTGCTTGCCAAATTTGGAGAGCACCAAATTTCACGCTCGCCAAAGGTGGAGAGCACCAAATGTTTTTCTTTGAAATGTTTTCTAGATATAGGGATAAATGAAGTGATACTTGAGAGAGAGAGAAAGGGGATATGAGTTAGAGAGATTAGTCTAGGTAGCATGGTAGGGAGTGAGACCTGAGAGAGAGACATGAGATGGATAGAGAGTTATCCAGTTAGGGTGGGGGGGAAATACCTAACAACGGGAGAGGGGTTGGGAGGGATGAGACCTAAGAGATACAAAAAGACCAAAGGGGCAGAAAGAGAGGGAGTGTGGGAGAGAGGGTTGGAGTGAAATAGATTTTTCTAGGTAGGGTGGGAGGTACGTGACACCTAATAGAGAGGGAGTGTGAGAGAGGGGATTGGAGTGAGATAAATTAGTCTAGGTTGCATGGGAGGGAGTGAGATCTGAGAGATAGATACTTGAGAGGGAGAGAGAGTTATTCAGTTAGGTTGGGGGGAAGACTTGAGAGATGGATTGTGAGAGAGACATAGTGGAAGATCGAGGGATGGGAGACCTAAACCATCAACCCTCAACCCTTAAAACCAAACCCTTAAACCCTCTACCCTCAATCCTAATCCCTCAACCCTCTCTCTCTCTCTCAACCCTGCACCCTCTACCCTCTACCCTTAACCCTCTTTCTCTCTCTCACTCACTCACTCCCTCTCAAGTCCCAAACTCCTACCCCCCCTCTCTCTCTCTCTCTCAAGTTTCTCTCTCTCACACACTCAATCCCTCTATCTCTCCCCTCTACCTTGATCCCTCAACCCTCAACCCTTAAACTATCAACCCTCTACCCTCTACCCTCTACCCCCAAACCTCAACCCTCAACCCTTAAACCCTAAAACTTAGAACCCTAAAACCTAAACCCTCTACCCCCTACCCTTAACCCTTAAATCCTAAACCCTTAAACCCTCTACCCTCAACCCTAAACAATCTCTCTTTCACTCCCTCTCTCTCAAGTCTCTCCCTCCTACCCCCCTCTCTCTCAATTCTCTCTCTCTCTCTCTCACTCACTTCCTCTATCTCTCTACCCTCTACACTTAACTCTCTACACTCTACTATAAACCCTAAACCCTAAACCATCTATCCTTAACCCTTAAACCATAAACCCTTAAATCATCTACCTTCAACCCTATCTCTCTCTCTCTCCATCTATTCCTCCCTCTCTACCCTAATCCTTCAACTCTATGGCCTCAACCCTTAAACCTTTAAACACTCAACCCTAAACCTTCAACCCTCAACCCTTAAACCCTCTACCCTCTACTCTCTACCCAATACCCCAATCCCTCAACCCTATACCCTCACAACCCTTAAAACCAACTTAAATATCTAGCATAATCCCTCAACCCTCAACTCTTAATCCCTCGACCCTTAAACCATCAACCCTCAAGCCTTAAACTGTCAAACCTAAACCTTAAAACCTAAACCCTCTAACCTTAACCCTTAAAGCCTCTACCCTCTACCCTAAATCCTCAACCCTCTCTCTCACTCCCCCTCTCTCTATCAAGTATCTCCCTCCTACCCCCTCTCCCACTCTCAGGTCTCCCTCTTTCACACTCACTCCATCTAGTTCTCTCCCCTCTACCCTCTACCCTTAAACCCTAAACCCTCTACCCTAAACTCTCAACCCTCTCTCTCTCTCTCTCAACCCTACACCCTCTACCCTCAACCCTCTCTCTCTCTCAAGTCTCTCCCTCCTACCCCTCTCTGTCAAGTTTGTCTTTCTCAGTCACTCCCTCTATCTCTCTTCCCTCTCCACTCTACCCTTAACCATCTACCCTCTTTGTCTCTCTCCCTCCCTCTCTCTATCTCTCTCTCTCTAAGGTCTCTCCCTCCTATCCCTTATCCATCTCTAAGGTATCTCTCTCTATCTCTCTCTCTAGTTTCTCCCTCCTACCCCCTCTCCCTTTCTTAGGTATCTCTCTCTCTCTACCCTAAACTATCAACCCTATAGGTCCTCAACCCTATACCCTAAATTATCAACTATCTACACTACACATTGGATCCTCAACCCTCATCTATCTTTGTACCTCCCTCCTTTTCTATCCTCTCTATCTAATGTCCCCCTCTATCTCTCCCTCCATCCATTCCCCCCTCTCTACCCTAATCCCTCAACTC
>VDFB02168118.1:127084652-127109754 GCA_007258455.2 Sequoia sempervirens | reverse complement strand
ATATTGGTTTGATGCTTCAAACAATGCATTTTTTATATTCAAAAGTGCATTACCTTATTGAGCTTTTGTTTGTTTCAAGAATAGTTTAATATTCTCTACTTAACAGGGCCAACCACGTGACGGTGGAAGCTCATTTGGCCCCTTCCCCCCTCACATCACTCTCAATTCCCCATACCCAATCATATAATATTAATCATTCATTCATCCATTAATAACATATAACATTCATTCATTAACATATAACATTCATTAATTAACATATTCACATTCATTCATTAACATATAATATTCATTCTTTCAATTTTTACATATTATCAAAAATATGGTTGTCATTATATGATTACAATCACTTATTTTTTTGTTTATTTTTCAAAGCTACATAAAGCTGAAGTGGAGCATCATTTTCTAAATCAATATCTATCCCCCCTTTAGTTGTTCTACCCTCTGCTCGTGATCTTAATATACGCCTAGTCGTCTGCTCATGACGTGGACACAGCCTCAAGGGGGGTCTGCTACAATAAGAAAGAAATGTTAAACTGATATGTTTTATTATTATTGTTACAAGTATTTCATTAATTAAAATAACATTAGAGTGGTTCTCTTTACCTGATGGGTCCACATCATGTTCCTGAACTTTTGTTATAGATTCATGCTCAACATGCTGAACATCCTCTAAATCCTAATCTGTAGTTGAAACATGAAAGGTTACATTAATTAATACACCAATTGAAATTAAATATGTTTAAGAGAACATGAGAGTGGTCCTCTTTACCTGATGGGGCCACATCATATTCCTGATCTTCTCTAGCCTGATCATGCTCAACAAGTTGATCACGCTCTACATGCTCTAAAGTTGAAACACGAAAGGTTACATTAATTAATACACCAATTGCAATTAAATATGTTTAAAAGAACTTTAGAGTGGTCATTTTTACCTGATGGGGCCACATCATGTTCCTGATCTTCTCTAGCCTAATCATGCTCAGCATGTTGATCATGCTCTACATTCTCTAAAGTACCGGGATGCACACCATGACCTTCATCTGTAGGTTGTGCTCCACCCTCACCAGACTGCATTCTAGTGTCATGTGTAGTATTATCATTGCTTGAATGTTTAAAACAAATAGTCATGCAATTATTTTATAGTGGAAATTAATATTGAATAGATTGCAGTCCATAGAAGCATAAATCTACAAAAAATCCCAATTAATCACGATTTTTAAAAAATCTGCAAGCTAGACGATTTTTTCCCCGATTTTTTGCAAAAATTGTTAACTTTTTGGTCAATGATTATTTTCCATTTCAAACTGCAAAATAGCAAAAAAATTGTGTTTAAAATCTGCAAAAAAACGTGAATAAAATCAAGCTGATTTTCGCGCAAAAAAAACCATGAGACCATGGCTTGTTGCTTACTATTATGCTTTGATAGATTTTTTCCAAGCATCCATAGCTTATTTGAAAGCACTTGTTTTAGGCATTTAGCCATAGCAGCAAGGAAACGAACTATTTGATAAAATGATTTGGTAGACATGTATGAAAAATGCAGTAGCATAGACAAGGCAGTGAACTGCTTGAAACAAATGTCTCAAAGAAATGTAGTCTCATGGTGATGGAATGGCATGACAAGCAAATTGCTACAGATTGTCATGGCATTCCATCACCATGAGACTACATTTCTTTTAGGCATTTTTTCAATCAATTCACTACCTTGTCTATGTTATTGCTTACTATTATGCTTTGGTATCCATAGCTTGTTCGAAAGCACCTGGTTTAGGTTTTTAGCCATAGCATGAAGGCGTTGAACTGTTTGATAAAATGCTTTGTTAGACATGTATGAAAAATGTGGTAGCATAGAAAAGGTAGTGAACTATTTGAAAAAATTCTTCAAAGAAATGTGGTCTCATGGTGATGGAATGCCATAACGAATGTCATGACAAACAAATTGCTATGGATTGTCATGGCATTCCATCACCATGAGACCACATTTATTTGAGGATTTTTTTGAAACAGTTCATTGCCTTGTCTATGCTATTGCTTACTATTATGCTTTCATAGATTTTTTCCAAGCATCCATAACTTGTTCAAAAGCAACTGTTTTAGGATTTTAGCCATAGCAACAAGGCAGTGAACTGTTTGATAAAATGCTTTGTTAGACATGTATGAAAAATGTGGTAGCATAGACAACTGTCACCATTTGATATTTATGCAGTTGTAGTATGTTTTGTGTCTGATATAATCAGCGATATGAATATAACAAACAAAATCTATTTTCTATAATTCATGGATTGAACTTTGTATTTTATTTACTCTCAATGTTTGTATGCTATGGAAATGCCATTAAATTTAAAAAAATGTAGATTCTCAACTTTGTTTTCTTCAATTTTTGCATTTTTTGTAAATCGATTTTCTTGATCTTTTCCCCCATTTTTTCCCAATTTTTTTCAAAAAATCCTAAACTTTTGGTTTGCTGATTTTTTCCCCAAATGATTAATGCTGCTATGGATTGCACAAGTATTCAATTTTAAATAAACTTTATTGAGTTTATTTACATGCGTGTCAGATGTAGTGGAGGGTTGTGTTTGCCTAGTCAAGACTCTTAGGCATTCAGCCACGACTCCATAGCCTTGCTGGAAGGAAATCTTTAGGTCATCTTCTGTGGGAACTCTGTTGAATTCAGAGCCCTACATTTTTGCATAAAATCATGAATTTTGTTTCTATGGTGTGATAAAACCAAAATTGTTTTCAATTTATTAATTGGATACTATATTTCATTTATTGATACTTACAATTCGTGCAGCTAATTTCATATAACCACCAGAGCCAAGTTTGTGATGCTCGTGTTTTTCTAGTCTTTCCTTTGTTGCCTTCGATGTGTTGGGCAGCTTATGAAAAGTTTGAAATAAGTTAGATTATGTAAAAAGAAAGAGTAATCAGTATATAATTACATTGTTGATAGTATCACATACCTTTCTTGGCCCAGTGGTGTCTTTCCTTTTTTCTTTTTAGCCTTCTCCTTTCCATCCGACACCAGGTCCTTCCACTCCCTCTCCGGAATCATGGGGGGACGCTCATACTTTTTGTTCTTCTCTAAATGTGACCTATATTGGTCCCTCACATACTTTAGATAGGTACCAACTTTCTGAAGGACCTTGGTTCGGTTGAATGTTTTATCACCGAACAACACAACTAAACGGTTAATGAGCTCATCTTTTAAATTTTGATTTTGGGCATTCCACCATGTACATATGGTGGGCGAGAAGAGCTCCAATGTAATATCACTTAGATGTTTATAACAAAAGATCATTTCCTGCAAAATGATCATGGGATCAATAGTTTAAAAAGAGTGATCAATAAGTAAATTTCAATTGGATTATATATAATAATAATTAAAACATTTTAAAGTACCTAGGACCCTCTCTATCTTTATGGGAATGAAATCCTTGGTCACCACTTGAGTGTGACTAGAAATTTTCCCGTACTAGTAATACAGGAAGATCTAGGAAATACTACTAAAACATCACCAGTACTAGTGGCCTTGATCCTACAAAGAAGCAACTCTTGCAAAAAATTGATGAATTGCAAGCATCATTAAACAAAAGTGAGGAGGGATCTCTCTTAAAGAAAAAGGAAATTGTTACTATTGTTTTGAGGCATTTAAATGAAAAGGTTGATAGCAAATTGATATCTATACATTCTTTATATTCTTTCCTATTAGCAGCAATAAAGAATAATGATAGGGATCAGGAAGTAGCGATACCAATAATTAAAAATTAGATCCCTAGGGCCAGTGATCTGGATATCATGTATAAGGCCTCAAGGTTTTATATAAATAATAGGCCCCAATTATTAAAGCCTACTCATGTGTTAGTAAAATCATTGCAAGGTTTTCAGACCTTACCAGATGACTTGAGTAGGAAGATTAGGGAGCTGGTGAAGAATTTCAATGATTGGGGTAACACATTGTTACCTGATATAATTGATGAGTAGGGGAAACTTAGGTCATTTCAACAATGGCAGGCTCAAGCAAGTGAGGCCATCAATGATCAAATCAATTAAATTTGTGATGAGTCAGACTATGATTTGTTGGTGAGCTGTATGGACAAAATCATTAGTACAAGCTCATTTTTTGAATCTTTTGAAAGGGATGCGAATTAGGTAGCGGTAAAATACACACCTTATAATACCAAGGTGGATGAGGTAATTAATTTTGACTGGCTGACTGATGATAAGTACCAGAATTGGGTAACAAAATATTTCACTGAGGAGGAGTAAAAGGAGTGAGCTACTAATAGGTTGCAAATCAGATGTTGCAGTTGCAAAGGTTCCAGTTTTGTGTTGACGGCTTTCTCAGTGCAGTTTTCTTGTGGTTTTTTGCATCGACGTTCCTCAGCTGATATGGTGAACAAGAAATTTTTTCAAGGTGGTGGTTGTTGTAACAAATTTTTGAATATCACGAAGTGCTCCAATTGACTGGTGACAGGTGTACTTTCTGGCCCGGTGCTTGTTTGCTCCTTCATTTTCTATAAGAAGGATTTCAAGGCTAGAAGTACGGCTTAGCAAGTTAGATAATTTTTGTCAAGTCTAGGTGAAGTTGCAGAGCGAATTGTAAAGTCCAATTGTTTTAGAGAAATGCAATTTAGGTTTTGAGTCATTCTGTAACAGGTTTTGAGTTCATAGAGATTTAATGTTGTATAATAGTACTAGCATTTGAGTTGAAATAAAAATTCGAGCTCATGTCTCTCCATTGTACATGCATATCTGAACTTTGAATGAAATAACTAAGGGTTCTTTTATCCATCTCACTGTTGTGGTGTGTATGATTCTATTTTAGCTTTAATTCAAGGAATTAATCAAAATTCTTGAATGGGATTATAGGTGGATATGTGTTGTATAAGGACTTGATAAGTAGTCCTGGGTTAGAATGCATACTGATGAAATTGTAATGCAATATTGTCAGGGATCTTATATGTGATGTATTAAATCTATTATAAACCTCTAGATGCTTATGAATTTGACTCCTGCAATGGATATATGGCACTGATCTAAGTTGTAATTATTAGTGTAGTTCAGTATTTGTTTTTCTTTTCCTAGAGCTTGCTACAAATTGCAAATCATTGACTATCTTACCATGGATTGTGTTTAGTTATCTCACACTCTAGATAGTTGATATTGTCTATGAACAACCAATTCTAGTTGATATTATCTTATCGTGTTGAGCTATTAAGTGAGATCATCTGCTATTGTTAATGTTGTAAACACATTAAGGGATAACCCTCCCGGGTCTTGCGAGCCGAAGTGTAGGAGGCTTTAAATTCCTGTTAGTTGGTCGAGGTCCTTCGAGCTACCTTCGATTGGAATTGGAAATTCCATAGGTAGATTAGAAGACAAACCTGGTTACATTGTAAAAAGAACCAACATACACGTCAACCACTAAACAACCACCTCTACAACTGACTTTTTAATGTTTTATGATCACATGAAACATAAAACACACTAATTTCAAGGTTGTTAACATCACTATTTAAATGTTTTAATTTTTTGACCTTTCAAACATTAAAAAGTATATCATTAAACTAATTATGTAATGGCATAAAAATTAAAAACATCATGAATTAATTATGTAACCACATAAGTCAAATATAATTCTATTAAGAAATTAATATCAAATAGAAAATATAATCACATAACTTATACATTTCAATGTCATTGATCTTCTTCTTCATCCAACTCTTTGTCTGTATCATCCGATCCAGATTCGACATTGTAAGGATTGGTCATATCATCATTACCGTCATTGATATCAGTTTCAATAATTTCATCATCCACACGAATATCATCTTCATGAACATTAACTCCTACATCATCATGATCTAGTTTCTCCTCTTCGACATCTTTGTCAGGGACATTATCAACTAACTGTTGATCCTGGTCATCATCTACATCATCTTTTAGTTCTTCGATATCTTCTTCTTCCACCACATTATACTTTATCGGCCTTCCTCTTGGATCATGTCTAATAACAAATGACCAACCCGGTTTACTTGGAACTTTTGAGTAAAATACCTACTCACATTGACTTGGAAGAACATAGGGCTCATTTCTAGCTTGCTTGATCAACCTTGTATTAACCATGGTAAATCCATTATCATGTTCAATAAAAATTCTCTCAGGATCATTTTCATTCAATCATAGCCTGTACCATAGGATGACGAACATAATTAATCTGAAGGACTTAAAGTCACACTCAAGTATATCATCCAAAATCCCATAGTATTGATTTTCTGAGACTTTTGGATGTATGTCGCTTCTAGATGAAACATTAGTCACCTGAAAGACTGCAGTTATACCAGAATCACAAGTTTTCTTCATGTCATCCAACATTTTGATTTGAAATTTACGACCATTGTAGCACATAGCCTTGTGGTGTTTCACCTACAATATGTCAAACATGTAAAAATTATTGCAATATCGTCAATTGATAAACATATTTATTCTTGGCCGAATGTATGCAAAGAAAACAATCTCAACATATATATACATGATCAATATACTTGAAAATAATTAAATAATATGGGTGATTAATATATTTATACATACCTGTTTATCTCTTAAATCATATGCTAAATCAATTTCTCTTTGTGTAACATTGGAATCTCCATTACGATGAGCTTCTTTAACCAATGAAGCCACACCTTCCCATGTTAATGTGCAACTAGATTGTTGAAATCATTCAATCCATACCGTCATCCAATCAAGATTGTTGGCGACGTACAAATGTAGTGCATCCCACTCTCGACCAACTGTACCAAAAAAAATGAAATTCACAAATGACGTATAATTAATTAAATACCACAATATACAACCTTAATTTATAATTGATGTATATTGAAGATTAAAAATTAAATAAGTACAATATACATAAAAACCATATGTAAAATGTATTCTAGTTAATCTCCATGACCATCTTATAATTACCTCTCATTTTCGTCAATCTACCTTTCCCCAACAGGTACTCCCCTTCAAATTTGTTAATGGAATTGGGATCCCAAATGCGATCTACATGGATTTTGGCTGCAAACTTAGGAAGATATTCACTAATGTACACCATGGTCTGGTATACCATATATCCCTCCACCATAGAACCCTCAGGATGTGCTCTTTGTCTAACCAAAACCTTCAAAAATTTCAAGTGCCTCTCAACCATCCACATTGACCTTGTGTGTATAGGTCCACACAATTCAATCTCCTCAACTTGGTGTATGAGGTAGTGTTCTTGTGCATTGAAAAATGTTGAAGGTAGACAGTTTTGAATTTCACACATTAGACGAGGAATTTTTCTCTTCCAATAATTTATATCTTCTTTATGGGTTTCTTTAGATGACAACCATCTACAAGTGATTCAGGGCGCAATTTATATATTAACAAGATTTAACAAAAATATACAATATATTATATAACAAGTAAAACAAATGGCAATTATAAGATGTATACATCGAATTGAACAAATATCGCTACTTACCTCATGTATTTTCCAAGATCATATATAACTTGCTTGACATTGTTGTCAAAGTTGCTTGGGAGAGATAGAGGTAGAATATACTGCAACAATTATAAAATGATCTTTTAATTATTTTTCCAAAAGTAGTAAACACAATACACTGAAAATTACATGCATTATACAAGTGTATATAATATACTAGAATAATTACCTTAACGAAGGTATGCCAATCATGCATTTTCATCCCTGACCCAAATTCACCTTTCTTTGTTATTATATTGTTTATGTTCACAACAAATCCTATGGGAAATCAAATTTTTTGTATGACTTCTTTTATAGCATTGCTGTTTTTGCTTTCTGGTAATAACCAAGGAAGGGCACTTATATTAATTTGGTCTCCATTTGCTATTTAATGAGTGAATGACATTTTTTCATTGCATGATTGACTTCCTGAATGTCACTACAAATTTTGACAATTTTTTTTTGTCATGCCTTCCATCCAATATTTTCCATAACGTTTCTGTTATATTCTTTCTGATATGCATTGTATAAAACAAATGCACAATTTGTAGCTGCTCATAGTAGGGCAACCTACTAAATTGTCTAGGATAACTTTTTAGTCCCTGTGGAAGCCAGCCATTAATGCCTTGACAACCTTCATGAAGCATATAAGTTAAACAAATTAATGACAATCATTGTCAATTACAACATGAGTGAACACAACACAATATAAAAATATAAATTCAAAACATATCATATATGATAGATAAACAATTTGATCAATCCGATGTATAACCTTGACGATTAATTCTATTATATTCCAACTTCCATAGGCGATGTGACATTTTTTGTGGTTTTGATGTAGTCTCCTCTTTCCCATTGAAAAGATGTTTTTCAGTAGTTCGATACTTATAATTTCTATGGAGGAAGTTCCTATACTCATCAAACACTTGCTTTCCTAAACTCGTTGAACAACAAGATTTCATCTTTGGACCACAAATTGGACATGCAAATTTTCCCTTTGTTTGAAGACCTGCAAGATGATATATAATTGGATTAAATATGTCAATTTTTTAATTATATATAATGAATAGATTATTTTAAAAACATGCATGATATCTACCTCATCAAATTAAATATTGTTAAAGTGCAGTCGAATGTTATAACATACCACAAAAATTTGTTAGCCCTGGGGCATCATGAATTGTCCATACAAGCATTGCATGGAATTGAAATTGTCTTTGTCCTATTGGTCTAGAGAGGTCATACATAGTGATGCTATTCCATAAATTTAGTAACTCGTCAATAAGAGGCTCGATATATACATTCATATCTTTAACTTGGTACTTACCTAGTTGAATGAACATAAACATTACATAATTATTATAACCATTTTACTGCAATATATATAAATTAATGTACATGACTATTGAATGAAAAAAATATAAGTCATTATACATCAAATAAAACAAATGAGATGCTACTACATTAAAGAAAATTGATGTAAACAAATACCTGGAACAATCATTGACAACATTATGTGCTCCCTCTTTATTGACATCCATGGAGGAATGTTATTGTTGATAATAAGAATAGGCCACACTGAGTAAATAGATCTCAGCTCTCAGAATGGATTAACACCGTCCACTCCCAATGAAAGTTCAAGATTATGAGGTTCTTCTTTAAAGTGTGGCCATTTTTCCTCCATGTCCCTAAATGCAGAACCATCCACAGGCATTCGAAGAATGTCATCTCCACTTCTATTCCATGCATGGTAATCCAAAATTGCGCTAAGCTTTCACACCTAAATAATCATTACATACGTGGAATAATGAGAATATAACGAAGAACCTTGCGAAGCACCTTTTTTGTTAGTTGATTTGTTCGATATCTACTGATATGACATTCCATGAATTCTGTTGCAAATTCCTGTTGTTTATGATATATAATATGATCATTAGGACATGCATCTATTGCTTGATACTCCATTCCAATATCTTTCATAATGGCACATAAATCTCGGTATGAGCGAGGTAAAATATTTGATGGTGGTAACAAAAATTCACCAATCAATCTACAACAAAAAATAATTTGTTCATATAAAGAATATTAATGGTACATATTTCATCATTTATTTACTAGTGATGAACTAACAACAATTATAATAGATGAAAAAAGATAACATATATGGCATACCTTAACATCCGTGAGATTGCTATGTTTGATAAACCATTCATAACCTTCAAGTTCAATAGCAACAATATAGCAGAGAGAAGAGTTGTTTCGGAGCCTTCATAAAGGGGCTCGTATGCCTTCTCAAGTACAGATAAATCATGAACATCATTAAAGTCATCTTGATCATCATGATCAGCTCTGCCACTAAATGTGTCATGGATCAATGTATTCGTACCATCATCTTCAACTATGTTTTCTGGTGCACGATCATCTTCTTCCATAGGATCATTAACTTCATCTTCGATATTCACAGCTCCATGTTCGTCTGCTTGCAAAACCACATTCTCCAGGCCGTGATAATCCATATCATCTATCCTAGGGCATCCCAACTTTATAATAATGATAGACACAAATAAACCATGATCATGATCAATTGATTATATATATATATATATATAATGTTAAAACGATATAAACATTTACAAATTCAATCAATATAAACACATAATGAACAACTTACCAATGGACGATAATCATGCCCCCCTTCAACGTGACCATGCTGCCTACAATGTTTCTCAGCTGTTGTGATTAAAAGTCATCTCATCTTTAAGCCCTTACAATTATTGCAAGGACAATAACATTTCCCATCACCCTTTTTTTTCAATCTAGCCCACAATCTATCAAGTGTCTCTTCATTTTATTTTGGACTAATATTATCTGACATGATTTTTCTTTACCAAGATTGACTATTTAGATCTTCAAAAAATATCAAACACTCCAATAATTTTTATTCATAGATAGGTAACATAATCTAATAATTCTGATATTTTACACTAAAAAAATTTGGCATGCAACCACCCCTGCAAAAGAGAAGATAGTCTGAAGTTAATGACCGCAAAAAACACTTTAAAATGCTAATTCCAAAACTTATTAAATTCTAATTTTACTATGATTTCCAACCGTTAAGACTCCTAAAATCAGAATATTGAACTTGATCACAAACTTCCTACAACAATGTAGGTAGCGAGCTAGTAAGAGCAAGTGACCCATTCCTAAGGAGCAACAAGTCGGAATCATCATTGCTAATATCAATATAGATTTATTCTTTTAGTGAAAGATGCAATGTGTCACTTCTTATGACAAGCTTATCCCCAGGGCCCTCAACATTGAGAGAGCCCCAATAAAATATAACAGAAGCATTGGTAAGAGGATGATTAGGGTACAAACCCTAGGCCTTCATAGAAACATAAACAATAACTATAGCGGATTAGTCAGGTTACAATACCCGAAAGATTGAGGCATTGTAGGTAATAACAAAATCTTGCAATCTAAAGATTGTAGCCAATAACAAGCACACTATGTAGCTTAGTGACATTTGTAAATGCAATCTACGGTAAGAAGTATGACAGTCAAAAAGAGGCTGAGCAGTGACAAGATAATAAAACTCAAACCTTGCATAGTAAAGTGGAGATTTTAACAGCAAGTTTCCTTACCCCCTTGCTGACCTTAAGGGTTTTTCAAATGCTTTTGGTAGTGTTAGACAAGGCAAATGCAATCAGGGAATGACTGTCCAAATGAAGTAACAGTGGTAATCATAGGGTCAATGTTTCTTCTTAGCCGTTAATGTATAATGGAGGTAGCAGATTGCATGTTTGAGCAGTGTTTTGAGACTCATCAAATATGAGAGAATAGTGAATAATACCCTGTGGACTATGAAGTAGTGTCAATAAGGTTGAAGGATCTTAAGAACTATAATACCATGAAACAATGAGTCCCCTATAGTAAGTAGGCAGTCTATAGGGCATAGTTTGATTTTATAGAAGGATGCTCATGAAAGGAATCTTCAAGTGATAGTGAGTGAGCTGTTTGAGATTGCAGCTGAGGGTGCAATACCCAGTCTTAAAGGAAGTTAGCAAAGCAATAAATGTGCAAGAAAATCGAATTGTACACAACAAACAATTCACAATGCTATCTTCCATAATGCCTTGAGTTTGAAGACAAAAATCTCATTGTATCTTCATGATGAAAGTGGTGACCTTAATGGTCAATCATCGCAACCATGATTTTAAAAACACATGCTATTGTGCTTATGGAGGCAACATTTTAAGCAAGGCAAAGTTGAGTGGTGGTTTGGAACAATGGAAGGTATGAAGGATCTGCTTTATATGCATACTATGCGCCTAGCTTTCTAAGACAACGCTCTTAGAAGATACATTGAAGGTGGATTATGAACTCAAGGGTTACCATGAAAAGGATTAAAAGCAAAGACTGGTGATATATTTAAAGCCACTAAGCATATGAAGATATTAAAGATGTCACATGCAAAACCCTATTAGTTGGAGTAATGAGTACAAGCAAAGAGGATAGTGTGCTGGGGCAGATTTAGGAGATCTCCACATTATCTAATTATAGGGAAATACATCATTTATTTATTTTTTAATTAAAGAAATCATCTCTAAACCCCTATATATAGGATACATTGATACTTCCTCAAAAGCCTTGGAAAATTTGAGATTATGCAAATATATGTCAAGTAACATTCATAAGGTTTAGAAAATATTGATCACTTTTTAGAATAGCCCATTAAACATGGGTTGTGCTTGAATGCACTACATAATTGATATAACACAACCACTCTGCATATCAACCATAGTTATAGGCTCTTTATTGCAGCAAGAGGTAATCACTCTTCGTCACATGCTATAATTACATCCTAACCTATTAAACTTGAGACAACCTCTAATGCACCCAATGATGATTGACACTCTACATTATATAACTTTGAATTAACTACATTATATGAGTGCCTCCATTTCTATCACAACATAGCCACATTAAACTTGGGTCACACATGAATGCATCTTTCATTTGTTATAGCACAACTGTGCCACATGACCAATAGAGTTATGAATCACATAATTACAGTCACAAGAATATGTTCCTTAGTTGTGATCTTATGGTGATTCCACACAACAAAATCTGGACATGAAATTCTCAAAACCCTTAACCTCTAAAAATGAAATCAGATGAGATGTTGCTTTAAAATATGATTTTCAAACCTGGAACTACAAATCTGACTTCACAACTGAATTCTGCAAAAAGACAATGACTACTCCTCAACCTCGCGATATCTTCTTGAATTTTTCTTGATTTTTCCCCAATAAAATTCGTCCCTTAGTTGTCCACAAATCCATTCTCAAGTAGAGCAAAAATGACTGTCAAGAATAAATCAGCACAACTTACTTTTCTTTTATGTCAAGCCACAATTTGATTTTTTTCTATTTTTCACGTTTGTTGAAAATTAATGAATGGCTACTCGAATTAACCCCAGACTACATATCGAACTTCGGGATTAACATCGGGATAAAACTTTCTCAAAAATTGAAAAAAAATTACACATCAAATTTTACAAGCACCGATGAACATCAAAATTCACATATTTCATCAGACAGTTTCGTCAAATGAGTTAGTGTGTACGGAAGCACCTTGATGCTTGCCTTGAATTTATGATGAGGTTAGCACTTGTTTGGTATTCTTCTATTTTGTTTACAACAGAAAAACAACATAGCCCTACATAAACAACACCATATAAACCCCTTCAAATTAGGTAGTGCGGGATTGGACATCGACAAGCATTGCAATCTTGACACTATGATCTAGTTCCTCTACCTACATAATCATCATAACATAGAAATATTTTCATGAAGTACACTCTCAATAGCTCCATGGTTCACCTACTAAAATTTACAACCCTGATTTGAACAAGGGATGAGCATAGCCACAATATTTTATACAATGAAAAATGCATGCCACTTTTGACTTGCAAACAGACTAGAGCAACGATTAAACACTTTAAAATGAATATAAGGTTACATCTCTGTATTTGCAAGAACAGTTGGACAATCCTTGTGAAAATCCAAATCATCCACTCCTACTTATAATATAATGACATCTACTTACTTTGACCTCTTAATACTATAATGTAATGCCCCACTCCATAGAAAAAATGTTAAAAGGTTCATCCTTTCCTCAAAGAAAGAAAAAAAAACCTGGTCTAAGTCACATGATTGAGAAAGCAGAGGAAAAATCATGTGAATGCATACTAGCTACGTTGAACAAGTTGACTAAGCCCATTTGAGATACAAACATGTATATATTGATATTTATTAAATAATATAAACACTTGCATATATAATAGTGCAAGATTTCGTCCTTCATTGTTGAAGATCAATTATACACTGCTTCTATTGTATAATTTATGAGACTTATTTTTCTCTACAAGAGTTTGATAGATTGTGTAAATTGCTTAAGTATTTCAACCTTACTTTCTCAAATTGAACGCGCAACCCAAATTTTATATGGCAGGGGATATGGACAGGAATGATATGTGCTACTGCAATTCATATGATTGTTCTAGGTTATATCATGTATCGATATGATTAGGATAGAGAGGTAAATCCTAAATCTCATTATATTTGTTTTCTGCTCATTTCATGTAATTTCCAAATTGTTAACGATTCGCCAGTTTCAGATTTTGTTTGAGCTAGACAAGAGGAAAGGAAGTCCAATTCTATGATGTTGGTCTCCCTATAATTTATTTAACATTTTGCATGTTCAAATCATTGTTTTGAATGCCATATGCCCTGTACCACGACTATATATAGAAAGTCTCTAGTTACTCTCCAGAATGGACAGTGAATTCTCAAAGTTAGCCAACTCTCTCTATTGTTTCACTTAGACCAATTTTTAGGATTTTTTTTAATTGTTGTAACTAGATTGTACCACAATAGTCACAAACCACCTACAAACCAACACTCCACCTATATAGGAATGGGCTCCGCCTTAATGAGAGATACAGGAGTAAGCCTTCAACCACATCACACACCTCAACCAAAAAAGGAGAGGACACCACCTCTATAGGAGAGGTCTCCACCTCAAAAGAAGACCTAGTGTCCAGAGAGAAAGCAAAGACTATAGTAGGAAAAAATAACTTAGCAAATAACAATAGAAGAAGCAGCTAGGTCTTCAAGATAATTTCAACACACCACCCAACCCACAACACCTCCAACGAAACCAATAGCAGCTTCAGTAGAAGAAAATTCATTGAACAAAGCCAAACCAACATCCTCCTAGCAAACTGAAACTTATCTAATAAAACTATTGAATCAACTTTAAGAATCCTTAAAATATGGGTCTTGAAATAAAACATGGGAGACCACCCAGCCAAGAGAACCAATATACATAAAGTTTCCTCCGAGACAGACACACGCCCCATCCAAAGGGCATAGAACCAAACCAACCAAAAGAAAATGGAACTTTCAAAGCCTTCTAGAGACATTCTTCCAGTAACAGCAAGGAGGGAACAAAACCACTCCACAGCAGCCCCCAAAGTAAAAGAAATGTTGAAGAACAACCTCTTGAGGTACACCCAACCCAAAACCAGGCAAGGAAAAGAATGCAGAGCACTAGAAGGCAGCCAAAGACCCAAGCCCACAAAAGGGGCAATCCAAAACACCAACCCCCAAACACAAAAGAAAGACCATAATGAACAAGGGGGAAAAGCCAAGTACAACAAAAAAAAAAGGAGGAGAAACCTGCTCTCACAACATTAACCACTAGGTAACACTAGAGCAAGCACTCCCAACACCCATCAAGACAGAAGGAGAAGGGACTCCCCATTTGAGCAGCAATGTCTCACCACCACAGGGGCCAACGACCCAAATCAGGTTCCCAACCACAAGATAAAACTTGAAAGACCAACTGCCATAAGGAAACCACTAACAGGTCGGCAAAGGTATCAACAGGATGGGAAAAGGAGTCACCCACAACCAACGCCAAGAAGGGCCAACCAGAGGGCCAAAGAGCAGAGACTTGGCCAATAGAAGCATCTGCAACCCCCCGCAGATAGCCAGAAAGGTTGCCCAAACTCACCAACATCATCCCATCAAATAGAAAATACCATTCATCAAAATCATGAACCAGCGAAGGGATCCAGCAAGCCAAAATGAAAGACCCAGAAACTGCAGAGAACGCAGTGTTAGGGCCAAAACATGCCTATCCTCCAACAAGGCGCAGCCAAGGATCAGCCTCCTCATCGTCCGAATCCACCTCCTCGTCGCCATCTCCAGCGGAAGTTTTCAAACTTCCGGAGCCGTTTTTCTTCCCGCCCAGTCGATCCCTCATCATGCTTGACTATCTCCCTATTATGTGAATACTTTGTTGAACTTTGAGTGGAATTTCATTTATGCATAAGGTACAAGTTTGATGGCATCGTTCATGATTCAAATGCATTGAAGCTGCAATTTGCACATTTTCTTGGTTCATGTCCAATCATTGCTCATGTTCTCAATGAATTGCTTCTTGGAGCATAGTGAAGCTTTAGAATTATTGCACTAGTCCCTCATTTATAATTACTCTATTCATTTTGTTAGTCCCTGATTTCTATAATTTTTTAGATAAAGGACTAGATTGATGTTGTCCAGCTTTGAAATCAGCAGACACTATAAACCGATTTAATGTTTATTCTCTACTTGGGAATTCTAATCCATTGCTTAGTCACTGCAGAATAGAAATAACAGTTTTTCTATTTGTAGATAGCATTCATAATACCTCGAATTGTTGTGTAGATGGCTTCAAAATTGCAATCAATGGTTGAATCCCATGTAACATTACAAGCAATCATTTGTATTTCAGATTAACATCTAGCAGTTGTTTCATTGTATTAACCGACTGCTCTATGTCAGTGGACATCCTTTGAGACCTGATCTATTGAATTCTCTAACAATCCCCACTTTCTCAAAATTGCCCTGTCATCACTTGGCAGGAAAAACTAAGGTTGAAATACTTAAGCAATTTACGCAACTATAAAGTATTTCTATTTGCCATATAAAATTAGAGAGAAATAAGTCTCATAAACTGTACGATAGAAACAGTGTATAATTGATCTGAAGGACAAAATCTTGCAGTGTTATATATGCCTGTGTTTATATGATTTAATAAATATTAATAAATACATGTTTGTATCTCAAATAGGCTTAGTAACCTTGTTCAACGCAGCTAGTATGCATTCACACGATTTTTCCTCTGCTTTCTCAGTCATGTGACTTAGACCAGGTTATTTGTTTCTTTCTTTGAGGAAAGGATGAACCTTTTTAACATTTTTTCTATGAAGTGGGGCATTACATTCTAGTATTAAGCGGTCAAAGTAAGTAGATGTCATTATATTGTAAGTAGGAGTGAGCGATTTGGATTTGTACAAGGATTGTCCAACTGTTCTTGCAAATACAGAGATGTAACCTTATTTTCATTTGATAGCATTTAATCTTTGCTCTAGTCTATTTGCAAGTCAAAAGTGGCATGCATTTTTCATTGTATAAAATGCTGTGGCTATGCTTATCCCCTGTTCAAATCAGGGCCATAAATTTTAGTAGGTGAACCATGGAGCTATTGAGAGTGTACTTCATGAAAATATTTCTATGTTATGATGATTATGTAGGTAGAGGAACTAGACCATAGTGTCAAGATTGCAATGCTTGTCGATGTCCAATCCTGCGCTACCTAATTTGAAGGGGTTTATATGTTGTTGTTTCTGTAGGGCTATGCTGTTTTTCTGCTGTAAACAAAATAGAAGAGGACCAAACAAGTAATAACCTCATCATAAATTCAAGCCAAGCATCAGGGCGCTTCCGTAGTGCCTTGACAATAGCCAATATTCATTGGGTTGCAATCCATATTTTACAAGAATGTCTGCCACCTCTGCAGCCTCTGCAACCATATTACAAAATGTAACGAGAATCAATCGTATATCAAATCATGCAAACCTACTTCTGTAATTACACAACACTTACTAGTGTCTGGTACTGATATTATTTCTTCTTGCTCACGAATTCTTTCCCTCGTGCAATGATCAACTTCACTTTTTGCTGCAAGTTATCTGTCACGCCCAATGATATGAATCATGGGAAGCAAGATGAAAAAATATTGTCAAACATTAATGCATATCAATAGTAACAGAACATATAACTTGCTCTTGTGGTTTTTCTAAATAGTCTGCCACAGCCTTGTTGAGTATTCTCCACATAAATATTTCTTATATGTGTTGACTAGCTGCTATGCTTTGTATGTGAACCTCTTAAAAAAATCTTAGGCAGGGGTCAAGAGCTGTTCTGATTAGTCTGCCTTGGGTGTTCTCATGCAACTGCAAAATAGTAGAGGACACAAAGAACGTCTTCACCTGAAAGCTCAAGCACTGATTGCTTTGGAGGAAGATTTTCATATAAAGGTAAATTTGGGGGGCTAGGGCATTGAACGAATTGCAGAGAACAACTAAGCCCTAAAATAGATCGAAATTGTTCTATTTTTATTTTTTAATTTTCTTTAGTAACCAGAAATCCTAAAATTTCTCTGTAACTATATTTCTACCAAATGTTAAAACCTTTAGAACCACTTCATTGCAGATTTACTCCAGTATTCTCTCAGCTAAACCCTCTGATAAAGTATGAAGGACGTTACAAGGTTATTAATCACACTCTCCGTGAATCAAAACATTTAATTTTTCATTTAAACTTTAGAGTGTATTAGGTGATTGTGAAAGAAATAGTCAAATAATATAGTTTCATAATCAACTTGTCATGTAATTCCCATGAAAGTTTTTCTTCCTAAAATATAATATGTATGAATGAAACAAAAATCACCTCTACCAAACTAGAGAAAAGCTCTATGGGGAATCAGAAAATGTGTTATAAGGAAACTGGTTCCTCTAATTGATAGATTGAAAGGTTTTTACCTTTTTTAACAGTCGCATTTTATTTATCTTTTGTGGTTATACATTTCTTCATGGTGAAGAAATATTGGGGGAATTTATAGTCTATCTGTAAGTTTATTGTTGGTGGAGAGGTTAATTCATTGTGGGAAAATTCATCGCCATGACAAATTCATCGTCAAGTAAAATTCACCGTCAGCAATTCATGGGGAAAATTAACTGCATTAATATATATTAAAAAATCAAAGTTTTCAAAATATATATAAAAAAAATGTTAATGCGGTTAATTTTTGTTGGCGGTGAATTTTACTTGTGAATTTGTCATGACGGTGAATTTTCCTGCGATGAATTGTTGATGGTGAATTACTGGTGGTGGATTTTCCTAGAACCAAATAATAACTCAAAACTTCAGAAAAAAAAATTTCCACAGTACTTTTACCACTACCCACAATCCCTGTGAAACAAATCATTTTTAGTAAGTTAACAGTGTTTATTCGACATACTCCATAAAATCTTATTCTGATCTTAGTTATGATCAATCCTCTTCTAAAAGTGGTTGTAGTACAAAATATAATTGAATTTGCTTTGACATGTTCTAAAACATACCGACAAGAAATATGCTCATCCCATTCATGCGAAGGGAAATCTCTTCTGCCTTTTTCTGCTTCAAAATTAATTGATTAAGAAATCCACATCACCTCTAATAAGTTGTCAATCAAGCATTGTATGAAAATAATGCTAAAATGTTTTCAACCAGTTATTAAATTTCAAGATAAAGCTTTGCTCCATGATCTTTGGATGAATGAGTGAAAAATAAAAATTGAGTCATTACCTTCAGAACGCATGCCTCCTCGTTATTGCATGCGTCTTTTTCAGAAACTGTTACATATGAAAAGAAAGGCTTGTTAACAGAAAGGCAAAAATAATAGTCTAATTTGAACACAGAAAGGTGGCTATCTCACAAACAAAATTGTTCAATTTCAATCTCCAAAAAATTGCTTCTGAATTTGTTGTGCATATTTTCTCAATCTCCAAAGATTATTTCTCCCTGATATACCATTGGATGTAAAATTGTGTGGATGGAAAAACAATATAGTAGTGTGCCCTGGAAGCAAACTCTAAAATCGAAAAGCACTTGGTATTTGGTAAGCATATGCACCAGATCCATTCCCTTATCCCATAACCAGGACTTATACAATTAGGAGAACATCTTTAACCCATTCCATAGGATCGGGTCCGTAATGCATAAATTTGACAAGTGGAAATTTTCTTCAATAGCATCGCAATTTCAAGCACACTGGGGCATAAGCATTCCATCTAACTAGAAAATATTCGCCTGGAGGGTACCCAAATCCCAGTATTGATATGGGTGCCACTTCAATCCTGATGTACTTTATCCTATTGAACTTAATAGATGTGAAAGAGAGGAGAAATCTTTTAAGCTCCACAAGTCAACATAATATAGCCTTCCAAACTGTTTAACATTATTGTTAACATATCGTAGTCAACGGCATACAAAGGAATCATTTATACAAGACAGAAATACAAAAAATAATTGAAAAGCCCAATGAACAGATAATACACCCTATGACTTACCAGTGCATCCCCCAAATGTGGGCAATCTAACTTGATGTGATGGTCTCCTAAAGTTCAATTCCCGAACAGAACATGCGAGGGTCTGTTGCTGCTGACATTTCCAAGTGACGGTAGGGAACACAGATCCTTTCCACATCCTCCTAGGATTCTGCAGCCCTGTATTGTAACATGGTTGTAGATTTATTGTACTGCAGGACTCCAATCTCAATATATCCATGGATGCTCTGCCACTGCAATTGAATTCATTAAGATAAGTCTAAAAAATGTGACAAAACTGAATCTCTAACTAATTTTTCCCTCTTCCTGCTATTGGGTGTTTCGGATCGCCCAAGAATCCAATACCCACAACTCAAATTGGTGCCTATCCATCAATCAAACTACTGTCAATGCCAACATACAAATAAAGAAGAAGAGCGAGATCCCCAACCTGACCTAGTGATAATGCGAAAAGAAGATCCACTATCATGCATGGAATACAAAACAGTTTAATATCGATCTAATATCAAAATTGCTAGTTTTGAGAGATACAAAATCTGGTCAATATACTCGATTACTCTCACTAGATGATAAGAACAAGTCTGTTAAAATAGAGAAAATTTTACAGATTAAACTGTTGTTGAATAGTAATAAAAACAATAATAGTAAATATTATATTTCTTTGGGGTAAACTACAATGTGCAATGCAAATGCTTAAAAGTACTGTATTTTTGTGAATTACATTCTGGCGAATAAATACCTAAAGAATTAATTAATTTATTTATTACTAAAAACTAACCCCACATAAAGTTTATATAATAAAAACAAAAACAAAATTTAAAAATGTAAACATTAAATTCCTACATATCTACCCCCAGCACAAAAAATGAAAACCAAAATTTTGTATCAGCACCAACATAAACTCCTCTGTCTTGTGCATCAACCCAAACTCCTATGTTTGGATAAATATTCGATTACCAACTCTTCATCAGCATTGATCCAAACTCCTCTTGTTTGGATAAATGTCTGGATCACTAAATGTTGGATTACCTACTCTTCATCAGCATCCATCCAAAATCCTCATGTCTGGGTAAATGTCTGGATTACCAACCAATTGTGAAAACCACTGCATGCCCCATCTTGCTCTTAAAAGGACTCGAGATGAAACAATTTTTTTTTCTCATGCAAAAAATATCATCCCTCCTGCCTCCAGCCTCCAATGTGGCCTTTAGACTTTAATCACCAGATACAACATTAATGGCTCTAAATGCATCATTAACAAATGCATAAAAATATGCATACATAGGGATGTCTCAATCGAAAATACATCGATTACAATAAAAATAAATAAAAATCTAGATTATCCTTGTAATTCCTTCTCTATTGAAAATATTACAAGAAAATCAAAATTCCTTATAACTTCTTTTGACAAAAATAAATCAATACTTATACCTCTCATGTAGATGCATAAAATATTTTTCACAAAATTTCAAACCATAAATATCTCAAAAATTTCCTACCAAAAACCCTTATATCAATTTTTGAATGCCTTAATCAAAACATGCCCAAAAAAAAAAAAAAAGACTGATCTCCCTTGTAAAAACATAATAGCAACAAGAATTATTGGATCAACTTTACACCTATTTGCTTCTCCTTTGCCCTAATCTCCATTCAAAATTTTCAATGCTTTATCATTAGTTAAATGTAGTAGATCAAATATTTGGCATAGGACAAATATGAAAAATTCACCCACAGTTAATGGCGGTTAATTTTCTCCCGCTGGCGATGAATTTTCCATCAGTGAATTGCTAGCGATAAATTTTCCTAGAGCCCAAATATTTTGTTGAATAACCATTGATTTCTACCTCACAATAGATTGAAGATTTATCATCATTGGTCAAACCATTCACAATTGTGGCAAGGATGTCCAAGTATTTTGTTGAATAACCATTGATTTCTACCTCACAAGAGATTGAAGATTTATCTTCATTGGTCAAACCATTCACAACTACGGCAAGGATGTCCTCAACAATCTTCAACACCTTTTTACTTTGCAGATTTCAACCCATAGGCATAGGATTTGTATTGTTCTGATACCAATGTTAAAATAGAGAGAAAATTTTATATATTAAACTATTGTTGAACAGTAATAAAAACAAGAGCTGCAGGGCAGCAAAGTTCCTGCCAAATAGTAATAGAGTTGTTATGTTTTAATTAGTTGTGTTTGATAAATTTTAGCAATGCCACAAATGATAAGTACCTGCTTGGTGGAAGGTGCATCTACTTGGTGATAAAGCCTGTGATAGAATTAGACCTAACGGGAGGGCACAAAGCACTTTACAATCTTGATTTTAGGATTCAAATAACTAATGGACATAGAACATAAGTACAAACCAAGCAACAATATAGCCCCATGCTCATCACAAAAACATGGACCCTCAACTCTAGTTCCACGTTAACACACAAGCCAATTGGAAAATAACTAGGGTAAAACAGTTACAATGATTTTATCACATTGCATTAAATACATGTCCCCTAAAAGACACTAAAGATATAAAAGTTACTAAGTACAACATCTATAAGTTCTTAGGCCAATTATCCTAAGTTGGAGTTGTAAGGCTTATCATGTCCATTAGATCTCAGTATCTTTATTATTTAATTTGTAGCAGGTAGATTTTCTAGGTTGAGGCATTCCATTCTCAGTAATATTAGGACTAAGTGTGTTGTACATCTTGCAAGTCTTAGTTATAATGTTGGAATATTATTGTAATATTGGCACACTAGTTAAACATGATAACATTCTAATGTTGTTTGTGGATGGTCCCCTTTAGGACTCAAAAATTATTGAATTTAAGAGTATTGAAAATGATGAGTCCATCTTGGAGAAGCTAGAGTGAATGTTGAGCTTCTCCTGCAAAGTTTGAAGTTTGGATTTGCAAAATGAGTACAATTCATGTGTAACTCTTGTTTGCATGTCGAGCAATGAACATGTGTCAATTGGACCCACCAATGGTTTTGAATACCATTTGGTAGTTTTCCTAGAGCCAAAATTCTATGAATAAAATCCTAGGGTGAATAATCTTATATATAAAGGCTTGGAGAGTGTTTAGGTGCTGATTACTTTCTCCAACGGTAAAGAGTTTGCTGTAACATCAAATTGTTGAGTCTTTTCCTTACATTTGATATCTATTTTGTACAACATATAGATATGTATGGAATGTTTGCTATTTTTTTTCTTAAAGTACATTTTGGGATAGCAGGTGTAAATGTTTTGAATGGTTTTAAAATTGTTACAATATTCAACATGGTAAAGAATATTCTATTACTTCTAAAGTAAATTAAATATTTATCTTTTGCAATGTTAAAGTACATTTTTTCTAAAGAAAAAGTATTTAGTAATATATAGATATCTTAGATAAATCTATGTTAAAGTATGTAAACAATAAATATAGTAAAAAAATAGATCATACATTTTATTTGTATATTATTATTTTAAATAAAAATCAAATTATTTATTTACTTTAAATTTTATATAGATGTCTTACATATCTGAAATATCTATCTAAAAAGACATAAATAGATTATACTACTTATTTATTTTTAAATGAAGATAAATTGTTTATTTATTTTATATTTAGTATATATCTATCTAAAATACATCAATATATCAATTTGGAGGTGCTTGTGTTAATTAGGTCATTATTTCTACTTTTATTAACTAGATGTATTTAATGAAAATTAGTTATTAATATTTATAGACTAGTATACTATGTATTTAATAAAAATTAGTTATTAATATTCATAGACTAGTATACCTATAAATTTTATTTTTACTTTCATAAATGAAATAAATTGTGTATCAAATTTATATTTATTATAGATTTATTAGATCCAAAGATATCATTTTAAAGGTGGATAGATGTATTTAAATATTAAATATTAATATCTATGTATAGAAAAGTGAATAAATTGGAGAACAACATATAGTTATTTATTAACTTAAGAGTAAACTATTTTTTTACTATATAAAAACATGGACATAAATTTTGATTTTAATCATGTAAGATAGGCACATGTATTTAATTAAATATATTTTTTAATATTTATACACTAATCTACCTATTATTAGAAAAATTAATGTAAAAGATGTTTAAGACACCAATTTTATTTAAAGAATAACTTTAGTAAACAAGTAAATATATATTTTTTATTATGGTCATTGTGGCAGAAAATTCTCGGTGAAATGAAGGTAATGGAAGTAATGGAAACGCATTAATCACTTATATTGGGTGAAATTTGTCTACCAATTAGATTGAAGAGAATTGATTTTTTAAATATGTTTTGTTATATAATTGACATGTATACATTGATAATAAATAAAATCAAATCAAATAGAAAAAATGCTTGAGCTCTCATTGGTTAAAAAGAGAATTATTAATAACCACTTAAGATTTGGCCGTGCCTAACAATAATAGTAAATATTATACTTCTTTGGGGTAAATTACAATGTGCATTACAAATACTTAAAAAACATTATATTCTCGTATATAACCACCCAAATTCCTTTACAAAATAACTTCCCAGAAATAATTTATTTATTTATTTCTAAAAACTAACCTAAGAGTTAATTTTCTAAATGAAAACTTTAAATTTACTTAATGTAAACTTTAATTTCCAACACAAGTCGTAACTAGTACAACGAACATGATAAGAACAAACAACAATCACTTTATTCAATCATTAAAGCAAGGTAATCGATTTATTCAGTGATGAGAGAAACTGTAATGGAGCGGCGCCATGGAACATTTAAACACTCAGCATCCTTGTTAAGCATGGTTCTAAGGTTGACGGGATACATATCAGAGGCCCCACACATGGTGAAGCGGCTCACTATAATCCTTTTGGCTCTTTCCGTGGGATGCTGGGCATCCCATCACACGAAGACGTTCCTGTTTGGGCACACAGGAGACACAGGAATACAGGTGCCTATGCCATTGAATCGCCCTTGCCCACAGCAAGCGTACTGAGCCATCTCAAACCCTGCAATGGAACACCGAACATAGGTAAGCAAGTAATCTTGCTACAAGATGAATCCA